>CAWUFW010006403.1:600000-1158808 GCA_963921515.1 Calotriton arnoldi | reverse complement strand
GAACACCACTGCACTGCCCTAAACCCTGAAACACCACCCCCTGCACGACCCCCTACACTGCCCGAACACCACTGCACTGCCCTAAACCCTGAAACACCACCCCCTGCACCACCCCCTACACTGCCCGAACACCACTGCACTGCCCTAAACCCTGAAACACCCCCTGCACCGCCCCCTACACTGCCCGAACACCACTGCACTGCCCTAAACCCTGAAACACCACCCCCAGCATGACCCCTTTACTGCTCGAACACCACTGCACTGCCCCAAACCCTGAAACACCACCCCCAGCATGACCCCCTACACTGCCCGAACACCACTGCCCTAAACCCTGAAACACCACCCCTGCACGACCCCCTACACTGCCCGAACACCACTGCACTGCCCTAAACCCTGAAACACCACCCCCTGCACGACCCCCTACACTGCCCGAACACCACTGCACTGCCCTAAACCCTGAAACACCACCCCCAGCAAGACCCCCTACACTGCCCGAACACCACTGCACTGCCCTAAACCCTAGAACACTACCCCCAGCATGACCCCCTACACTACCCGAACACCACTGCACTACCCTAAACCCTAAAATACTCCCCCAGCACGACCCCCTACACTACCCGAACACGACTGCACTGCCCTAAACCCTAAAACACTCCCCCAGCACGACCCCCTACACTACCCGAACACCACTGCACTGCCCTAAACCCTAAAACACTCCCCCAGCACGACCCCCTACACTACCTAAACACCACTGCACTGCCCTAAACCCTAAAACACTACTCCCCGCAGGACCCCTACACTACCCAAATACCAATGCACTACCCTAATCCCTAAAACACTTCCCCCTGCACAACCCCCTACACTACCCAAAGACCACTGCACTACCCTAAACTCTAAAACAATACCCCCGCACGACTCCCTACACTACCCAAAGACCACTGCACTACCCTAAACCCTAAAACACGACCTCCTACACTACACAAACACCACTGCACTACCCTAAACCCTAAAAAACTACCCCCAGCACGAACCCCTACACTACCCAAACACCACTGCACTACCCTAAACCATAAAACACTACCCCCAGCAGTACCCCCTACACTACCCAAACACAACTGCACTACCCTAAACCCTAAAACACTACCCCCAGCAGTACCCCCTACACTACCCAAACACCATTGCACTACCCTAAACCCTAAAACACTACCCCCAGCAGTATCCCCTACACTACCCAAACACCACTGCACTACCCTAAACCCTAAAACCCTAAAACACTAACCCCAGCACGACCCCCTACACTACCCAAACACCACTGTACTACCCTAAACCCTAAAACACTCCCCCAGCACGACTCCCTACACTACCCAAACACCACTGCACTACCCTAAACCCTAAATCTACCCCCAGCATGACCCCCTACACTACACAAACACCACTGCACTACCCTAAACCCTAAAACACTACCCCCAGCACGACCCTCTTCACTACCTAAACACAACTGCACAATTTGTTACAGGCGTTGCAACGCAGGCCTGTGGTGCTTACTGGAAGTACCTGGTGGGCTGGTTGGGCCCCAGGGACTCTCAGGATTCAAGGTGACCTAATCCCCCAACTTAAAACGCGCCACGGGGCGCGTTTGCACAGTGGTGAAGGGAGGGGCCGGGGCCTCAGGTGACATGTGCGCAAACACGCCCTGTGGTGCGTTTTAAGTTGGGGAGTTAATTCCCTTTGAATCCTGGGGGCCAACTAGCCCACCAGGTACCTTCAGTAAGCACAACAGAGGTGCGTTGCAGAGAGGTGAAAAAAGGTGCGTGGCCTCGGAACGCCTCTCTGCAACTCAGCTCTGTGGTCCTAACTGTAGGTACCTGGGGGCTAGTTGGACCCCAGGGACCCTCAGGATTCAAGGGGACTTAATCCCGCAACTTAAAACGCGCCACGGGGCGCGTTTGCACACATGTCACCTCAGGCCCCCTCCCTTCACCACTGTGCAAACGTGCACTGGCTCTGGTTAGTCAGAGTCAGTTACCACCAGTACCCGTCTGAAAAAGTTGTGGGCACAGGATGATTTTGCAACAAGGCCTCTTTCTGCTCCTCTGTTGGTTCTTTCTGCACATCTTTTGCTTCTTTCTGTGCGTTTTTTCTTCTTTCTTCACATGTCCTACCTCTGTTGGCATAGTTAGAAACTAGCATTTAAAAAACCTTTGAAATTCACTTAAAAAACCATAGGTTTCAAGCACGTTATAGTTAGAAATTAGCATTTAAAAAACCTTTGAAATTCACTGAAAAAACCATAGGTTTCAGGCACGTTATAGTTAGAAATTAGCATTTAAAAAACCTTTGAAATTCACTGAAAAAACCATAGGTTTCAGGCACGTTATAGTTAGAAATTAGCATTTAAAAAACCTTTGAAATTCACTGAAAAAACCATAGGTTTCAGACACGTTATAGTTAGAAATTAGCATTTAAAAAACCTTTGAAATTCACTGAAAAAACCATAGGTTTTAGGGACAGTTATAGTTAGTTGGACATTGCACTCGTACAAAACCCATGAAATTCCCCTGTTATAGTTAGTTCAGCTAACTATAACTCGCGCCCGCAATGCACTGCTGATGACGTCACATATTACATCACTCATGACATGGTCAGTGACATCACTGATGACATCACTGATGACATCTCAAATGACATCACTGATGACATCATCCATGTGATAATTTCATGCATCTTCTCACACCCTAATATAACTTTTGATACACCCACTCTAAATTACAGACTGCCATTCTCAAAACCATAGACACTCCAACACCAAAAACTACATACCCACTCACTGATTCTTAGGTCTACACACACATCCACTCACTCACCTGTACAGTCACTCATACTTACAGTCACTCAGTACAGGACTATCATATGCACTCATACACCTATATAAACACTCACACACCGCCACTCATCCATAGAGGTACTCACACACCTAGTCAGTCATGCAAAAAATTAATCACACACCCATTTACTCACCTATACAGTTATACACACACCAGCTCACTTACTCATACAAATACTAGCACATTCTTACGCTCTTATACAATAACTGATACAAGCACACACGCATCCATACAGCCACTCTCACAATAACACACTCTCACTTATAGCCATTTAAATACTCTAACACACATATATACTGCCTTTTACATATGTAGTTACTCGCACATGTACCACTGAGATATACATTCACTCACTAACACACCCATACACACACTCACCCACCCAAGCAGTCCATCACAGATGCACTCTTGAAATCATGCACCCAGTGAATCACCCACTCACACATCTATGTATAGAGTCACACACACCCCACCCACACAAACACTCAGGCAGCCATACAGATACTCAGAGAACCAATCAATAACCCATATAGACACTCATGTAGCTATTCGCAAATCCATGCATCCACTTACACACCAACAAACAGACGGATACAGACATTCACACAGTTTAGTCACTAACCCATGCATTCAGTAAGATACGTTTAATCACTCACTTGTAGAGTCAGTCACTCACGTACTAAATCATCCATTCAGACACTTATACACCCACTCATTCTTCAATACGCCTTTCCCTATATATATTAAACATATTTAAACTTTACAGAAACACACAGTCATTGGATGATTTCATCAGTGATGTCATCAGTGATGTCATTTGAGATGTCATCAGTGATGTCATCAGTGATGTCACTGACCATGTCATGAGTGATGTAATATGTGACGTCATCAGCAGTGCATTGCGGGGCGCGAGTTATAGTTAGCTGAACTAACTATAACAGGGGAATTTCATGGGTTTTGTACGAGTGCAATGTCCAACTAACTATAACTGTCCCTAAAACCTATGGTTTTTTCAGTGAATATATATATATATATTATCTACTGGCGGTCGCCAGTAGATAGTTATAGTTAAAACCTATTATCCATAGGAAATCCGCGACATTCTATTTGAAATAACGTTGGCGCCGGTTGACGAATGTTCGCGAAAGTTTCCAACTTGTTGGGGCGCTCCGGTCCACTCCTATCCTGAAAGTCTCGGGGTGATACGTCAAGCGGGGGCCGAGAAAAAAGGGGGGTCCCAAAACGTGTTTTCCCCATTCATTTTTCCATAGGAACCTTTAGTCACGGCTACAGCCCGAACTGCTGAACGGAATTACACCAAATTTGGCAAAGAGGTAGCCCTTGGTTCAGTGTCGTGCCTTTTGCTTAAATGGTGTAAATCCGTTCAGTAGTTCCTGAGAAAATCAAAAGTAAAGTCACATATATATCTGGGCGGAGCCTAACCACACATGTCATCGTGAGATCTGATTGGCTGTCAGCACTTCATCCTGGAATTGCTGGCAGCCATCTTGGGACCAATATAAATGATAGTACCTCATTGAAATGCATTGTAGTGAATAGAAGATTTTGAGGGTCACCAAAAGGAGAACTATAAAGGGTGATAACAGGCTTTAGTTACATTAGAATTTATTTGTTGATGGTACCATACTAATTTTAGGAATTGTGGTGTATTCTAAGGTGATTTTACCATGTGAAAAACCTTCTGCTGGGATATCATGAATCATGTTTGAGAGAACACTATTTTCTCATGCTTGTCCCATGGAGGTTTGGAAGGTGCTCCAGAAGCTAAAATGAGAGCATATTTTCTGTAAATTCACATTATCTTTCTCACTCATGTGAGAATGAAGTCTGACATTCTCAGTAAAACATGTACATCCAACAAGGGCAGAGACTGTCAGTTGATTCCTTTGTGTTCTACTGCAGCTTCCCAGAGTGTTCTAAAGAACAACTAGAGTGCTAACAGCCTTACTTATGACAAAAGTATGGCACACCTGAAGCCATCTTGATTGGAATAAACTGGTAACACTTAAACAATTTAATTTAAAAAGGAACAAAATGATGGGGTTCATTTTGTCATAGAAAGTATGGTTAGTGCTGTAGAAAGAAAAATTAGGACATGTTTCAAGTGTGATCTCAAATATCTTCCTGTTATATTTCAACAGGAGCAGCCTGCCAGTTGATGCCTTTGTGTTCTACTGCAGCTTCCCAGAGTGTTCTAAAGAACAACTAGAGTGCTAACAGCCTTACTTATGACAAAGGTATGGCACACCTGAAGCCATCTTGATTGGAATAAACTGGTAACACTTAAAACATTTAATTTAAAAAGGAACAAAATGATGGGGTTCATTTTGTCATAGAAATTATGGTTAGTGCTGTAGAAAGAAAAATTAGGACATATTTCAAGTGTGATCTCAAATATCTTCCTGTTATATTTCAACAGGAGCAGCCTGCCAGTTGATGCCTTTGTGTTCTACTGCAGCTTCCCAGAGTGTTCTAAAGAACAACTAGAGCGCTAACAGCCTTACTTATGACAAAAGTATGGCACACCTGAAGCCATCTTGATTGGAATAAACCGGTAACACTTAAAACATTTAATTTAAAAAGGAACAAAATGAGGGGTTCTTTTTGAAATAGAAATTATGGTTAGTGCTGCAGAAAGAAAAATTAGGGCATGTTTTAAGTGAGATCTCAAATCCTCTTCTATTTCATTAGAAAATTCTGACATGCAGACTGAAACAATCACTTTCAATACCAGCAGCAGACTACCAGTTAACTCCCTGGTGAGCAGTAGCTTTACTCCAGTGATCTAATGAGCAACTAGAGTGCTAACATTCTGAATTTATGGCAGATGTGAGACACATCTGAATGCCTTCTTGATGGAATCAAAGTAAAAACTGAAAGCATTTCCTACTGAGGAGACTGCAGTAAATGAAGAAATTAGGAAACTTCATAACAAAGAAGTCTTCCAAGATGGCCACCAGTGAAAAAAGAGCCCAAATGTAGCACAAATATTACCCAGATGTAGCCCACATATAGCCCAATGACAAAAGTGTGCAAAACACTTTTTATTTTTAGTTTTTTTGCAGTTTTATGTAGTGCAGACTGGTCAGGTATTGGAGCATTGCATCTTAAAACATGACCCCCTACACTACAAAAACACCACTGCACTACCTTAAACCCTAAAACACTACCCCCAGCACGAACCCCTACACTACACAAGCACCACTGCACTATCCTAAACCCTAAAACACTACCCCCAGCACGACCCCCTACACTACCCAAACACCACTGCACTAACCTAAATCATAAAACACTACCACCAGCACGACCCCCTACACTACCCAAACACCACTGCACTACCCTAAAACATGACCCCCTACACTACACAAACACCACTGCACTACCCTAAACCCTAAAACACTACCCCCAGCACGACCCACTACACAAGCACCACTGCACTACCCTAAACCCTAAAACACTACCCCCAGCACGACCCCTACACTACACAAACACCACTGCACTACCCTAAACCCTAAAACACTACCCCCAGCACGTCACCCTACACTACCCAAACACCACTGCACTAACCTAAATCCTAAAACACTACCCCCAGCACGACCCCCTACACTACCCAAACACCACTGCACTACCCTAAAAGATGACCCCCTACACTACACAAACACCACTGCACTACCCTAAACCCTAAAACACTACCCCCAGCACGACCCACTACATTACACAAGCACCACTGCACTACCCTAAACCCTAAAACACTACCCCCAGCACGACCCCCTACACTGCCCGAACACCACTGCACTGCCCTAAACCCTGAAGCACCAGCCCCTGCATGACCCCCTACACTGCCCGAACACCACTGCACTGCCCTAAACCCTGAAACACCACCCCTAGCACGACCCCCTACACTGCCCGAACACCACTGCACTGCCCTAAACCCTGAAACACCACCCCCTTCACGACCCCCTACACTGCCCGAACACCACTGCACTGCCCTAAACCCTGAAACACTACCCCCAGCAAGACCCCCTACACTGCCCGAACACCACTGCACTGCCCTAAACCCTGAAACATCACCCCCAGCAAGACCCCCTACACTGCCCGAACACCACTGACCTAAACCCTGAAACACCACCCCCAGCACGACCCACTACACTGCCCGAACACCACTGCACTGCCCTAAACCCTGAAACACTACCCCCAGCATGACCCCCTACACTGCCCGAACACCACTGCACTGCCCTAAACCTTGAAACACCAGCCCCTGCACGACCCCCTACACTGCCCGAACACCACTGCACTACCCTAAACCCTGAAACATCACCCCCAGCACGACCCCCTACACTGCCCGAGCACCACTGCACTGCCCTAAACCCTGAAACACCAGCCCCAGCACGACCCCCTACACTGCCCGAACACCACTGCACTGCCCTAAACCCTGAAACACCAGCCCCAGCACGACCGCCTACACTGCCCGAACACCACTGCACTGCCCTAAACCCTGAAACACCAGCCCCAGCACGACCCCTACACTGCCCGAACACCACTGCACTGCCCTAAACCGTGAAACACCAGCCTCAGCACGACCCCCTACACTGCCTGAACACCACTGCACTGCCCTGAACCCTGAAACACCAGCCCCAGCACAACACCCTACACTGCCCGAACACCACTGCACTGCCCTAAACCCTGAAACACCACCCCGTGCATGACCCCCTACACTGCCCGAACAGCACTGCACTGCTGTAAACCCTGAAACACCACCCCCAGCGCGACCCCCTACACTGCCCGAACACCACTGCACTGCCCTAAACCCTGAAACACCACCCCCTGCACAACCCCCTACACTGCTCGAACACTACTGCACTGCCCTAAACCCAGAAACACCATCCCCAGCACGACCCCCTATACTGCACGAACACCACTGCACTACCCTAAACCCTGAAACACTACCCCCAGCAAGACCCCCTACACTGCCCGAACACCACTGCCCTAAACCCTGAAACACCACCCCCAGCAAGACCCCCTACACTGCCCAAACACCACTGCACTGCCCTAAACCCTGAAACACCAGCCCCAGCACGACCCCCTACACTGCCCGAACACCACTGCACTGCCCTAAACCCTGAAACACCACCCCTGCACGACCCCCTACACTGCCCGAACACAACTGTACTGCCCTAAACCCTGAAACCCCACCCCCAGCATGACCCCCTACACTGCCAGAACACCACTGCACTGCCCTAAACCCTGAAACACCACCCCCTGCACGACCCCCTACACTGCCCGAACACTACTGCACTGCCCTAAACCCTGAAACACCACCCCCAGCACGACCCCCTACACTGCACGAACACCACTGCACCGCCCTAAACCCTGAAACACTACCCCCAGCAAGACCCCCTACACTGCCCGAACACCACTGCACTGCCCTAAACCCTGAAACATCACCCCCAGCAAGACCCCCTACACTGCCCGAACACCACTTCCCTAAACCCTGAAACACCACCCCCAGCAAGACCCCCTACACTGCCCGAACACCACTGCACTGCCCTAAACCCTGAAACACCACCCCCAGCAAGACCCCCTACACTGCCCGAACACCACTGCACTGCCCTAAACCCTGAAACACCAGCCCCAGCACGACCCCCTACACTGCCCGAACACCACTGCACTGCCCTAAACCCTGAAACACCACCCCCAGCACGACCCCCTACACTGCCCGAACACCACTGCACTGCCCTAAACCCTGAAACACCAGCCCCAGCACAACCCCGTACACTGCCCGCACACCACTGCACTGCCCTAAACCCTGAAACACCAGCCCCAGCACAACCCCATACACTGCCCGAACACCACTGCACTGCCCTAAACCCTGAAACACCAGCCCCAGCACGACCGCCTACACTGCCCGAAAACTACTGCACTGCCCTAAACCCTGAAACACCCCCCCAGCAAGACTACCTACACTGGCCGAACACCACTGCACTGCCCTAAACCCTCAAACACCACCCCCTGCACGACCCCCTACACTGCCCAAACACTACTGCACTGCCCTAAACCCTGAAACACCACCCCTCAGCACGACACCCTACACTGCCCGAACACCACTGCACTGCCCTAAACCCTGAAACACCACCCCAGCACGACCCCCTACACTGCCCGAACACCACTGCACTAAACCCTGAAACACCACCCCCTGCACGACCCCCTACACTTCCGGAACACCACTGCACTGCCCTAAACCCTGAAACACCACCCCCAGCACGACCCCCTACACTGCCCTAACACCACTGCACTGCCCTAAACCCTGAAACATCACCCCCAGCACAACCCCCTACACTGCCTGAGCACCATTGCTCTGCCCTAAACCCTGAAACACTAGCCCCAGCACGACCCCCTACACTGCCCGAACACCACTGCACTGCCCTAAACCCTGAAACACCACCCCCAGCACGACCCCCTACACTGCCCGAACACCACTGCACTGCCCTAAACCCTGAAACACCAGCCCCAGCAAGACCCCCTACACTGCCCGAACACCAGTGCATTGCCCTAGACTCTGAAACACCAGCCCCAGCAAGACCCCCTACACTGCCCGAACACCACTGCACTGCCCTAAACCCTGAAACAAAAGCCCCAGCATGACCCCCTACACTGCCCGAACACCACTGCACTGCCCTAAACCCTGAAACACCAGCCCCAGCATGACCCCCTACACTGCCCGAACACCACTGCACTGCCCTAAACCCTGAAACACCAGCCCCAGCACGACCCCCTACACTGCCCGAACACCACTGCACTGCCCTAAACCCTGAAACACCAGCCCCAGCACCACCCCCTACAATGCCCGAACACCACTGTACTGCCCTAAACCCTGAAACACCACCCCCTGCACCGCCCCTACACTGCCCGAACACCACTGCACTGCCCTAAACCCTGAAACACCACCCCCTGCATGACCCCCTACACTGCCCGAACACCACTGCACTGCCCTAAACCCTGAAACACCACCCCTGCACCACCCCCTACACTGCCCGAACACCACTGCACTGCCCTAAACCCTGAAACACCACCCCCTGCACCGCCCCCTACACTGCCCGAACACCACTGCACTGCCCTAAACCCTGAAACACCACCCCCAGCATGACCCCTTTACTGCTCGAACACCACTGCACTGCCCCAAACCCTGAAACACCACCCCCAGCATGACCCCCTACACTGCCCGAACACCACTGCACTGCCCTAAACCCTGAAACACCACCCCCTGCACGACCCCCTACACTGCCCGAACACCACTGCACTGCCCTAAACCCTGAAACACCACCCCCAGCACGACCCCCTACACTGCCAGAACACCACTGCACTGCCCTAAACCCTAAAACACCACCCCCAGCACGACCCCCTACACTGCCCGAACACCACTGCACTGCCCTAAACCCTAGAACACTACCCCCAGCATGACCCCTACACTACCCGAACACCACTGCACTACCCTAAACCCTAAAATACTCCCCCAGCACGACCCCCTATACTACCCGAACACGACTGCACTGCCCTAAACCCTAAAACACTCCCCCCAGCACGACCCCCTTCACTACCCGAACACCACTGAACTGCCCTAAACCCTAAAACACTCCCCCAGCACGACCCCCTACACTACCTAAACACCACTGCACTGCCCTAAACCCTAAAACACTACCCCCGCATGACCCCCTACACTACCCAAATACCAATGCACTACCCTAATCCCTAAAACACTACCCCCGCACAACCCCCTACACTACCCAAAGACCACTGCAAGACCCTAAACTCTAAAACAATACCCCCCGCACGACTCCCTACACTACCCAAAGACCACTGCACTACCCTAAACCCTAAAACACGACCTCCTACACTACACAAACACCACTGCACTACCCTAAACCCTAAAAAACTACCCCCAGCGCGACCCCCTACACTACCCAAATACCACTGCACTACCCTAAACCATAAAACACTACCCCCAGCAGTACCCCCTACGCTACCCAAACACCACTGCACTACCCTAAACCCTAAAACACTACCCCCAGCAGTACCCCCTACACTACCCAAACACCATTGCATTACCCTAAACCCTAAAACACTACCCCCAGCAGTATCCCCTACACTACCCAAACACCACTGCACTACCCTAAACCCTAAAACCCTAAAACACTAACCCCAGCACGACCCCCTACACTACCCAAACACCACTGTACTACCCTAAACCCTAAAACACTCCCCCAGCACGACTCCCTACACTACCCAAACACCACTGCACTACCCTAAACCCTAAATCTACCCCCAGCATGACCCCCTACACTACACAAACACCACTGCACTACCCTAAACCCTAAAACACTACCCCCAGCATGACCCTCTTCACTTCCTAAACACAACTGCACAATTTGTTACAGGCGTTGCAACGCAGGCCTGTGGTGCTTACTGGAAGTACCTGGTGGGCTAGTTGGGCCCCAGGGACTCTCAGGATTCAAGGTGACCTAATCCCCCAACTTAAAACGCGCCACGGGGCGCGTTTCACAGTGGTGAAGGGAGGGGTGGGGCCTCAGGTGACATGTGCGCAAACACGCCCTGTGGTGCGTTTTAAGTTGGGGAGTTAATTCCCTTTGAATCCTGGGGGCCAACTAGCCCACCAGGTACCTTCAGTAAGCACAACAGAGTTGCGTTGCAGAGAGGTGAAAAAAGGTGCGTGGCCTCGGAACGCCTCTCTGCAACTCAGCTCTGTGGTCCTAACTGTAGGTACCTGGGGGCTAGTTGGGCCCCAGGGACCCTCAGGATTCAAGGGGACTTAATCCCGCAACTTAAAACGCGCCACGGGGCGCGTTTGCACACATGTCACCTCAAGCCCCCCTCCCTTCACCACTGTGCAAACGCGCACTGGCTCTGGTTAGTCAGAGTCAGTTACCACCAGTACCCGTCTGAAAAAGTTGTGGGCACAGGATGATTTTGCAACAAGGCCTCTTTCTGCTCCTCTGTTGGTTCTTTCTGCACATCTTTTGCTTCTTTCTGTGCATTTTTTCTTCTTTCTTCACATGTCCTACCTCTGTTGGCATAGTTAGAAACTAGCATTTAAAAAACCTTTGAAATTCACTTAAAAAATCATAGGTTTCAGGCACGTTATAGTTAGAAATTAGCATTTAAAAAACCTTTGAAATTCACTGAAAAAACCATAGGTTTCAGGCACGTTATAGTTAGAAATTAGCATTTAAAAAACCTTTGAAATTCACTGAAAAAACCATAGGTTTCAGGCACGTTATAGTTAGAGATTAGCATTTAAAAAACCTTTGAAATTCACTGAAAAAACCATAGGTTTCAGACACGTTATAGTTCGAAATTAGCATTTAAAAAACCTTTGAAATTCACTGAAAAAACCATAGGTTTTAGGGACAGTTATAGTTAGTTGGACATTGCACTCGTACAAAACCCGTGAAATTCCCCTGTTATAGTTAGTTCAGCTAACTATAACTCGCGCCCGCAATGCACTGCTGATGACGTCACATATTACATCACTCATGACATGGTCAGTGACATCACTGATGACATCACTGATGACATCTCAAATGACATCACTGATGACATCATCCATGTGATAATTTCATGCATCTTCTCACACCCTAATATAACTTTTGATACACCCACTCTAAATTACAGACTGCCATTCTCAAAACCATAGACACTCCAACACCAAAAACTACATACCCACTCACTGATTCTTAGGTCTACACACACATCCACTCACTCACCTGTACAGTCACTCATACTTACAGTCACTCAGTACAGGACTATCATATGCACTCATACACCTATATAAACACTCACACACCGCCACTCATCCATAGAGGTACTCACACACCTAGTCAGTCATGCAAAAAATTAATCACACACCCATTTACTCACCTATACAGTTATACACACACCAGCTCACTTACTCATACAAATACTAGCACATTCTTACGCTCTTATACAATAACTGATACAAGCACACACGCATCCATACAGCCACTCTCACAATAACACACTCTCACTTATAGCCATTTAAATACTCTAACACACATATATACTGCCTTTTACATATGTAGTTACTCGCACATGTACCACTGAGATATACATTCACTCACTAACACACCCATACACACACTCACCCACCCAAGCAGTCCATCACAGATGCACTCTTGAAATCATGCACCCAGTGAATCACCCACTCACACATCTATGTATAGAGTCACACACACCCCACCCACACAAACACTCAGGCAGCCATACAGATACTCAGAGAACCAATCAATAACCCATATAGACACTCATGTAGCTATTCGCAAATCCATGCATCCACTTACACACCAACAAACAGACGGATACAGACATTCACACAGTTTAGTCACTAACCCATGCATTCAGTAAGATACGTTTAATCACTCACTTGTAGAGTCAGTCACTCACGTACTAAATCATCCATTCAGACACTTATACACCCACTCATTCTTCAATACGCCTTTCCCTATATATATTAAACATATTTAAACTTTACAGAAACACACAGTCACTGGATGATGTCATCAGTGATGTCATTTGAGATGTCATCAGTGATGTCATGAGTGATGTCACTGACCATGTCATGAGTGATGTAATATGTGACGTCATCAGCAGTGCATTGCGGGGCGTGAGTTATAGTTAGCTGAACTAACTATAACAGGGGAATTTCACGGGTTTTGTACGAGTGCAATGTCCAACTAACTATAACTGTCCCTAAAACCTATGGTTTTTTCAGTGAATTTCAAAGGTTTTTTAAATGCTAATTTCGAACTATAACGTGTCTGAAACCTATGGTTTTTTCAGTGAATATATATATATATATATATATATATATATATATATATCCAAAACAAGTCACTGTCGTCGGGGCCCCCAACCCTGCAGGGCGGTCGTGGCATGCGGGAGACAGCTGTCTCCCGCATGCCACGACCGCCCTGCAGGGTTGGGGGCCCCGACGACAGCGACTTGTTTTGGATGTTCAATAAGGGGGGCATGACCCGCTTGCCCCACTGTGAGCCTGAGGAATTACCGGCGATTTTTGCAGTGAGAGGCGAGAAAGGGAGCCGAGGGAGGCTGATGCCTCCGCTTGGCGGGTTCTGGACACCGCGCCTTATGGACATTGTGGGGCTACAACAAAGAACTCGTGTGCACCAGTGTATGCCTAGGAACCGTACTTACCTGCAATATCACGCTGGAGCCGACAGTGTGGCCAAACATCACCATGACTGCACGGGTATTACACTGAGGCTCCTGATGAATCTTGGGATTTGTAGTACGGCAGCAGTCAGGCAGGTGATTTCACCATCAGTAACCACACCTGGGACACTGCACATGTGATGCACCTCTGAGGAAGGCAATTCGCTGAAACGCGTCAGGTGCCTCACCATTGTTGTTGCCGGTGCCAATAGAAATAAAGCTCCTTTCTCCAGAACCAGGTTATGGCGCTTTTTTGTGTTGGATATATATATTATCTACTGGCGGTCGCCAGTAGATAGTTATAGTTAGGACCTATTTTCCATAGGAAATCCGCGACATTCTATTTGAAATAACTCTTGCGTCGGTTGACGAATCTTCGCGAAATTTTCAAACTTTATGGCCCTCTCCGGTCCGCTCCTATCCTGAAAGTTTCGGGGTGATTCGTCAAGCGGGGGCCAAGAAAAAAGGGGGGTCCCAAAACATGTTTTCCCCATTCATTTTCCCATAGGAAACTTTAGACACGGCTACAGCCCGAACTGCTGAACGGAATTACACAAAATTTGGCAAAGAGGTAGTTCTTGGTTCAGAAAGAACCCTTTTTGTTAAATGCTGTAAATCCGTTCAGTAGTTGCGGAGAAATTAAAAAAATAAGAGTCAGAAAATCAATTTCCCATAGGAAACTTTGTGCAAGGCTACAGCCCGAACTGCTGAACGGAATTACACCAAATTTGGCAAAGAGGTAGTTCTTGGTTCAGAAAGAACCCTTTTGTTAAATGGTGTAAATCCGTTCAGTAGTTGCTGAGAAAATCAAAAGTAAAAACACATATATATCTGGGCGGAGCCTAACCACACATGTCATCGTGAGATCTGATTGGCTGTCAGCACTTCATCCTGGAATTGCTGGCAGCCATCTTGGGACCAATATAAATGATAGTACCCCATTGAAATGCATTGTAGTGAATCAAAGATTTTGAGGGTTACCAAAAGGAGAACTATAAAGGGTGATAACAGACTTTAGTTACATTAGAATTCATTTGTTGATGGTACCATACTAATTTCAGGAATTGTGGTGTGTTCTAAGGTGATTTTACCCTGTGAAAAACCTTCTGCTGGGATATTATGAATCATGTTTGAGAGAAAACTATTTTCACCTGCTTGTCCCATACAGTTTTGGAAGGTGCTCCAGAAGCTAAAATGAGAGCATATTTTCTGTAAATTCACATTATCTTTCTCAGTCATGTGAGAATGAAGTCTGACATTCTCAGTAAAACATGTACATCCAACAAGGGCAGAGACTGTCAGTTGATTCCTTTGTGTTCTACTGCAGCTTCCCAGAGTGTTCTAAAGAACAACTAGAGTGCTAACAGCCTTACTTATGACAAAAGTATGGCACACCTGAAGCCATCTTGATTGGAATAAACTGGTAACACTTAAAACATTTAATTTAAAAAGGAACAAAATGATGGGGTTCATCTTGTCATAGAAATTATGGTTAGTGCTCTGGAAAGAAAAATTAGGACATGTTTCAAGTGTGATCTCAAATATCTTCCTGTTATATTTCAACAGGAGCAGCCTGTCAGTTGATGCCTTTGTGTTCTACTGCAGCTTCCCAGAGTGTTCTAAAGAACAACTAGAGTGCTAACAGCCTTACTTATGACAAAAGTATGGCACACCTGAAGCCATCTTGATTGGAATAAACTGGTAACACTTAAAACATTTAATTTAAAAAGGAACAAAATGATGGGGTTCATTTTGTCATAGAAATTATGGTTAGTGCTGTAGAAAGAAAAATTAGGACATGTTTCAAGTGTGATCTCAAATATCTTCCTGTTATATTTCAACAGGAGCAGCCTGTCAGTTGATGCCTTTGTGTTCTACTGCAGCTTCCCAGAGTGTTCTAAAGAACAACTAGAGTGCTAACAGTCTTACTTATGACAAAAGTATGGCACACCTGAAGCCATCTTGATTGGAATAAACTGGTAACACTTAAAACATTTAATTTAAAAAGGAACACAATGAGGGGGTTCATTTTGCCATAGAAATTATGGTTAGTGCTGTAGAAAGAAAAATTAGGACATGATTTAAGTGAGATCTCAAATATCTTCCTGTTATATTTCAACAGGAGCAGCCTGTCAGTTGATGCCTTTGTGTTCTACTGCAGCTTCCCAGAGTGTTCTAAAGAACAACTAGAGTGCTAACAGCCTTACTTATGACAAAAGTATGGCACACCTGAAGCCATCTTGATTGGAATAAACTGGTAACACTTAAAACATTTAATTTAAAAAGGAACAAAATGAGGGGGTTCATTTTGCCATAGAAATTATGGTTAGTGCTGCAAAAAGAAAATTTAGTACATGTTTTAAGTGAGATCTCAAATCCTCTTCTATTTCATTAGAAAATTCTGACATGCAGACTGAAACAATCACTTTCAATACCAGCAGTAGACTTCCAGTTAACTCCTTGGTGAGCAGTAGCTTTACTACAGTGATCTAATGAACAACTAGAGTGCTAACATTCTGAATTTATGGCAAATGTGTGACACATCTGAATGCCTTCTTGATGGAATCAAAGTAAAAACTGAAAGCATTTCCTACTGAGGAGACTGCAGTAAATGAGGAAATTAGGAAACTTCATAACAAAGAAGTCTTCCAAGATGGCCACCAGTGAAAAAAGACCCCAAATGTAGCACAAATATTACCCAGATGTAGCCCACATATAGCCCAATGACAAAAGTGTGAAAAACACTTTTATTTTTAGTTTTTTTGCAGTTTTATGTAGTGCAGACTGGTCAGGTATTGGAGCGTTGCATCTTAAAACATGACCCCCTACACTACAAAAACACCACTGCACTACCCTAAACCCTAAAACACTACCCCCAGCACGACCCCCTACACTACACAAGCACCACTGCACTATCCTAAACCATAAAACACTACCCCCAGCATGACCCCCTACACTACACAAACACCTCTGCACTACCCTAAACCCTAAAACACTACCCCAACACCACTGCACTAACCTAAATCCTAAAACACTACCCCCAGCACGACCCCCTACACTACCCAAACACCACTGCACTACCCTAAAACATGACCCCTACACTACACAAACACCACTGCACTACCCTAAACCCTAAAACACTACCCCCAGCATGACCCCCTACACTACACAAGCACCACTGCACTACCCTAAACCCTAAAACACTACCCCCAGCACGACCCCCTACACTACACAAACACCACTGCACTACCTTAAACCCTAAAACACTACCCCCAGCAAGACCCCCTACACTACCCAAACACCACTGCACTAACCTAAATCCTAAAACACTACCCCCAGCACGACCCCCTACACTACCCAAACACCACTGCACTACCCTAAAACATGACCCCTACACTACACAAACACCACTGCACTACCCTAAACCCTAAAACACTACCCCCAGCACGACCCCCTACACTACACAAGCACCACTGCACTACCCTAAACCCTAAAACACTACCCCCATCACGACCCCCTACACTGCCCGAACACCACTGCACTGCCCTAAACCCTGAAACACCAGCCCCTGCACGACCCCCTACACTGCCTGAACACCACTGCACTGCCCTAAACCCTGAAACACCAACCCTAGCATGACCCCCTACACTGCCCGAACACCACTGCACTGCCCTAAACCCTGAAACACCACCCCTTCACGACCCCCTACACTGCCCGAACACCACTGCACTGCCCTAAACCCTGAAACACCACCCCCAGCACGCCCCTACACTGCCCGAACACCACTGCACTGCCCTAAACCCTGAAACACTACCCCCAGCAAGACCTCCTACACTGCCCGAACACCACTGCACTGCCCTAAACCCTGAAACATCACCCCCAGCAAGACCCCCTACACTGCCCGAACACCACTGCCCTAAACCCTGAAACACCACCCCTAGCACGACCCCCTACACTGCCCGAACACCACTGCACTGCCCTAAACCCTGAAACACCACCCCCAGCACGACCCCCTACACTGCCCGAACACCACTGCACTGCCCTAAACCCTGAAACACCACCCCCTGCATGACCCCCTACACTGCCCGAACACTACTGCACTGCCCTAAACCCTGAAACACCATCCCCAGCACGACCCCCTACACTGCACGAACACCACTGCACTGCCCTAAACCCTGAAACACTACCCCCAGCAAGACCCCCTACACTGCCCGAACACCACTGCACTGCCCTAAACCCTGAAACATCACCCCCAGCAAGACCCCCTACACTGCCCGAACACCACTGCCCTAAACCCTGAAACACCACCCCCAGCAAGACCCCCTACACTGCCAGAACACCACTGCACTGCCCTAAACCCTGAAACACCAGCCCCAGCACGACCCCTACACTGCCCGAACACCACTGCACTGCCCTAAACCCTGAAACACCACCCCTGCACGACCCCCTACACTGCCCGAACACCACTGCACTGCCCTAAACCCTGAAACACCACCCCTGCACGACCCCCTACACTGCCCGAACACCACTGCACTGCCATAAACCCTGAAACACCACCCCCAGCACGACCCCTACACTGCCCGAACACCACTGCACTGCCCTAAACCCTGAAACACCACCCCTGCACGATCCCCTACACTGCCCGAACACTACTGCACTGCCCTAAACCCTGAAACACCACCCCCAGCACGACCCCCTACCCTGCACGAACACCACTGCACTGCCCTAAACCCCTAAACACTACCCCCAGCAAGACCCCCTACACTGCCCGAACACCACTGCCCTCAACCCTGAAACACCACCCCCAGCAAGACCCCCTACACTGCCCGAACACCACTGCACTGCCCTAAACCCTGAAACACCACCCCCAGCATGACCCCCTACACTGCACGAACACCACTGCACTGCCCTAAACCCTGAAACACCACCCCCAGCACGACCCCCTACACTGCCCGAACACCACTGCACTGCCCTAAACCATGAAACACCAGCCCCAGCACGACCCCCTACACTGCCCGAACACCACTGCACTGCCCTAAACCCTGAAACAGCAGCCCCAGCACGACCCCCTACACTGCCCGAACACCACTGCACTACCCTAAACCCTCAAACCCCAGCCCCAGCACGACCCCCTACACTGCCAGAACACCACTGCACTGCCCTAAACCCTGAAACGCCAGCCCCAGCAAGACCCCCTACACTGCCCGAACACCACTGCACTGCCCTAAACCCTGAAACACCACCCCCAGCAAGACCCCCTACACTGCCCGAACACCACTGCACTAAAGCCTGAAACACCACCCCCAGCAAGACCACCTACACTGGCCGAACATCACTGCACTGCCCTAAACCCTGAAACACCACCCCTGCACGACCCCCTACACTGCCCGAACACCACTGCACTGCCCTAAACCCTGAAACACCACCCCTGCACGACCCCCTACACTGCCCGAACACCACTGCACTGCCCTAAACCCTGAAACACCACCCCTCAGCACGACACCCTACACTGCCCGAACACCACTGCACTGCCCTAAACCCTGAAACACCACCCCCAGCATGACCCCCAGCATGACCCCCTACACTGCCCGAACACCACTGCACTGCCCTAAACCCTGAAACACCACCCCCTGCACGACCTCCTACACTGCCGGAACACCACTGCACTGCCCTAAACCCTGAAACACCACGCCCAGCACGACCCCCTACACTGCCCGAACACCACTGCACTGCCCTAAACCCTGAAACATCAACTGCAGCAAGACCCCCTACACTGCCTGAACACCACTGCCCTAAACCCTGAAACACCACCCCCTACACTGCACGAACACCACTGCACTGCCCTAAACCCAGAAACACCACCTCCAGCAAAACCCCTACACTGCCTGAACACCATTGCTCTGCCCTAAATCCTGAAACACTAGCCCCAGCACGACCCCCTACACTGCCCGAACACCACTGCACTGCCCTAAACTCTGAAACACCACCCCCAGCACGACCGCCTACACTGCCCGAACACCACTGCACTGCCCTAAACCTTGAAACACCAGCCCCAGCAAGACCCCCTACACTGCCCGAACACCACTGCACTGCCCTAGACTCTGGAACACCAGCCCCAGCAAGACCCCTTACACTGCCCGAACACCACTGCACTGCCCTAAACCCTGAAACACCAGCCCCAGCACGACCACCTACACTGCCCGAACACCACTGCACTGCCCTAAACCCTGAAACACCAGCCCCAGCACAACCCCCTACACTGCCCGAACACCACTGCACTGCCCTAAACCCTGAAACACCAGCCCCAGCACGACCCCCTACACTGCCTGAACACCACTGTACTGCCCTAAACCCTGAAACACCAGCCCCAGCACGACCCCCTACACTGCCCGAACACCACTGCACTGCCCTAAACCCTGAAACACCACCCCCTGCATGACCCCCTACACTGCCCGAACACCACTGCACTGCCCTAAACCCTGAAACACCACCCCTGCAACACCCCCTACACTGCCCGAACACCACTGCACTGCCCTAAACCCTGAAACACCACCCCCTGCACCGCCCCCTACACTGCCCGAACACCACTGCACTGCCCTAAACCCTGAAACACCACCCCCAGCACGACCCCCTTTACTGCTCGAACTCCACTGCACTGCCCCAAACCCTGAAACACCACCCCCAGCACGACCCCTACACTGCCCAAACACCACTGCCCTAAACCCTGAAACACCACCCCCTGCACGACCCCTCCTACACTGCCCGAACACCACTGCACTGCCCTAAACCCTGAAACACCACCCCCTACACTGCCCGAACACCACTGCACTGCCCTAGACCCTGAAACACCACCCCCAGCACGACCCCTACACTGCCCGAACACCACTGCACTGCCCTAAACCCTAAAACACCACCCCCAGCATTACCCCCTATACTGCCCAAACACCACTGCACTGCCCTAAACCCTAGAACACTACCCCCAGCATGACCCCCTACACTACCCGAACACCACTGCACTACCCTAAACCCTAAAATACTACCCCCAGCACAACCCCCTACACTACCCGAACACGACTGCACTGCCCTAAACCCTCAAACACTCCCCCAGCACGACCCCCTACACTACCCGAACACCACTGCACTGCCCTAAACCCTAAAACACTCCCCCAGCACGACCCCCTACACTACCCGAACACCACTGCACTGCCCTAAACCCTAAAACACTCCCCCAGCACGACCCCCTACACTACCCGAACACCACTGCACTACCCTAAACCCTAAAATACTACCCCAGCACAACCCCCTACACTACCCGAACACGACTGCACTGCCCTAAACCCTCAAACACTCCCCCAGCACGACCCCCTACACTACCCGAACACCACTGCACTGCCCTAAACCCTAAAACACTCCCCCAGCACGACCCCCTACACTACCCGAACACCACTGCACTGCCCTAAACCCTAAAACACTCCCCCAGCACGACCCCCTACACTACCCAAACACCACTGCACTGCCCTAAACCCTAAAACACTACCCCCGCATGACCCCCTACACTACCCAAACACCAATGCACTACCCTAATCCCTAAAACACTACCCCCGCATGACCCCTACACTATCCTAAACCCTAAAACACTACCCCCGCACAACTCCCTACACTACCCAAAGACCACTGCACTACCCTAAACCCTAAAACACGACCTCCTACACTACACAAACACCACTGCACTACCCTAAACCCTAAAACACTACCCCTACACTACACAAACACCACTGCACTACCCTAAACCCTAAAAACTACCCCAGCATGAACCACTACACTACCCAAACACCACTGCACTACCCTAAACCCTAAAAACTACCCCCAGCAGTACCCCTACACTACCCAAACACCACTGCACTACCCTAAACCCTAAAACACTACCCCCAGCAGTACCCCTACATTACCCAAACACCACTGCACTACCCTAAATCACTACCCCCAGCACGACCCCCTACACTACCCAAACACCACTGCACTACCCTAAAACACTACCCCCAGTACGACCCCTACACTACCCAAACACCACTGCACTACCCTAAACCCTAAAACACTCCCCAGCACGACTCCCTACACTACCCAAACACCACTGCACTACCCTAAACCCTAAATCTACCCCCAGCATGACCCCCTACACTACACAAACACCACTGCACTACCCTAAACCCTAAAACACTACCCCCAGCACGACCCTCTTCACTACCTAAACACAACTGCACAATTTGTTACAGGCGTTGCAACGCAGGCCTGTGGTGCTTACTGGAAGTACCTAGTGGGCTAGTTGGGCCCCAGGGACCCTCAGGATTCAAGGTGACCTAATCCCCCAACTTAAAACGCACCACGGGGCGCGTTTGCACAGTGGTGAAGGGAGGGGCGGGGCCTCAGGTGACATGTGCGCAAACACGCCCTGTGGTGCGTTTTAAGTTGGGGAATTAATTCCCTTTGAATCCTGAGGGACCCTGGGGGCCAACTAGCCCACCAGGTACCTTCAGTAAGCACAACAGAGTTGCGTTGCAGAGAGGTGAAAAAGGTGCGTGGCCTCGGAACGCCTCTCTGCAACTCAGCTCTGTGGTCCTAACTGTAGGTACCTGGGGGGCTAGTTGGGCCCCAGGGACCCTCAAAATTCAAGGGGACTTAATCCCGCAACTTAAAACGCGCCACGGGTGCGTTTGCACACGTCACCTCAGGCCCCCTCCCTTCACCACTGTGCAAACGCGCCCTGTAGCGCGTTTTAAGAGGTAGTTTTAATCCCCCTGCCCTATTATGTACTAGGGACTTGCAGAGGAGGTCATGCTAATCACAGGGGTACCCCAACGCATAGTGTTCCCTAGTGTATGTAGGTGTTTTCACTGTATTCTAAGTGTTTTTTAGCTTAGCACTGGCTCTGGTTAGTCAGAGTCAGTTACCACCAGTACCCGTCTGAAAAAGTTGTGGGCACAGGATGATTTTGCAACAAGGCCTCTTTCTGCTCCTCTGTTGGTTCTTTCTGCACATCTTTTGCTTCTTTCTGTGCGTTTTTTCTTCTTTCTTCACATGTCCTACCTCTGTAGGCATAGTTAGAAACTAGCATTTAAAAAAACCTTTGAAATTCACTTAAAAATCATAGGTTTCAGGCACGTTATAGTTAGAAATTAGCATTTAAAAAACCTTTGAAATTCACTGAAAAACCATAGGTTTCAGACACGTTATAGTTAGAAATTAGCATTTAAAAACCTTTGAAATTCACTGAAAAAACCATAGGTTTTAGGGACAGTTATAGTTAGTTGGACATTTCACTCGTACAAAACCATAGAAATTCCCCGTTATAGTTAGTTCAGCTAACTATAACTCGCGCCCGCAATGCACTGCTGATGACGTCACATATTACATCACTCATGACATGGTCAGTGACATCACTGATGACATCACTGATGACATAAATGACATCACTGATGACATCATCCATGTGATAATTTCATGCATCTTCTCACACCCTAATATAACTTTTGATACACCCACTCTAAATTACAGACTGCCATTCTCAAAACCATAGACACTCCAACACCAAAAACTACATACCCACTCACTGATTCTTAGGTCTACCCACACATCCACTCACTCACCCGTACAGTCACTCATACTTAGTCACTCAGTACAGGACTATCATATGCACTCATACACCTATATAAACACTCACACACCGCCACTCATCCATAGAGGTACTCACACACCTAGTCAGTCATGCAAAAACTTAATCACACACCCATTTACTCACCTATACAGTTATACACACACCAGCTCACTTACTCATACAAATACTAGCACATTCTTACGCTCTTATACAATCACTGATACAAGTACACACTCATCCATACAGCCACTCTCACAATCACACACTCTCACTTATAGCCATTTATATACTCCAACACACATATATACTGCCTTGCACTTATGTAGTTACTCACACATGTACCACTGAGATATACATTCAATCACTAACACACCCATACACACACTCACCCACCCATACAGTCCATCACAGATGCACTCTTGAAACCATGCACCCAGTGAATCACCAACTCACACATCTATGCACAGAGTCACACACACCCCACCCACACAAACACTCAGGCACCCATACAGATACTCAGACAATCAATCAATAACCCATGTAGACACTCATGTAGCTATTCAGAAAGCCATGCAGCCGCTTACAAACCAACAGACAGACGGATACAGACATTCACACAGTTTAGTCACTAACCCATGCATTCAGTAAGATACATTTAATCACTCACTTGTAGAGTCAGTCACTCACGTACTAAATCATCCATTCAGACACTTATACACCCACTCATTCTTCAATACGCCTTTCCCTAAATATATTAAACATATTTAAACTTTACAGAAACACACAGTCACTGGATGATGTCATCAGTGATGTCATCAGTGATGTCACTGACCATGTCATGAGTGATGTAATATGTGACGTCATCAGCAGTGCATTGCGGGGGCGCGAGTTATAGTTAGCTGAACTAACTATAACGGGGAATTTCTATGGTTTTGTTCGAGTGAAATGTCCAACTAACTATAACTGTCCCTAAAACCTATGGTTTTTTCAGTGAATATATATATATATATCATTGGTGACATAGGCCCTGTGAGGCTGAAACGCGTTGGTGAAGCGTTACATGCATGATTAATAAATCTTGAATAATGGATTCTAGAGTGCAGCGTCCCTTTGTTGAAAAAAAATACATATACATACATATAATTGTTTTAAAGAAATATTTTAGTATTTTTTAAAGAATGAATAATAAGCCTAGTTTAAATATAAAATTGAATTATACTTTAAGCATTTGTTATAAAATGAAAACTTAATTTTACACATAAATGTTAACAAAATTTAATACATGGTGAATAAAAATACATATGCTACTGTGGGTGGGAGTTTGTAAAATTGTTCCTTAAAACATATTACTTAGAAATGAAGTAAATATAATTTATTTAATTAACTAATTAATAGACACTTAATTGAATGAGTTAAGATGATGATACAGTTTAGTTTAATACTTCTTAATTTATAATAAATATTTGATATTATTTTTCATTTATATTTTCTAGGAAAATATTTCTTATAATTTTTTAAACAATAATAAACTTTAATAGTTTTCCATGTATTTTTCCCTAGCGATATCTCTGCCACAGTGGTGAGTATCTCCACCTGCATGTGTTAAGTTTCTAGTAGTAACATTTGGTTCACTGATAGAATACTGACAGCCAAAATATCCCCATACAAAAATATTGCGTCAAAAATATCGGAAAAAAATATCGATGTAAAAATATAGATGTACGAAATATCGATTTTGTTATTTATATAAAAATTAATGTTAAATATATTAAATAATAAATGTAACTTAAAAAAATATTTAGATTTAATATACATTTTAACAAATATAAGAAATAAATGTAATTAAAAAAATATTTAAAGATACATATATAAAATCTAATATATATATATCTATTCACTTTAAAACAATTAATAAACTATTAATTTTAATTTATTTTATAATTTTATAAATATATAAAAATTTACAAATAAATATATATATATATTTACATACACTTATAACATAAAATCTAAGAAAAAAACATTATATTATAAATTAAAACATTACAATATTTAATAGTCTTTAAACTTAAATTTTGCACTCCATTGAGTGCAACAGTAGGGAAAGTGTTGGATAGCGGAGGAGTAAAAATTACTATTGCCACTCCAGTTAGTGCAACAGTAGGGAAAATGTTGGATAGCGGACTAGTAAAAATGACTAATCCCACTCCAGTGAGTGCAACAGTAGGGAAAGTGTTGGATAGCGGAGGGGTAAAAATTACTATTCCCACTCCAGTGGGTGCAACAGTAGGGAAAGTGTTGGATAGCGGAGGGGTAAAACTTACTATTACCAATCCAGTGAGTGCAACAGTAGGGAAAGTGTTGGATAGCGGAGGGGTAAAACTTAATATTCCCACTCCAGTAAGTGCAACGGTAGGGAAAAAGTTGGATAGCAGTGGGGTAAAAATTACTATTCCCACTCCAGTGAGTGCAACAGTAGGGAAAGTGTTGGATAGCGAAGGGGTAAAAATGACTATTCCCACTCCAGTGGGTGCAACAGTAGGGAAAGTGTTGGATAGCGGAGGGGTAAAACTTACTATTTCCACTCCAGTGAGTGCAGCAGTAGGGAAAGTGTTGGATAGCGGAGGGGTAAAACTTAATATTCCCACTCCAGTAAGTGCAACAGTAGGGAAAATGTTAGATAGCGGAGGGGTAAAAATTACTATTCCCACTCCAGTGAGTGTAACAGTAGGGAAAGTGTTGGATAGCGGAGGGGTAAAACTTGATATTCCCACTCCATTGAGTGCAACAGTAGGGAAAATGTTGGATAGCGGAGGGGTCAAAATTACTATTCCCACTCCAATGAGTGCAACAGTAGGGAAAGTGTTGGATAGCGGAAGGCTGAAAATTACTATTCCCACTCCAGTGAGTGCAACAATAGGGAAAGTGTTGGATAGCAGAGGGGTACAAATTAATATTTCCACTGGAGTCAGTTCAAAATTAAAAACAAACAAAATATCAACAACAACACAAAAGATTTTAAAAAACAAAAAAATAAAACATTTATAAAAATATTAAATATTACAAAAGAGCAGAAAAATTTATAATGTTAAAAAGATCTAACAAATACCTAGAAAGATTATTATTTTTTTTTAATAGAAATGACCAAAAGTATTTATCAATTGATGAATTAATATTAATAATCAACTAATTATTAATTAATAAACATAAATTACTTTCCACCCTCTACCCCAATAAACACCACAACCCACACCTAAAAATCATTACACAATTTTCCTAACTAATTTTACATTAATAAATTAATATCAATTAGCAACAACTTATTAATTAATTTATAAGTATTTACTTACCACCCTTTACCACTATAAACCCCACAACTTACATCTATAATTAATTACACAATTGCCATATTTAAATTTTAATAAATGAATTAGCACTAATTAACAAACAATTATTAATTAATTATAAATAAATTACTTTCTACCCTATTCCCCTATAAACCCCACCACCCGCTCCTTAAAAAAACGACACAATTAACATAATTAATTACCAATTAATTAATTAATTAATTAATTAATAATAATTAACAACCAATTAATAATAAATTAATTCCCACACATAACACTATAGAATATAAATTAAATAAATATTAATAAATAAAAAATATGAATACATTTATTATAATTAAATTACTTCCCACCGTATTCCCCTATAAACCAACAACCCGCTCCTAAAAAAATGACACAATTAACATATTGCTAATAAATAAATAAATTAATAATAATTAACAACCAATTAATAAATAATTAATAATAAATTAATTCTCACAATTAACACTGTAAAATATAAATTAAATAAATATTAATAAATAAAAAATATTAATACATTTATTATAATTAAATTACTTCCCACCCTATTCCTCTATAAACCCACAACCCGCTACAGAACTAAAAACGCAAAATTTATTTAAAATAAAATTAATAACTACTAAAAATTTAACACATATATTAAAAAACAAAAGCAATTCTTATACAAAAAAATAGATCACATACTTTTAAAATACATACTAAAATACATAACACAAATTAAAACATCGATATTTTAAACAACTATATTTTTGCAAACTATATTAATAACTTCGATATTTCCAAAAACGATATTTCTTACCTGCTAGTCGATATTCTTGACTACGATATTCTTGCTGTCGATATTTCTGTAGCATGATATTTCCAACCCGATATTTGTGTATGTCGACATTTAAAACTCGATATTCTGTCTGTGCACCGTAACATTTCACTAGTAAATCCTGTTGTAGGATGCTCCACCTGGAGATGGAGACATAAGCCTACCATTAGGTATAAATCTACCCTCTGAAAGGATATACATGTTATTTTGGATTGATGTAGCTCACTATCACCTGGAAATCAAGCACATGTGAAAAGCCAAGATTGTCTACACCTAGTCAATGACTCTTTTTAATCACAGATGCGGAATCAGACCCTTTAAAGGTAGGTCCCACATGCGCTTTTCTTAAACTGCAAGTTTGAGATGCTTCTACATGTGATTTCACCATAACTGATTATGCTTCCCCATAGAAAAGTCCTTCACAGACAGCACTGCTGGAGCTTAATTACATGGAAGCCGCTACAGAAGTTGCTGGCCCTTCTGTGTGCAATCAGGTCTTCAGTGGGATCCAGAGAAAGCCTTGGTTCCTGTTACAATCAACTTCCCTTGTGGTTGGAATACATCACTCTTGCCAGATGAAGACTCATGAGTGGGAAATCCTGGAGCCTTCTCTTCCTATGTTTTATAAAATGTTGCTTCTAATTTTCTCAAGATAATTGTAGTGAAAGTTCTGGATCCAAACATTCATAGAGCAGGGAGGGCTCCCACGGTGACTTCCACTGTGACTCCTCTTTTGATTGCGTTAACAATCAATTGCTGTGTGCACACTCTCAAATTCATTGGCAAGCGTGCAAGGCTATTTTTCAATGTAGTTCAAGGGCTCAGGCTGAAATATTTACTCTGCTGGAAGGGAACACCTTAGTTTATAACAGAAATATTAAGTTATTCTTGTTACTGTGTGGATCTTTCACCTCGGAACAGAAGATTGTGAACCATGGGCCAGATTTACAAAGAACTTTCAGTGTCTTTGCATGTCACAAGTCATTGCAAGGCGGCGAAAGTCCTTGAATGGTATTTACAAAGCCACGTAAAGAGCTACTTACTCTGCCATGCTTAGCTTTGTAAAGAAATGTAACGCAATGTAGAGGCTTGAGCTGCATTATGTTACATTTGTTTGTTGTAGGCACTCAATGGGTGGAGGATGATCGTTCCTGTGCATCCACCCATGGAATTTTATGCAATCCCAGATTTAATAACGGTAGTAAACCTGAGATTTTGCCAACATGGTGTGCCTAACACAGAGAGGTGTAACAAGGAGAAATATCTTTATTTCTCCTAATTATTTCTAGGAAGGAGCAGACACGAGCCATATATTAGTATATATGGCACATTTCCGTTCTCTCCATTTCAGCTATATGTCTACACAAATTGCTTCCTGAAGGAGGGAAAACCTGTTATGCCAGCGGCAGAATTCATTTCTTGGCTGCTAGTTGATTTGCTGGACACAGACCCTATTTTCTGGATGTTCTCAATTCTCAATGCTAAAAAGTGACTAATTGTACTGCTGATTCAGTTTGATAAACATTGTGTTGATTTGGGACATTACTGTCCTTTGTTTGTGCCTCTTTCTATGATTTATTCCATATATTATTACAAATAAGGGGTCTATAATGCATTTTAATTTTGACACATTGAAGATGGTCTTGAATACGTTTTAGATGCATGGAGGCCAAAATGTTGAAGGAGTAACCACCACAATTGCTAACAAATTGACTCATTTGTCAATCATACAGGATTGCCTTAAGTTGGAAGGGGCCCTAAAGATCCCCTGGATAAAGTAAATCTGTGACTTCATGAAGGATATTGGGCACCCAGAATACTTTACAGACCCTATTGTCTTACAGACGATTCCCAGAAAGGCCTTAAAAAGGGAATGCCTTGAATCGTTGGGTATAATAAGATTGTCAGTAGAAATTATAAAACCCACTGTAAGGCAACATCAGCTAGTTGTAACTGCTATAAACATGGAACCTTACCTCAGATTTGTACCGGGTAGTTTTGAAAGGCGGTTATTAACCTGGTTTAGACTGAATATTATTCACAGACTTGTGACTATTCCACAAGTCAATGACTGGTCACGGGAGCTGCCTCTCTGTCCGTGTGACAATCTTTCTACCCAGTCCACAATCCATCTGGTACTATTTTGTAAATTTTATGATGTATTGAGGAAAGCATGGATTTTACCTCTTTTAAAATTATATGGACTGCGACAATGCCGCCCAGCATTAATTAGACTTCAGACGTTAGAAAACGAACAAACTGCCTGGTGCATAGTTATGTTTTAAGAAGGCACTCCTCCAAAGGAAGTCGTATTTAACAAATGAAGCCTAATATAAATAGCCTTTCGACGTTTTTAAGATTTAATGGCTGCTGTCTTTTAACATCTGATATTATAACGTTTTATAATATTATTGTTTTTAAAATTGTTTAATATTGTGATAAAATATCTTATTGTTTTTTTCTTTTTGTATGTGCTTTTATGACTGTTAAAAAATCAGTCGAATAAAGCTTTCCTTGATTGATTGATTGACTCATTTGTCAAATCTTTCTTCAAGGTAAAATAACTTCATGACAATTACTGAGCGGTTGGGTGGTTGCCCTGTTTGTCTTAGATCACTTCCTTGCTCATTGTTTAATTTTTTTATGATCAATGTGTGACAGTGGGCTTGTGCTGTCAATCTGACCCTGTTTATACATAGAGATATATGTGGTTTGCTGTTAATTAAAAAGAAATTTGATTATATAGAATCAGGCCTGATAATATTATTGGTACAACATTGATGTCTGTATTCATTTTTGTTTTGAATCAATATGTGGGTGGATTAGATGTTGTGTAACACTAAAATCCTTTCAAAGAATAACTAAATGAAAAACTCCTCCTGGGGTATTATTGGGTTGGCCTATCATATGGCTTTCCATTTCACCAGCACAGCAGCTACGTCTGCTGACCTATGTTGCTTGAAACATTAGTAAATATGCCCCCATGTCTCTTTCATTTAAGCCGGAATTGTGATAAATATGCAGGCCAAGATTTACTGAAATTTTGTGTCTGGGTTGCGTTACTTTTTTGGTGCAGCCCCAATGCAAAATCTATTTCGGGATTTACAAAGCCACGCAAAGCCTGATTTGCATGAAATTGTAAAAAAAAAAAAAAAAGAAGCAAAGCAAGGCAGCGCATAGCGCTGCCTTGCCTTCCTTTGTGTGAGGTAGGAAGTGTTACGTGGGGAGCATGAACGTTCCTGTACATCCGCCCATGTATTTTGATGCAAACCCATACTTACAAAGCCTTTAAATGTGGGTTTCCACCAAAATTATGCACCTACCCGAAGCTAGCATAACAAGGACAAATATCTTTGTTTTTCCATGCTACTTCCTCTTTGCATGTTTGCTACATTCTTGGTAACCCCACTCTCCGACATTCTGAAAACGCAGGGATGCGCCGTATTTACAATAATATGATGCACCCTTGTGTTTCCCCTAGCGCTGATGCTAAATTTAGCTGCCTAGCGCCAACACAGGCACCCTTGCACCATAGTGCAAGTGTGCCTGCATTTCAGGGAATGATTGTTCATGAGCAGGAAGGGACACCTCCTGCACATGAACAATCACTAATGGTGATTTGCTCTTTCTTTGTGTGCAGCAGAATGCAGCACACATAGAAACAGCAAAAATGAGGAGAAATTAATAATTTCCCCTCATTGTGCCAGTTTGAGACCTAGGGGCCTATAACGGAACACGGGACCGACCGCCGAAGGTGCGGCGGTCCCGCCATGGCAATTAGGATGCTACCGCCACCGTGGCGGTCGTATCCAGCACATTTTACATTGCGGCGGGCGGTGCTGTCAGCAGCACCCGCCGCAATGCAAAATATGCATGTTGGGCATTGGCATGCACAACGTGACAGGCACCGCGCGGTGCCTGCCACCTTGTGCATGCCAATAAAGGGGGATACCATGGGTACCCCCCAAGTGCAGGCATCCACCCCCCCCACCCCATCCGGGGGCCCGCAACGGGCCCCCGAAGGCATTCTCCGCATGCCTTTCCATGGCGGAGTCTCCGCCAGGGAAAGGCATGTCACCGCAGACATGCTAATATGGATGGCGGTGCCTCGTACTGTATACAAGTATGGCAGAGTGCTTGTGTAGTGCAGTGTTATCATTGGCATATGTTTATTTGAGAGAATCATTTATAATGCCATTAAATAGAACCAGCTTCTTATTAAGCATGATTTAAAGTGTTTAAAAACAGGTTTCTTACATGCATGCAGAACGATAGGTGTTGCGGTGGACCATGCCCACATTGTTTAGTAATAAGGATGGCCTCTCAGTGCGAAGACAGGCAACAATACTAATTATGGCTCCCCTCCACGTGAGGGGGGGGGCATGTCAAAACACTGGCGCTGTGTAGTGCGATCGTAAAACCAGGGGGAAAACTAAAAACGTGCAAACCCATGGTCCAGCAACCCCACAGACCCTCACAGAATACTGGCAAAACAAAGTTAATAAATAAAAAGTAAGAAACCTTAAACCATAAAATGATTAACAAAAGGGAATTAATCCCTTCCTAAATGGCGCCCAGTCAGATGGGAGCCAGGCACCTCCACAGAACCGGCACAGAGGGGCAGATTTACAAGCCCCTTGCGCCACTTTTGCGTCACTTTTCCCATGTTAAAAATGACGCAAAAGTGGCGTAAGGGCCTTGTAAATAAGCCCCAGAGTGCCTACAAGGAAAACAACGATGAGGGGCGCATCCAGTCATGCTCAGACCGAGCTGCGTGGATGTGCTATTGCCGGATTTAAATATCCCTCCATGTGAGGGGGGGCGTGTCAAAACGCCAGAGCTGTGTAGCTTGATCGTGAAACCTGGGGGGGAACTAAAACGTGTAAAACCATTGTCCAGCAATCCCTCAGACCCTCACAGGCTCCCCTGTGAGGGAATGAATACTGGTAAAACAGAGTTAATTGAATAAAAAAATGAGAAACATTAAACCATAAAATGATTAAAAAAAGGGAATTACTTCTTTCCAAGATGGCGCCCAGTCAGATGGGAGCCAGGAACCTCCACAGAACCAGCATAGAGTGCCTACAAGGAAAACAATGATGAGGGATGAATCCAGTCGTGCTCTGAGCGAGCTTTCCTTCAACCATCATGGATAATTCAGTGTCAAGTTTTCTCTCACCTTTGCAATGCTCATATAGAGGCAAGACTGAGGCGCAGCCATATTCTTTTATGAGAAATGAAAACAAATCATCCCACAATTTTGTACCAGAGAATAAAGATTCTTTTTGTTTCTTAATACCTTTACAAGTGCTACCTCACTCACTCACATATTAACTGGAAAAGGAGGCACACAAAATGTCCATGACCGCACACAAACTGAAACAGAGATACACAGACTGGCACACTAATTTACACACAGAGTTACATGAAGACAGACAAAAACAAATCCACCACCACCACAACTAATACCACCTCCACCACCACCTCACTGTTCATTAGTCTGCTGCGCATGTTGACAGTACTTTTTTTGTAGTAGTGTGGCACGTGGCTCTGGCTTGAACTGGGTGCAGATTTTCTGGGTGTGCAGCAGCCCAGACCAAGGCCATTTCCCCTTCTAAAATATGCCTACAAATCTCTTGTCCAAGTTAGCCAACATTTTGTTTTTATCTTGGTGAAACCGCTGAACATTCCCACAATTGCCTCATTTTCAGCTCCCTCCACCAGCTGACCTGAATTTGTAACAAGTACCTATTCAGCGAAAGGCTATTAACAGTAGGCTTCAGATCTCCTATGTGATTCTGATGCCTGTGGGACTCTCAAAGGCCCCACGTGAGCCCTACAAAGTTCACATTCGAACAAGATATGAATCCCATTGATATCTCTGATGTGGAACTCGCTTAAGCACTGTTTTGTTAAGAGGTAATAGCCAGGGGCCGCTGCAATTTTCGCATGATTATAGATTTGCCACATTTGTCACATAATCCATCATCTTCGGGGGGCGTGGCTAACCGCCTAAGATGGCGGGCGTGGTTCGGTGAGGCTCCGGACCCTGGGGGGACTAATCCTATGTCATCGCTGGGCACAGACCTGCTCTTAGAGTTTTAATCGCAGTCCTATAGTCATCGTGTGCCTACGAAGCCAGCCTGACAATTCTGTCCCGATCGGAGTGACGGCTCTGCTGGTAGACCACGCCTGCCGGAGGCTGCGGACCTGCGGCCTACATGTCCACGCTGCTGACGCTGCTGCACTGCGTCTCCTGCTGGCTCGGGCGGCTCTGGCCCCCCGCGACCGTGCCTGGAGGCGATCTTCGACAGGCTGCTGAGGGCGCTGGAGCGGAGGAGCGCGGTGATACTTGGAAACCGGGGGAGAGACCTGGCGACCTGCGGCGGTGAGGGCTGAGGACTTCTGCCGACGCGGGCGCCCTCTGACGAATACTGTGCTTTGCTGGTGCCCTCGCCCTGCGCCGCTGTATGCCGCACTGCGTGGTGCCTCCGGACACTACTGTCCCTTGCCTGGCCGAGTGGGGGTGCTGAGGCCAGTTGCGGCGTCCCTGCGGCGCTGCTTCCGGCACCCGGCCCGCCTGATCCCTGTGACTGGAGTGCTACTCCAAACGGATTTCTGCACCACCACCGCGGAGGCTTGCCTGCCCTCGAGACCAGCGGTGCTGCAGCGACGTGGCCCTTGCCTGCATCCGGTGGTGCGGACCCCCCCCCCTGTGACCGTGGCTGAGCCCTGCAGCCGGCCCCGCCCGGACATTGAGGTTTTGTGGACACTGGGGGGGCTGTGCGCTGAGGGGGGGCCGTCAGACGGAGGATTGAAGGAGGCAGCGAGGGACATACGCAGAGGCAGCCCCAGTCCTCCGGTGAGTGCGGGCGAATCGTGCCATGTGGGGGGCCTGCTGGGCGTCCTCCCCCTGCAAGACTGAGACAACAGGCACAGAGAGTGTGGTGGGCTTCCCTTCTTTGGCACCTGTCCTGCACCTGGCCCGTAGTGTGTGCAGACGGACTAGTGCCGCCGTACTGGAGTGGCTACGCGGTGGTGCGCGGCAATGACTGCTAACTGCTGGAGACGCTAGGAGGCCTGCTGGATTGCTCTCTTCGGACCCCCGGTGAGTGAGGACGCTCCGCACTAATTACTGGGCCTAACGGATGACCCCCGCAGACGCGGCTGGGCTGGGTGACGTGGAGTGATTACCAATCTAGTCATCCTTTGATGGTGTCCAACACCTGGCCTGAGATGGGGGCGATGGGGAGAGCACCACGGAGTGTCTTCATCTGGTGATTGGGCTCACTCTGTGTGGCTCGCCCACTAATGTAATGTGCCGGGACAGCGGCGCCCACGCTTGACTCCGTACTACACTAACCTGATTGCCCGTGCCCTTGTTTCTCTCTGGGGACAGGCCGCGCACCCACTGAAGCTGTTACTCTGTGGGTTGATATCATCGGGCCTGTGTCGCGCTGTGAGGTGCCCCTCTGCCCACCGTTTGCTCATACAGTACACGTCCGGTGAGAACTTGTGGGCGTCATGGGGAGGCTTAAGGGGAAAACTGTGGACAATCATCCTGTTACAGGGGGCCCAACAGATGCACCAGAAACTACCGCTAGACCCCCATCGCCCGGCTCCTCCTCCACAGGGACCCTCGAGGTCCCCACGGATAAACTTGACCTGATCCTAAAGGAAGTAAGAGACTCCCATAAAGTAATAGGGCAACAGATCGGAACTCTTACCACTGTCTTTACACTCCTCCAGGCGGACCATGTGAAACTTGCTGACACGGTCCACGCCCATGAGAAAGCCCTGACCAGCGTGGAACCTCAAATTACGGAACACACTAAACAGATACAAGAACTACAACAGCAGGTCCACGGGCTACAAGATCGGATCGAAGATACAGAGGGTAGGAACCGCTGGAATAACATATGCGTCATAGGACTTCCAGGGCGCTGCGAAGGCCCCAAAGCGGCTGACTTCATGGAAACCTGGTTTCGAGACCACGTAGCTCAGGAGGGTTTGTCGCCTTTCTTCTGGGTGGAGAGGGCCCACCGGATTCCTACTGGAGCACCAAGAGCTGGGGCACCTCCGCAACCCTTGATAGTTAAAATACTGAACTACAGAGACCGCGATGTATTATTGCAGAAAGCGAGGGAACATACGCAGATCCATTCGAGAACCAGCGAATCTCGCTTTACCCTGACTACACAGTAATGGTGCAGCGCCAACGCTCATCCTTTCTGGCAGTGAAGAAAAAACTATGGGTGGCCCAGCTCAAATATGCGTTACTGTTCCCGGCTCGATTAAAAATTATACACGACCGAAAAACCTACTTTTTTGACAGTCAGAATGATGCGGAGGAATGGCTGGAAGTGATGAACTTTGAATCGAGCCAAGATGGGCCGTCCGGCTCTGTACGTCACAGCCCCACAAGATCTCAGGGCCGTGGCCCTCGCCGTGCCGCCAAGGGCCTGCACAGCTCCGCTGCCACTGGACCTACACATGGACAGATGATGAGCAGCAGGACCAAAGTGCTGGCAATAGCTAACTCCTTTCGCGACGATAACCTTAAGATCGTGTCCGACTGATCAGAGGACAGCACCATTCACTCGGACTCCGAGCATAGCATCACCCTGTTCCCCTCGGTGACACCTCAGACTGTTGATGATCTGACGGATGAATAACAAGGAGTGTCTGCTCACTTTGCCCATTGATGCAACAGGGCCCCACAAGCTTCTGGCAGCCCTAACGAGAATACATGTATCCTTTCCTTTTCCCTACCTAAATCGCATTAAACAGAACTTGCTTTGGAACGTTAGGTACATCCTTAGTTACAATATTAGTACCTAGGGCCCCAAATGCCTGATATTATCTCCCTGTTCAGGTTTGATGGACTTGTCACTATCATGTATTATGCAGTATGTATGCCTAAGGCGACTAGTTATAATAGACGAAAATTGCTCATATGTACCCCTCCCGGGTTCCGTTGAGATACCAGAACCTTTGTAACTACAAGAACAGCATTATGAGCGGTGGCGGCGACCCCCCACGAAGCAAACGCACTGTTCTATGCTGCTTGTACGTTTTTGTTATTTGTTTGGCCCAGCACTGTTCACTAGCTGAGCCGAGTATTATAAGTTTGATGGGGAAGGGGCACTCCTGGCCTGCGATAGTTAATAGGCTCCGAGTTCGGGGGAGCACCGTCTACATTATTGACTCATGCCTGACCTCTCCACCACTTTAGGTTCATATAACTTGCTGACCTGGAACGTGCGGGGACTTGCCGCCGTGCATAAAAGACATCGAGTACATGCCCACCTCCTTAGGTGTAAAGCACAAATAGTTTTTCTTCAGGAATCGCACCTCACTGACTCGGAGGCCTTGAAGGTTTGAAAGAAATGGAGGGGCCAAATTTTCTCTACTAACTACTCAGTTTTTGCACGAGGGGCGGCCATATGGATTCGCCACGGTGTCCCCTTCACAGAATTAGACCGACGTACAGATGAACAGGGTAGGTACATATTGTTGAAGGGAACCCTTGATGGCCTGCCAGTGGTTTTAGGTAGCATTTAGGCCCAGAACGTTGAACAGGACAAGTTCTTTAATCAACTAGGCATAGCCCTGACGGGGTGGGGCACATTACCTTGGATATTGGGAGGGGACTGTAACACTGTCATAGACGTGGACTTAGATAGATCCCATCCCCCGCTGCATGGAGCTGGAGCCCACAAACAAGCTGATGCCCTGAAAACCTGGATGAGTGGATGGGGACTGGGCGATGTTTGACGAATGCTCCACCCTACACATAGGGAATACTCCTTTTATTCTCCAGTACACCAACTTCATACTAGGATAGATAGGTTTCTGTGCTCCATCAACATCGCCACCCACATACACCAATCCACATACCTGGCCAAGACCTTCTCTGACCACTGCCCTTTAGAGATCACCCTTGCATGGGGTAGGGTGCCGACCCCGGTCCCCACTTGGAAGCTGTGGCCCCAACTACTAGAGGATGCCCCCTTTCGTACCACACTATCTGAAACCGTCACAAACTATTTCTCTGAGAACTGGAACACAGCTTCTTCCAATCTAATCGAATGGGACGCACTCAAGGTGGTCGTGAGGGGCGCGGCAATTGGATCGACAGTGGGGGCGTGTCAGGAGGTACATAGAAATCTTATCCGTATAGAAAACCTCATGACCGAGCTGGAAAGCGCTGCAGCGAGTGACCCAGGCAAACAGACCCCTTTAAGGGACGCACGCATTCAACATGCTGAGATCCTTGAAACTCTTCGGGTTATTGACTACAGGGCATTCACACAATTGAAACACACTGAGGCTGACAAGTCCGGATCGCTGTTGGCCCGGATATTGCGAGACAGTCCAACCCCTCCCATCATCCGGATTAATGTTCCTATCAAGGGCATGGTCCACACTCAACTAGAGATAAACGATGCCTTTTGTACTTATTTCAGTAATATTTATAACAAACCTGCACACATCGATGACACCTTAGTGGAAGACTTTTTAAACGACTACACATACCCATGTCTTAAAGCAGACACACAAAAGGCGCTTTCGGGCCCCATTACTAGGCATGAAATTCGAGCTGCTATCAAAGGTCTGAAACGTAACAAGGCCCCGGGACTCGACGGCCTACCCATAGAATTTTTTGAAACTTACTCAGACGCTCTTGTTCCTAAATTAGAGGAGCTCTACAAGACAGCCTTGACATCTGGTCACCTACCCCATTCCACCATGCAAGCCTTAGTCATTTCCCTCCTCAAACCGGGGCGAGACGGCACTGACCTATCTAGTTATCGACCATTATCTCTCTTAGCTACCGAATATAAGATCCTAAGTAAGGTCTTAGCTAACCGACTCTTGCCCTACCTAAATACCCTAATTCATAGAGACCAATGCGGGTTTCTCCCCGCACCCAGTACTTCCCTAAATCTTAGACGCTTACATCATATCATGCTGGCTACCCCAGCGGAGTATGACAATGCTGGATGTATAGCGTTAGACCTACGCCAAGCTTTTGACTCTATTACATGGGGGTACATGTTCGCGGCCCTGCGAGGCTTTGGTCTCCCTCCAGAATATCTTGCCTGGGTGCGCTTGCTGTATACTGGCCCCATGGCTAGAGTTCGCACCGGAAGTCATATTTCACGAGAATACACTATCCACAGAGGCACGCAACAGGGTTGTCCCCTTTCCCCTCTGTTATTTGTCCTTGCCTTAGAGCCATTAGCGATAGCATTGAGACACACTGCTGAGCACCGGGGGATACCAATAGGCGGCACCACACACTTAATCTCAATCTATGCTGACGATATAATCATATATCTGCGTGACCTCTCTGCCCGGGCGGAACCCCTCCCCTCAATTTTCTCCACCTTTGAACGCATCTCTGGGCTTGATATTAATGAAGGGAAATCGAACGCTTTCTATCTCAACGACGGACCTTACCCAAACATGCTCCATTTTGGCAATTATACCCTGCCAGTAGCACACCACACATTTAAGTACCTAGGAATCCAAATATACAGATCACAGGCGGATCAACTTGATGGTAATCTGACAAAGGCAATTGCTGCAATACGCTCAAGTGTATCCTTTTGGACATCCCTGCCACTGTCGGTGATGGGGCGGGTTGCCATTTCTAAGATGGTGGTGCTCCCCCGACTCCTATACTTTTTTGTGAATTTACCTCTAGTGGTTCCTCAGTCCACTTTTCGCAAACTCGACACAATCCTACTAGAGCTTATTTGGGGAACAGGCCGACGCAGGGTGAACCTTTGGAAATTGCAGCTGGAGCCTCACAAGGGCGGGTTGGGGGTACCTGACTTTAGGGCCTATTATTATGCTTGCCAGCTTCAATGGCTGTCGTATTGGACAGCAGGCAGGAACATGCTGGAAATAGGATATGAGACCCGTGATCTAGAGCGAGGAGCCATACATACTCTATTACTGCCGAAAGTAAAAATTCCCCCTGTTGTGCCTCTATTACTTAAAACGGCACTCCACTGCTGGAAGAAGGCTCTGCATTACACCTCAGATGCGATCCCGTATGCCGGTAATATTCCCCTATTGGGAATACCAACCACTGGTGGTAGGCTCACGAAGGCTCGGCTACGCGTCTGGGCGGACGCTGGCGTAGAGGAAGTGGGGTCGCTGTTTGGCGATGGAACCCTCCTTGATCATGACGCCTTTGTACAGACTGCTGGCGTACTGGATCGTCTTTATTTAACTCATGCAGCAGTGTCTCACTATGTTAGGACGACGTGGCCACCTCAACGTGCTGAACCTCCGCAACACGAATTGGTACGATCTCTCTATTACATGGGGGAGGGCAGCCATCTTATTAAATGGTTTTACGTTAGTATTCGATCACAAGCCTCCATCCCACTCACTACCCTTAGAACAAAATGGTCCGAGACAACTGAAGCCACATTGTCTGACAAGGCATGGGCGAGTATTCTAGAACACCCCAAGCGTGTATCCCGTAATGCCAAATTTAAATTCATACAATGCATGGTACTACACAGATCCAATCTGACCCCAAAAAGAATCCATCGCATGTTCCCTGACGCCCAACATCACTGCCCATGTTGCAGGTCCGAGGAGGCGGGCTTTACCCACATGCTATGGGCATGTTCTCACCTGCGTGATTACTGGGGGGGGGGTCCGAACTGCACTTGGGGAGATCACACATTTACCACTCACGGACAACATACTGGAGTGTCTGCTGGGCCTCCGCAAGCGCACAAGAGCTTTGAAAGTTCAACTGCATTTCCTTGACCTTGCCCTCTTATTGGCCATACGAGCGATCACCATGAGATGGAAATCCCCTAGATGCCCTACTCTATCTGCGTGGCAGGAGGAGGTGGTGCGATGGTGCGGTGCCGAAAGTGCGGCAATTAGACGCGAAGAGGCTCGCGGACTACGAAAACACCCCATTTCTATGGAGTGGGACCTCATGCTGGAAGGTTTTAAAGTATTAGATCTTCACCCTCCGCATCTCACTCCTACCCCATAATGTATCCAGTTGTAAGTGGCTCTCGTTTGTGTTTTTTTTAAGGTGCTGTTCCGCTGCACACCAGGAGTGACTCGCAGCAAGTATTATGTACACACACACACAAGGTTAGATGGCACATAGGAACCGACAGGCCAGGAGGGAGGGTGGGGGGGGTGGGGAGGGATTTGTTAATGGGGTTGTTTAGATATATATTGCATTGTATCGAATGGTCTTTGTATCTTATGTATGCACTCATTTTCTCTTTTTATAGTCACAAGAATATCCTATTTTATTCCGACATATGTAAACAGATCTTTACTCTCCACGAAGGAAATTGTGTTACGATTAGAAAAAAAGAAAATGTCATGATGTACTTGCTATGACAATTTGAAACCACTTTATGATGCTCAATAAAGTTTGTTAAAAAAAAATAATCCATCATCTTCCACATAATGTGCAGATTTTAACAAAAATAAATTTGTTTCTAACTCAAACGATTCAAAAGTTACTATAAATGCAGTGACACGTGTTGCTGCGCAGTGGAAGGACCTTTGCAAAGCTGGGCTGGTCACGTTTCTGTTGCTTATTGCTATATACCTATGCCCAGATAGTGTTTCCAAGTTTAAAGATGACGAAATATTGAAGTAATACTTTTACAAAGTGTGTTGCATTATGCTGCATAATTTGCCTTGTCTTGCCTCAGTGTCCTTCCTTTCAATTATTTCTACTCTATTTAGGGTGGTTCTAAGGTTCACAACTATCCAAAGTCCAAAGTCATAACATTGTTTTAGTCTTTTGCCCATGTCCATTGTAGTTTATATTGGGGGATAGGGGGCGGATTACAGGCGTAATATTCATTTAACTGTTTAGAAGAGCTGAAACACTTTTCTCCACAGATGTCAATATTTGCAATAACAACATTTTCATAGTCCATATCAAATATTTTGTGATTTCATTTGATGATATTGTGTTTATTCTCCACATAATGACGAACCAACGGTTCATTTAAGATGCTCATTGCACTTGCTTCGAGAAAGAAATTTCTTATTTACGACAATGGTGATAAGATGACAAATCTGTGTGTGTCATAACTCCAAGACTGACTGCAGCTGAGAAATAAAATAAATCCTGGTTGCCTCACCAGTGTCCTAACTACCACACAGCCTCTGGGTGAAACTTCTGCATCTTCTGAAATTGAGGTGACGTACATGAACCAGTAGTTGCATGCTTCCCAATAAGGGAGGGTAGAGACAGACTCTGGTGTCATAAGATGATGACTTTTCCCTTGCTGAAGGTAAATCACACAAATATAGCTTTCTGACGTCCTCAGAATTTCTACCTGTAGTGCAGATAGCTGCAAGAATGACTAGTTTTGTAACACCAGTTGACATCAAAGTAATGATCAGCTGTTTTCCTGTAGTGAGTAGTAGTCCTGCTCAAACTAGATGTCCATAAAAAGGTACTGTCCTGTAGGGCGATTTGTTTCATGATATATAGTTGTTGCAGAGTGCCTGAGAGGCCATCTAAATAACATGTGGCCCTGAACTGGGGACCACAGTGCTGGAAGAAGTGTGCCTAAGGAAAGGTCAAGATGGGTGAAAGAGGTTCTGGCTTAAGGTGCAGTTCAAGTCATGATAAAGTTGCATAGTGAGACACCAGGGTATTTGAAATGCTAATGATTTAGAGCCTCATTTTGACTTAAGGTGTAACAGATTGATAGTAAGAACTTGATGGATATCCAATTTGCCCACCTCTTGGTTTCTTTAACTAACTCTCGAAGCTGCCTAACAAAAACTAAAGGTTGAATTGCTAATAGTGATGTGTTTGCTATGAAATGACATTGCCCAGAATTATTTTATTCCTAAACTACATGAATTGGCTTATTTGTTGTATAACCCTGTGGTGAAGTTGTTTAAAGTGAGTGTAATCTCTTGACTTTTGACTTTTGAGTTTTAAGTACTGGGTATAACTAATCAGTGACTTTCTCAGGACTTACCAATACCCCAGCAGAATGAAAAGAAGGATATTATGAAGCTGTTTGGTTTAGTAAATACAAATTAACGCAATGCAATGCATAGGGTTGCCTTGCATTACTTTGCATCATGTGGGCGCTATATGGGTGGAGCATGGGTATTCCCATGCAGCCATCTATCCATGCAACCCTCTATCTTTGCACCTTTCTCTATGTATGCAATATATCTATCTATCTATCTATCTATCTATTCATTAATCTATTTATCTCTTTGTCCTTCTATGGAAACTTATTTGTGTATGAAACTCTCAATCAAAGGTATCTATCTATGCAACAATATCTATCTATCTATCTATCTATCTATCTATCTATCTATCTATGCAACACTATCTCTTTACACAACCCTCCCCATCTGTGTTTATAAGCCTCACCAGTTACCTATTTTTTCAATCCTCCCTATCAAATGGCAATAAAGATTTACAAAAATGTTACAAAAAAGAATTGGCAAAGAAAAGAGGCTAACAGCCAACGCCAGAACACTTCATTTTTAGGTGTGGTGTTACCCAAGACCTTTTGATTTTTCTAAAATTATGTGTATAACATAATTATTTCTAGGAGTTTTCAGACAGACTTCATCCATTTGTTTGTTGTTGTGTCATTCACATTTCTCCTCCACCCACTTAAGCATGCATCATGGGGCAATGGGCCCACTTCAGCCACAAGCTGACTCCATTGTAAGATACAGCATGCTGCCCTTTCACATGGAGCACACACAAAATAGTTCTCATCAATGCTAGGGACTACTATTTTAATGTGTGATTACCCCAAAAACGACTTTTGGCTTTAGCCATTTTTGTTTTGTAATTTATGTGCACCTGGTTGAAATGCAACCGCAAGTGATTGCCAGTGGTTAGACAAATTGCAATATTCCTCCCATTAAATCTTACATGTTTGATGTTTTGTGTGTTTCATGTAAGTGGCAAGGGTAGGTCCAGATGTGGGTCCTGAACTCACTGTGCCACTGGAACCAAGATATACACAACAGACAAGCTGTAATCAGGGTGAAACAAATCTTGGGTTGCTTTTGTTCCAGTTCAACAAGGACCTGGCCTGGCAGTTCAGGCTGGGCTGTTCCTTTTGGATCAGGGTCAACAATGATTTGCATATAGATGGGCCAAGGCTAAGGTGGCATGATGGGAAAAAGAATGATAGGTTGGAATGCCACCTCGAGTGATTGCAGCAGTTAGACAAGTTGCAAGCATTCTTCCCACCAGCTTTTGTGTGTTTGACATACCACCCTAAGTGAAAGGGGTTTGCACAGACGTGGGTCCCATGCTCACTGTGCCACTGGTGTTGCAGGGATTCTGCTTGGAAACAGCACTGTGCCATGGGAGACCAGGACATCAGGGTGTAAAGTCTCTCTACCACATCAGTGCCTGTAGGCCCATATCCGACTTGGTCACAGTGCCTTACCTGAACTCCTAACCGTTCCAGAGTAGCAGGTGATTTCGGTACACCTAGAACATGAACCTCTAGTCCCCAAGGGAACCATGAAAACCGACCATCACCCTTCATTGTCACTCATGCATGTCCATAGTAAACAGAAGAAAGACATGAAGGAAATTTACAATATATGTATTCAAACTATTGTAGTCTATTTTGAAGCAAGTGTGCTGCGATTAATAAACAATACAACTAAGCAACATAATCAGCATTACTAGCAGGTTCTAAACAATGAATAACCCAACCATTGCAACTAATATATCTATCTACCCTACCCTCACTATGTGAGCACAGGTATATATTAGTGATCTGTGGGATTAGCACCGGACCCAATACCTGTTGTGTGTAGTTAGGTGGTCTGCATCATAGGTGTAACCTCAGTTTACGCAAGGCTGCTGCCTCAGTTCCAAGTTTGGTCTCTCTGCTGGAATTCTCCTCTCTGCATTCCAAGGGGGCGAGACATGGTTTATATGTTAAGAATTATTGTGTTATAAAACTGCGACTTTGCTACCATGTTGTGCCTAAAAATTATAGGAGATGTTGCTGACCGGGCAAAAGAAAACAATACACAATGTTGTTCGACCTGGTACAAAATGTTCAGACTGAAACCCAAGAAGAGTCACTGAATAACAAGTAATATGTGCAGCGTATTTCTAAAATAATATTGTGTCACCAAAACAAATGTATTATGCATGGCTGTGCAAAGCAAAGGCAGACTAAAGCAGCTAATATGTGCAACCAAAGGAGAACCAAAGTGGGCCCAGAAGGGAAAACACTACACTGGAACCAGCTACACCCAGCTGATGAGCTCCAATCAGAGCAAAACTGGTCTTGGGTTGCTTGTGTTCTGGTTTATTGAGGACCTGTCTGGCAGTTCAGGCTGGATTGGTCCTATCGGAGCAGGGCTAAGATTGATTTGCATATGGCTGGGTCCAGACTGAGGTGGCATATTAGGCAAAAGAAAAATGTGTTGGAATGCTACACCAAGCGATTGCCAGCAGTTAGACAAATTACAATCATTTTTCCTTTTAACTTTGGTGAGTTTGATGTTTCAAGGTATAACCTGAAAAACGTTTGTGAATACCAAAAATGAATCAATCTGCATCCATGTGAGGTTGTAAATCTCACATTACAGATTTACTCATTTTCTGTGAGTTAGGCCCAACATGAGGAGCAGGTAGTGAATAGTTTCATTTTCTGAAAATAGGCCTATCAGGTGTTAATATGTGTTAAATGTTTCCTTTGTTTTCCCCATTCTGCTATTTGAGGGGTTAGGGAGGTGGAATGAGAGTATGGCTTACATGCTTTAAGAATTTAGATGAACATGCATGTGCACTGCCTCCGGTGCACTAATGATAATGGAAATCCAACAGAGACACTGCCAGACCAACTGAGAACCTCGAAACCCAACTTTCAAGGGGATAATGCACTTATTAGGGTGTATAACACCACAAACATTCCCTCCCCACAGCTATATCCCTGTTTTCTGTGCGCTTATTAGCACTCATTGTAAACACAATAAAGCTCTGTAGTTCTCTGAGTGGCAGACATGTTTGTGTAAAGTAATGCTGGGTCTTCCTATCTGAAATGTAATCAGAAACGTTTTTGAAGATTAAGGATTGTAAACGAGGAAAAATAATGAATACAGGCAAAGTTATAAGAGATGTAGGATAGGAGGAAAAAATGAAAAAATAAAGACAATTTGTGATTGGAATTTAGATTCTAGGTTTTTGTGATTCAGATTTTGAACTTTAATGAGTTTTTCTATTTCCTTATACTAATCCCATAGGGGTCATATGTCAGAATATGGTATACAGAAATATCATCTGACATTGATATTGTTCACAAAGAGTTATTCTACATTGGTGTCATTTTTTTGGAAACAATACTTGGAATGCAATAATTATGTAAAATGATATTTTGACTCTCGCAAACCCCGCTTCATTCATTATTAGACGATACACATGACATATACATTTAATAAGATGTTTTCATTGGTAAAAACAAATAAAAAAGTTTTCATGTTTATATTGAAAGAGAGAGTGCTAAAAAACGATATAGGACTGTGATAGAGATTGTAGGAAGACATAAATAATTTCCACGGACAAGTAATGTCTTGAGAAAGCCCAGTTATGTTTGAAACTGAATCAAAATGAACGTGTTAACCTGAGTGTTCCATGGCAAGTTTAGGCAGTATTTATGAAGGATGAAAATCATATATAGCTACTGCCATTATATGTAAGGCTACCTGCTCAGGTTTGCCGCTCATTCCTAATGCAACGCTTTTGTAAATGCCTTTTGCCCTTTGCTCAGTACAGCTTCTTATATTCAAGTTTAAGCTTGTATGCAGTGTGGTGCAATATGCACAGGTATAGTCTTATACACTCCCCTTGTCCATGCTACCACTTCTCTTAAAAAGGAGTCCTTACTTTGCACAGCAGGGTTGGGATGGTGATATTGGGAGACTTTGTGGTAAAGCATTTGGCTGAGGAGGTCAAGGATACTGATGGATCTCTGTTGGAATGAGGAATACTTTCTAAGGAAGTACCGTTATGAAAAAAAAAGAAATAAGAATCCTCTTGAATATAAATTTTGATTAATAACACACAGACACAAGGATACAATGCCTACAACAAAGAAGACAATGCATTTCAATGCCATTAAGTCATGTTAAAACAAAGCCTACTTCTAAATGTAAATAACACCCTTACCTTAACACTAATCGATTCCCTGGTCTGGACTTTAAACTGACAGTCCACTAAAAGGCACTAAGCCAATGCAATAGGGAAAACAAGGACTACAAGGGAAGGGTCATAGTAGTCTATTTTGCTTTTATACTACATTCTAGCAACAAGGAAGGACGATATTTGCAAGATAAGGACGAAAGAAGGGGCATAAACACAACAGGAAGACAAAGAGGTAAGAACGATTGGGAAAAAAACAAAATGACAAGGGAGTTGGTATCATTCTTAAAAACAAAGCAAGAAGCACCAGGTGGGGTGGGAGTAAGGAATGATGAGTGTTGAGAGTAGAGAATGATTATTAGATAAAAGACAGGAAGTTGTGCAGGAAGAAGCAGAATCACTGAAGATCCAAAAAGGGGAAACGAAGAAACATAAGCGTAACAGGGAGGGGAGACATTTGCAAGATGGATGACATTCTTCAGGTTGAATAAAAGATAATGAATGGTGGTGCAGCGCAAAGTTGCCCACTCTGTACAGGTCCCAGATAATCTGACAAGGAACCTGACCATAATGATTTAATACATAAAAGTGCACGTTCAACTTGCACATGATTCTTACGTGACACTATGATGTGTGCATGCGTTGTGCTTAACAACACCATTGTGGAGAGTGTCTACTGTAGAATTTTAGTTTTTACACAGAATGTCTACTAATGTCGGAAATAATTCCCTTTAAACGTTTAACCTAGGAACTGTTTATACTAAACCGAAGAATATTGAATAAACAAAAGTTTGGAAATAATACAGTTGATGCTGATTAATAAAGTGACTAACGTGATAATAAATGTATATGCTTCATTTAAACTAAAGGGCTGATTACGATGTTGTTCGGAAAGGCTCCAAATGGGATTCAGAATCCGATTCGGAAGCTATGTTTCCGACCGAATCGTACACATTTCCAACAGACCGATTACGATGCACGGAAACCATTCGGGCTGTCCGAATCGGTTCCGAAAGGCATTCGGACTGCCCGAGTTTTTTGGAGCCGATTCATACAGCTCTATGGACCCGGTTTCCGAGCAAATAATTACAATGACCGATTCGGACAGCCGTTCCGATTCGGTCTGCCAGACACGAAATGGTTGTCGGAATCTGACTTTGGGGGCCTGTAGCTAATACCTAATTGAGGCAGGTGCCCAGATGTTACTCCAGTGCACACCATGCCAATGAAACTAAGCTATACCTGTCTGAAAAGCCCTAATAAGGGAGATACGGGTCTTGGATCTGGCCTGGCATTTCCGGCTGGACTTTCCAATTGGAGCAGGGTCGAGATTGATTTACATATGGCTGGGTCCAAACTGGGGTAGCATGGTGTGCAAAATAACGATGCGGCCCGTGTCATTACAAGTGGCTGAGATTAATTCATGCATTCTATCCATCACTTTTTTGTAGCCATGACTGGAGGCACAGCATCTCCTAAGTTTATAGTTGAACTGGATAGTTTCTGAAGCCAGACCAGATTTACTAAAGTTTCTTTATTATACTGAAGCAGACTGACTGTAAGAACTACCCCCACTTTTCTGTCAGCATTGTTCATTGGCTTCAGCTACATGAACAGCAGATATAATTGTATGCCAGTCTTTCTTTATGTAAGCAAAAAGAAAGACTAACATCTGCTCTCTATCTACTAGGCAGAGCAGAAGTGGATAATTATTTTATATTACACTAGGAGAAGTGCGCTGAAAATTTTAAAAAATGGCCTAACCTGACCAAATAATAAATATTAAAACCATAATGCAGAATTTTCTTGCAGGGGCCGGTATTCTCCACATAGATCTCTAAAAACAAATATAACATTTTGTACATTCTTGAGGGGAGTATTTTTTAAAATGTACAACGCTGCCCTTTTCCGTAAGAAACTAAAATACCCAAAGTCTATAGATTTGTTCAACTATACTAACAAGGAGACAAATCTTCATTTGCTCTAAAGATATAGGCTCTTCAAGACAGTATCCATCATTTTTTTAAGTGAACAGTGCCTGCCAGCGTTCCTTCTCCCTCTAGAATTATTACAGAAAGAATATAGAATTTGATCCATGTTTGTGCTATGTGAACTGGAAAATTTAGGAGAGCTTCAACAATTATTGCATCACCTTCGATATCTTACTTTACTGTAACAGTTCTGTGATAGAGGAAAGACTAATATTATCCCCTAAGGTTTTCACACTATAAAAAGGCTAAACGTTTTTCACGCAATCCCAAAAGATTTGGGGGGATATGTACAATAGAAGTGGGAGCGTGTTGTTAGCCTCCTTGGCTTAACGACACGCTCCGCCACTTCGGAAACACAAGGCTGCACCATATTTACAAGAAGGTGGTGCAGCCTTGCGTTTCCCCCTGAGATGGCGCTAAGTGTAACAAATTAGCGCCAACGCAGGCACCCTTGCACCAGAGTGCAAGGGTGTCTGTGTGCAGGGGAGCATTGTGTAGGAAGGTGTTTCTTCCTGCACATAAACAATCCTAAAATGCCATTTTGTAACTTTCATGTGTGCTGCTTCATGCAGCACACATGAAAGTTACAAAATGGCATTTTTTAAAAAGGTTTGTTTATGTACAGGAAGGAACACCTTCCTGTACATAAACAAACCATGGCATTTTGCTTTTTCCATGTGTGCTGCACAAGGCAGCACACATGGAAAAAGCAAAAACGAGGAGAAATTATGCATTTCTCCTCGTTTCGCCACCTTAAGACCACGGTTTTCCTTGTCTTAATTTTGGTGCTGCCTCCTATGTACGCCACCCTTGTACATAGGGGGCAGCGTCAAATACAATGGGTGTTCCGGTGGAACGCCCACCACAACACCCACTGCACGCCCCTTTCACGCTAAACATAGCGTGAAAGGGTGCCTTATGTACAAGGCAGCGTTAAGCCACGTTAAGTGGCTTAACGCTGCCTTGTACATAAGGCAAGGCCCCTATCGCCACGGGAACGCCACAAAAAGTGACGTTCCCGTGGCGATAGGTGCTTGTACATATGCCCCTTGGTCTTTCTCATAAGTAATGAATTGCATCTTTTGCTATTGGAAGCTTACAACTGTTCCTAAAATACCTTTAAAGAAATAAGATGACGGTCATTAAGAGATATCCATTTCCCGCCCTCAGAATAACTTTATAAAACCCTTGGCACACTTAGAAATCAGCAAAAAGGCTGCATGCTACGCACCGGAGGGGATGGAAGTAGAGGATTAAATACACAAACTCAATTTATTACTCACAAAAACTTACAGATCCCTGGACAAGATAAAACATTAATTAGTTGCAGATCCAGTGACTGCATATATCTCTCAACGCATGAGTTTGAAGTATATTTTCAGGATGTTGCATATTGTAGAAATCGAACTTCATGAACCCTATGATCACATCACAACAGTATTTACTTCATTTATGCTGCTACAGTGTGGTAGTTCTCTTTGAAATATTTTATTGCATTTTAGGTCAGCTAGCAAGTTTGCTTAAGAAGATATCCTTGAGCCCCCTAACTCAATTTAAAAGACCATAAGTGTTGGAAAAGCAACTGTGGTATCACAAATCCTATTTCGAAGTCCTGTTGTAATTTGGTACCCCCTTGTGATGACATCTTATGGTTACTCACTTAGCTCGCCTTATGGAAGCCCTGGCCATCAAACTTCTTACTCAAGTCATAAGTCAGAGCCCTCCGTAAAAAGGGGATAAACACATAGGGGAGCCTAGACCACCGAATTCACAACTCCAAGCGTACAACTACATTTTCAAGTTCTAGTAAGACATAAGTTACAGCCATATGAGGGATGATATACACTAACAAGGAGAGCAAAAAGACCCTGTAGAACCTTTATTCTGGGTCTGTCTTGACTATCGGAAGACATTTTCACACATTTCTTACACTTGCTTCACATTTATAATCAAAACACCCAAAGCAGATTTTGACACTACAGCCCTCATTACAAAGGTTGTTAATAAACTGCATTAGTAATTACTGTTACTGCATGGTATGACATTTCTGGCTGCTAATGACACAGGAAAATTTGATAATATCAGAAAGTGGTTGTTAATCACTGCAATCGGCAAGTATTTTTGTTCTATCCAGGATTCTTTTTGTTGACATGTCTGTCAGGTTTTCACAGGAGATATGTGCCAGTGGGAAACCCGGAGGATTTGATATAGCCTCATGTTTCAGATTCAGGCAGAAACTTCTGCCTAAATCAAATTTACTGAAAAGGTCCAATGTTATGGTAAAATTGTTGGCATGGGAGAAGCAGATAAGGACAAAGAGTCAGAACCTTTTTCGGGTTTAAAAAGTTGATTGTGTGACCCATATGAATCACAATTTTGAAAAGGAGTATAATGGGCATTTCTTCCACCTTGTGAGTCGATATGGTATGCACCAGTGGTCTGAGACCATAACTCCGGTTTCAAACCATTGATCTTTAGCTACTCGCAAATTCTGGTGGTAACTGATTCGCAAGGGAGAAGAGTCTCCTTTGTACTCCTTTCCCTTTGGGAATTAGTCTTGCAGCTTTGTGGGGAGTAGACAGAAGTCTAGGGGAGCACTGCATGCTCTCAATGAAGTTCTTCAAAAAACAGAAAATCCTTGTTTTTTTCAAGCAGCCTTCTCTCCTTTATAGAGCTCAGGCTGCTATAAAAAAAAGTTTTCCTTTTTAGAATGCAATTGCAGCGATTATGGTCTGCTGTCCTTTGCAGGCCACCATCCCTGTGACTGTAGCATATCGCAGAGGGTCAGAAATGACAAACTAGCTAATGAAAATTAATTAAGCAGGACATTTTGTGACCTCCTTTGATTCCTTATTTTGTGAAATGACTTATTCATACAGAGTCAATAGGGCACCTCAGTATTCCCCCAGATGGATGAGTATATATAAAATTCAAACACAAAAATACCCGGAAAGAGTTGTTTAGCAAAGTTCTTACATTTAGGGTCAGTGGTACTCTTGGTATCCACTGACTTAGTTTGCACAAAGAATCTTAAATATTGTTCATATTATTCAACCAGAAAACGGTTCACAAAATACTGAACTGGTCGCAGAAGGTAGGTACGCAATTTGTGATCACTTTTTGCAACCAGTTTGTATGTACATCTGGCCCCATATCATTTCAGTTGTTAGTGTTTGTGTTGCAATCACTTTCTGTGATCTACATGAGCTCTGTCCATTACTCTTTGCTTGAGAAGCCTTGTTATTGCAGAATCTTAAATTATGTCTCCATTTAGGTAGGGTGATATCACCCTTATGTCTGCATTTATAGTGTCTATACATCCCACAGAGTGGGGGAAGAGCAAGTGGTTTACATAATTAGTGGCACTCATGCATGTGGTGTGATTAATGGGTTTACTACAAAGTTCATATATTCCTATGCCGATGAAGAGAGGGGTGTAGTTGAGATCAATAAGTGTGCTGTGATGTAGTCAGCACGATTCAGTTACTTCCTCGGCTACTGGACTAACTTGAAATCATAGTTAAGCAAGTAAATCCAACAGCTTTCAATATCAAGAGGGAATTTTTACTTTGTGTTTCCCCTGTTGTTGTATTGTTGACTACTGTCTGGTGGTTGGCGATAATCATATATATAGTATGGCAAACAAGAATATTGTGTAATGTTTGCAGACTCACACAGCAGCCAGACTCTCCTTTTATGTACAAGAGTATTTACACTACATTTCAAAGAAACTTGAGGCTTCTCATGAGATAGTGTAAGTAACTACATGGGTTAATTACAAGGGTTAAGTTAACCCCCTGAAGAAAACATCAAAAGATCAGTGTTTAAACAGCCCATATTACTTCGAAGCTGAGTGTGAGACACTGTCTTCGAATAGAGCTGTCAATTTAAACTTAACCAATGTAACCCTACGAAATTGCAGTAACGGGTTTTATTCTAAGTCCTGATACTGGTGGCCCTACATTTTGAGAAAGTTTGATTTGGGCTATCAAATATCATTAGTGCTACCACCCTTTGTCCTGATGAAGATCCCAGGATAAAACATAACAGGTCGAAACTTCGACATTTGTACTAGTGGACTGTCATTCTTTACAATGTTGAGCTCAATGTACTCTAAGTTTAAGTCATGGTGAAAAACTCTCTCATTAACTAGTCCACAGAGTTGTTTATTATTTCTTTGTATGTAGCACCAATGCACCATTTTTTCACTTATGTCACAACTCACTTTCAAAGTGCCGTTTTGTGGAGCATCTACAAGATGGCTTGTTCTTACATTCATATATTGCTAAACTTCTGTATTTATTCCTTAATAAACATAACCGTATCTCTATGATTGTGAAAATTGATAATTTGTCAAGCCAAAGGAGTTTAGACTTAATACTTCCTCCAAGGGAACCACTGTCATTTCTTATTATCAGAAGAACACAGCCCAGTGGTATCAGATAGAACCAGGGCATCACACAGTGCCTTTACTGGGCCTTACTGCATACCACTTGCTGAGCCCATGTGCCCAAGAATTTAATTTACTAATTGTTGAATCAGTGCTATGAGTGAGACTATTTGAAGAAACTCAAAGACTTTGTGGGATTTCTGGTTGTAGCTCTCTGAATAGCTACCAAAGTTAGCATACTTTACTGCAATTCAAGTATTTCTAGAGCTCCAATTCCCAGATGAGTAGACTAGCCACATTACTTAAGTAAGCATGAAGGTGTTATTCCATTTGCATTGCAAAGTTAGGCAGGAGTAGGTAGGTGCTGATGCATATCTTTCCAAGTTGTTTTTTTAGGGACTGGCCCTCTGTGCAACACCTAGGTTTTCAGACAGAACAGGTGGTTAGACAATGTCCTTTTCTAGCAGAGAAAGCAGCTTTTCCTCTGCCTTGGGACACAGATGAGTGTGCCACTGAGGGTACTGTCCAACAAGGCAAACAGATTTGTTTCTACACCAGGTGATAAGTGTTTCAACTTTTGCAGGCTATCCAGAGAATAGGAAATATTTTGTGAATGTGGATACGAAATTTTGTTTAAGGCCATATCCATTAGATCCATGTGCTGTGTTTTACTGTTGCTGAGGGGATTCTAGGGAAAGGTCTCTGTAGTACAGAACATGTACGTCTTTGCATAGGGAGTGTTAGAAATGGGATTTCTGGTTGGCTAAGGCTTGCGCCAAAGCCAGGCAGAAACCACCACTCTAGTCAGGGCAAGGGAGTTACACGCCAAAGATAACCCCTGCTCACCCCCTTGGTAGCTTGGCACGAGCAGTCAGGCTTATCCCGGAGGCAATGTGTAAAGCGTTTGCGCAGCACACTCACACAGCAGCAACACACTAGGCACACCACAAAAGGAACTCCACACAAGGTTATATAAAAAATAGCCTTTGTATTATCATAAATACCTTAGAAACATGATCACATAATATACAGTGCGCCAACTGGCACTAGGCAATATTCACAGGGGAATTATATACAGGACCAGGCCAATCGGGCCACGGTCAGAACCATCAGATCAGGTAAGTAAATGCAAATAATACATGTAGCGCACAACCAGTAATTACTGGTACAGGTAGGAACTTAGCACGAGATCCTGTAACCTACAAGATGGGACACCTACATCACATTAGGCATAAATCACATGAGGCAATAGGCCTCGTAAGCCTAAACACAGTGTGCCCCAATCGGGGGCACAACGCACTGACACTGGCCCCAGGCCAACTGGCCTCTCACCGGGGCTCAAATGCCCACTGTCCAGAATGTCCGGGCTGGCTGCACAGGCAGCAAAAGCAAAGTGCGCAATTGCACAAGCCTAAACGTGGCAGCTGCCCACTACTTGCTGGGCAGCTGTGAATAATTAACACGGGCACCGGCGTGCCCCCTGAGCCCCTCTCTGGGACTCAATCAACAAATGTCCCAACGTTGCAGCTGCCCGCTCTGGTGCGGCGCAGCTGTGAGCAAAGCGAAGGGGCCTCTAAATAAAATCACCCCTCGGTGCAGCTGCCCTCTGCCAGCGGGGCAGCTGGGAATGGCACGGGCACCACTGTGCCTTGTGAGCCCCACTGGGACTCCACCACCAAAGAATATTCCCACTGTCAGGCGGGGCCGCTTGTGGCAAGGAAACTGGCACTAACGTGCCTCTCAGCCCCCCTCCGGGACTTCTACAATAATGCCCCCAAAGCGCTGCCGCTGCCCACTGTCAAGCGGGGCAGCGGGAAAGAAAACTGAGCACGGCACCTGCAGCGCCCAAGGCTTGGTTACGGGGGCGGGCACCGAAAATGTGCCCCGACGCACCAACAATACCCTTACTGAGCCCCACTCACCGGGGACTCCTCTCGCGGCTTCTCCTCACACGGGGGGCCGTCTTGTAGACCCCTCAGGACTCTGCAGCATGCGGGGCTCTCTTCCACGCCGGGGAGCTCTGCTGACGACTGCAGACCTTCTCCGCTTCCCCTCCGCACACGTGGGACTTCCCTCTGGGCAGCGGTCGGGGCTCTCTCAGCTCACGAGAGCCCCGTGCAGACTTGCCCGCTTCTTCGTTCGGCCCGGGACGCCCCGGGAGGCGGGGTAGGCTCCCGTCATCCCTCCTGGCCGCAGCTTCCGCCCAGGGCGCGTGGCTCCACCCCCAACCAGGCAGCTCGTGCCTGGCTTCCGGGTCGCGTTTCACCGCGGCCCGGCGATTTCTCTCGGCGGCTTCCCTCTTCACTCGGGTGCAAGGCGGGGTGGGCTCCCGCTGTAGGCAAAGCACTGGCGGGGGGGTAGGCACCCGCTCGAGAGCACAATTACGCGGGGTGGGCTCCCGCTCGAGTGCACGCAAATGCGGGGGAATCCCTCAAAATCAATCGCAGCTCAGCGCTGCAGGGAAAACAGGCTCCTCTCAGCAACAAAGAGCAACGCGCTCTTCAATAATAAAAGCAAAGCGCTCACAAGGCGCTAGAAGCAGCACAAGCTCCAGCAGTGGCCCCAAAAAGGTCAGAAGAAAGAGTCCTTGGTACTGGGGGGACCACAGCACAGCGCAGCCAGGCAGGCCAGCACGCAGGGACCCCCAGGAAACAGCAGCTGGGTCCCGCGGCGGTTCCTCCTGGCAGAGTGTCCCCTGCAAGTCAGCACAACAGAACAGAACTGCCTATCATGGGGTCACAGCCCCTTCATTTATAGGACATTTTCCTATGTGACACAGCACAGGGCTGGGGATACCAGTTAGAACTGGTTTGGGGGAGCTTTGGAGCACTTTGCTTTGCTCAGCTCCTCTCTCCTTTCACAGGACAGGCTAGGGACATCAGACGCACCACAGGGGGTGGAGCCAGCATTGTGGAGGGAAGGCCCAGCCCTATTCAGGTCCCAGGTGCAACTCCTCCCTCCCATCTAGATGCAGATCTCCCTATTCACCACTGCGCTGACTCACCCTGCCCCTCCTGGAGTCACACACACCTCCCAGCCCCTGTCACTCACAAACCAGACATGCAATTCACATCAGGCAGGCAGACACAGAGCACACATAAATGCCAACTTCTAAAAGTGGCATTTCTACACCAGTCATAATAAATCTGCGCACACCATTGCGCAGCATTTATTCTGACGAGTTCGCACATACTAAACTTGCCCCTGCACTCCTCTCACACCAGGAATTACCATGGACACACATATCCCCCATGCATTCCTATGGGAGGGCAGGACAATCTCACCACATGCACTCAGAGTGCGCACGCACTTTACACTGGGACACAGTGCTAAAGTGCGCAAAGGCCAAAAACTACTAAGATCAGGTCATATTAACAGGCAAAAAGTTTAGGGGTGAACCTGCCAAAAGGGCCAAGTCCAACACAACCCCCTTCCAGCCAAAACGCAGGGCAGACCAATCACCACCGTGATGGGCTTCCCTGCTTGGGGCGATAGAACACGGACGCGGGCCCGCAACTGCAGGGACACCCTCCTGTTCTACGCCACGGTGAACCCATGTGGTTCCGTCTGAAAAAGCTGTCCGGAGCAACTGGGCTACCCCACTGGTACTCCCTAGCTGTCCGCGGCCAGGACCAGGCCCTAGGCCATCCAGATGCCACTGGTCCTTGCCCATTCACAGAGTGGGGGTAGTAACCCCTGGCACATAGTAGCCATTCTCCACTCTTCCCCTCATCAGGGCAGGTCTAGACTGCCACTGATCCTCCAGCCTAGGGTCTGCACCCTCAGGCGGACCAGAAGTCACGGGTGAGGCTCTCCTCCCCCTACCTCTCCTTCTAGGGCTCCGCACTCTCTTCCTTGGAGAGACACCCTCAGAACACAACTCTCCCACCAGTTCAGGACCTCTCTCCAAGAACTGGTCTCCCAACCTAGGGTTTAACCCCTCAGGTTGCCCCGGGGTCAGAGGCGAGGACTCCCTCCCTCTGCACCCCTTCCAGAGTCCTGCACCCTCCCAACTGGAGCGGTACCCCTGGAAGATGAACCGGTCAGGACACTGATTACAGATGTCCCTTCCTCCAGATCAGGCGGATCCTGAACCTGGCCTCCCAACCTTGGGGCTGAACCCCACGGCTGAGCATTTGCCTGGCACACCAGGACTTCTGGGGCGCACACAGCAGCCCCCGAGGGTAACACATGACTCATGTGTTGCGTGACAGTCTGCGTGGCGCAGACCTCCCGACCCCTGTCCATCTGACAGTGCGCAGAGATCCCCACGACAGAAGTGGTGTCACCATGGTCACTTCTAGGAGACTCAGCCCTTCTGGCTGGCCCCTGACCCACTGGTTCTTCCACTGGGGAACACATCCCCCTCTCACCCCTCAATCCAGACTTCTGTACCCTCCCAACTGGAGCGGCACTGCCAGACACCAGAACCACTGGAGCTCTATTTACAGACGCTCCAGGTTCTCCAGACACTAGGAGATCCTCCTCAAATGGACTAACAGGACAGCCTAGGCTCCCAACCTGGTGTTCCCTGAAGAAACCATCCAGGCTCTGAGACTGGGTTTCGGGCACCTGGGGACACTCAGTCCCACTCTCACTCCTACTCCACTGAGACAGGACGTGAGCCCCTACACCCCTCCCACTACACTGGGACCTAGCTGGGCTACACTGAACCTCTTCCCCAATACAGGACTGGAAGATACCTGAACCATTACTTTCGAATCACTCCCCAATGCCTCATCAGAACCTTGGGCCTCCACCCAGAGGTCTGCCTCTCGTGTAAACTCCCATAGATCAGAAAACCCACCCTCCAACAGGTGTTGGCGCAACCCCGGCAAACAACAACTGAGCAGGTGCTCTCTGATAACCAGATCGAACAGTCCTTCAAAATCCTGTTCCGTGTTAACCATTACCCAATCAGCCAGTGCATCATTACATTCATCCGAAAAATCCGCCCAAGACTGGTGAGACAGTTTCCTACTGCCCCTGAACTTCAACCTGTACTCCTCTTCTCGGGAACAAGGTACCATACTTTGGGAACTGGGAATGGGACTTCCTGCACTGGACTCTATATTGCTGCCACCACTGGACTCCACCCTCACTGGGGAATCCAGAAAACTACAACTGCACTCAGGGGATAATCTACCCTCCCGAGCTAATTTCTCCCTGGCGAAGGCCCTCTCAGCCTCCGCCATCCTCTCCTGCGCTAAGACCCTCTCGGTCTCTAGCTTTGTCTCCTCCATACTCAGCTGCGCTATCTCCCTGGTATGCTCTAACCTGAGCTTCTCCAAAGCCAGCTGATGCTCCCTTTCTTCCCTCCTATCCACCCACTCCTCTGGGGACAGGAAAAGGGATGGGGCACTGCCCCCGACACTGGACCCAGCAAGGGACTCCCTATCTATGGGGTCCTCACTATCTACTGGCGTCCCTGTCCTGTCACTTTCTTCCTCCTCTTCAGACTCCTCAGGGCCCCCTCAGACCCACCACCCTCTTGGCGTGCGGCCAGGGCCCTCTTCTCCTCATTGCGCTCACAGTCCCATTCATCCTTTTGCCATTGGATCAGGTTGTCCCTCAGTTTTGACTGGGTGTCTGACCCACTCACTGCTATGTCTCTCTCCTTACAGAAGTCCACCAACTCCCACATGCTGTATCTAAACAGACCACAAAAATTAAAAGCAGACTCCATTTTGGCAGGACGCTCAGGGACACGTGCAACACAGGAGACCTAGGTTTCTGAGCTGAAGCAAGATTATCCAATTTACAAATGACACTTTTAGGAGAAGAATTAAAACAAAACTCAGAACAATAATCCCCACACACGTGATTATCTAAATGTAGAGTTTGTAGTGCAACCAGTTGTCGCTGTGGTACTGCGCAAACGCAAGTCCAAATCCTCACCGCTGACAACCAATGTTAGAAATGGGATTTCTGGTTGGCTAAGGCTTGCGCCAAAGCCAGGCAGAAACCACCACTCTAGTCAGGGCAAGGGAGTTACACGCCAAAGATAACCCCTGTTCACCCCCTTGGTAGCTTGGCACGAGCAGTCAGGCTTATCCCGGAGGCAATGTGTAAAGCGTTTGCGCAGCACACTCACACAGCAGCAACACACTAGGCACACCACAAAAGGAACTCCACACAAGGTTATATAAAAAATAGCCTTTGTATTATCATAAATACCTTAGAAACATGATCACATAATATACAGTGCGCCAACTGGCACTAGGCAATATTCACAGGGGAATTATATACAGGACCAGGCCAATCGGGCCACGGTCAGAACCATCAGATCAGGTAAGTAAATGCAAATAATACATGTAGCGCACAACCAGTAATTACTGGTACAGGTAGGAACTTAGCACGAGATCCTGTAACCTACAAGATGGGACACCTACATCACATTAGGCATAAATCACATGAGGCAATAGGCCTCGTAAGCCTAAACACAGTGTGCCCCAATCGGGGGCACAACGCACTGACACTGGCCCCAGGCCAACTGGCCTCTCACCGGGGCTCAAATGCCCACTGTCCAGAATGTCCGGGCTGGCTGCACAGGCAGCAAAAGCAAAGTGCGCAATTGCACAAGCCTAAACGTGGCAGCTGCCCACTACTTGCTGGGCAGCTGTGAATAATTAACACGGGCACCGGCGTGCCCCCTGAGCCCCTCTCTGGGACTCAATCAACAAATGTCCCAACGTTGCAGCTGCCCGCTCTGGTGCGGCGCAGCTGTGAGCAAAGCGAAGGGGCCTCTAAATAAAATCACCCCTCGGTGCAGCTGCCCTCTGCCAGCGGGGCAGCTGGGAATGGCACGGGCACCACTGTGCCTTGTGAGCCCCACTGGGACTCCACCACCAAAGAATATGCCCACTGTCAGGCGGGGCCGCTTGTGGCAAGGAAACTGGCACTAACGTGCCTCTCAGCCCCCTCCGGGACTTCTACAATAATGCCCCCAAGCGCTGCCGCTGCCCACTGTCAAGCGGGGCAGCGGGAAAGAAAACTGAGCACGGCACCTGCAGCGCCCAAGGCTTGGTTACGGGGGCGGGCACCGAAAATGTGCCCCGACGCACCAACAATACCCTTACTGAGCCCCACTCACCGGGGACTCCTCTCGCGGCTTCTCCTCACACGGGGGGCCGTCTTGTAGACCCCTCAGGACTCTGCAGCATGCGGGGCTCTCTTCCACGCCGGGGAGCTCTGCTGGACGACTGCAGACCTTCTCCGCTTCCCCTCCGCACACGTGGGACTTCCCTCTGGGCAGCGGTCGGGGCTCTCTCAGCTCACGAGAGCCCCGTGCAGACTTGCCCGCTTCTTCGTTCGGCCCGGGACGCCCCGGGAGGCGGGGTAGGCTCCCGTCCTCCCTCCTGGCCGCAGCTTCCGCCCAGGGCGCGTGGCTCCACCCCCAACCAGGCAGCTCGTGCCTGGCTTCCGGGTCGCGTTTCACCGCGGCCCGGCGATTTCTCTCGGCGGCTTCCCTCTTCACTCGGGTGCAAGGCGGGGTGGGCTCCCGCTGTAGGCAAAGCACTGGCGGGGGGGTAGGCACCCGCTCGAGAGCACAATTACGCGGGGTGGGCTCCCGCTCGAGTGCACGCAAATGCGGGGGAATCCCTCAAAATCAATCGCAGCTCAGCGCTGCAGGGAAAACAGGCTCCTCTCAGCAACAAAGAGCAACGCGCTCTTCAATAATAAAAGCAAAGCGCTCACAAGGCGCTAGAGGCAGCACAAGCTCCAGCAGTGGCCCCAAAAAGGTCAGAAGAAAGAGTCCTTGGTACTGGGGGGACCACAGCACAGCGCAGCCAGGCAGGCCAGCACGCAGGGACCCCCAGGAAACAGCAGCTGGGTCCCGCGGCGGTTCCTCCTGGCAGAGTGTCCCCTGCAAGTCAGCACAACAGAACAGAACTGCCTATCATGGGGTCACAGCCCCTTCATTTATAGGACATTTTCCTATGTGACACAGCACAGGGCTGGGGATACCAGTTAGAACTGGTTTGGGGGAGCTTTGGAGCACTTTGCTTTGCTCAGCTCCTCTCTCCTTTCACAGGACAGGCTAGGGACATCAGACGCACCACAGGGGTGGAGCCAGCATTGTGGAGGGAAGGCCCAGCCCTATTCAGGTCCCAGGTGCAACTCCTCCCTCCCATCTAGATGCAGATCTCCCTATTCACCACTGCGCTGACTCACCCTGCCCCTCCTGGAGTCACACACACCTCCCAGCCCCTGTCACTCACAAACCAGACATGCAATTCACATCAGGCAGGCAGACACAGAGCACACATAAATGCCAACTTCTAAAAGTGGCATTTCTACACCAGTCATAATAAATCTGCGCACACCATTGCGCAGCATTTATTCTGACGAGTTCGCACATACTAAACTTGCCCCTGCACTCCTCTCACACCAGGAATTACCATGGACACACATATCCCCCATGCATTCCTATGGGAGGGCAGGACAATCTCACCACATGCACTCAGAGTGCGCACGCACTTTACACTGGGACACAGTGCTAAAGTGCGCAAAGGCCAAAAACTACTAAGATCAGGTCATATTAACAGGCAAAAAGTTTAGGGGTGAACCTGCCAAAAGGGCCAAGTCCAACAGGGAGGCATACTTGCACAACCAGGTGTCCCCGGATGTGTTGTATTCCAATGTAATATATCAATGTTTGATGGATCTAGATGAGGCTCAGTTTGCAATCTGTCATTCTCCCTCACACACATGATTTTGTACTTTGCGTTGGTGCGCACAATGAAGTTTCACATGTACTATGCAAAGGAAAGGTTCATTAATATACTCACTAGCGTGACGTTTTTAGACAGCATATTTATAAAGTTGTGCCAGTCCTGTCTGTAGATCCAGCTGTGATAGGGAATGTTGCATACACAATTATCATTTATCGATGTTCAGTTTTCAGAGTGTCAAGGCTGGAGCTTTAAACATTATTTTGCTTACCTCATTTGCATGACACAGGCATAGCACCCTCTCACCCCTTTTCCTCTGTCTCATCCTGCTTCGCTCATTAATTCCCTTCAGAGCTGCAGTGAAGGACCATCCAATTTAAAAAAAAAAAATTACTATCTTCATTAACTTTGTGGCTCCTTTGGGCCATTGCAGGGCTTGGTCTAAGTGTGGGAACATGTGTCCATACTGGGAGAAAAGTATGACATCCTGCTTAGTTGGTTGGGGTTTGCATTTTGTCCGAACTTCTGTCAATTTGCAGTGCTTATTCAAGATTTAGGTCCAACCGCCCTCCATTTTGGCTCCACGTTTATCTGCTTTGGCTTTAGTTTGGACTGGGCATAGAATTTGGAGGAGCGTTAATAGTTTTATTAGCAGATTATTTTAAAAAGATGTGGAGTGGCACCTATCAATGATTCATAGCTGAATGTTCTCATCATTGCTGAAAATGTGGGAGGTGCAAAGAGAAACTATTTTGCTTAGGTAGGTAAGAGAAATCTTTGGACTGCCTTGGAATTCAAGAAATGGTGTAAAAAGTTGTACTTTGGAGTGTGCTGTAAAGAATTATATTCCTAGATACATTGCCTAGTAGTTTTAGTATCTTTCAATCTTTGTGTTGTTTGCTGCCTTGTCTGAGGGTGGCCTTAGTACCACAATATAATCTCAAAAGTATAATGTTAAAGCTAACTACCTCAGATATATCTTGAACTACTGTCCCTTGTTTCACACACTGTACCAATGAAGTAAATAATAGCTGAGTGTGTAGAATCAAATTCTTGTCTTCATTATTTCATTCAAAACATGCCTTTCTTGCTGACACGCGCTTCGCCCTGGTGCTGGCCTACCTGGGCTATTTCCAGGCATAAGTCTGTTGAAAACTCTGAAACTCCCCATCTCTTTGGCCTTATTCAGATAATTCTAAGGTTTCCTTCTTTGCCTTGGAAACCACTGTGCAATTTATCATGATAAATTAAATAATTGGAGACCAACAAGTTTGCTAGGGGAAGTGTTAGCTGACAATCAATTGTATAGCATGCCTGCTGTGTGAACAGCCAGGACCTCATACTTTATTTTCATGACGCGTGAAACACTCACAATAAGCACACTTTTTCTGCTGAGACCTTTGAAATTATTCCTTCATTCAAGATTATTTCAATGCGTTTCTAAGGATAGTTCTGGTTATTCCAGAAATTAGTGTTACAGGACTGTGGTTATAACTTTCAGGAGACTAACAGTGAATTCACCTTTTCTCTTTTAGGGGTTTGGTGTATGGATATTCAAAGGGTTTTTGAGTGTGAATGCAGGTGGTATTCTCATTGAGTGCAGACGGTGCTCACAAGGGTACAGCCATGATGCTGCCTTAATCAGATTGTAAACGTGGGTCATCCTAATCTGCCACCACCACCACCATTTCATTTTCGTTACTCAAACAAAAAACACAGTTTAAAGAAGTACAGCTAATCAAGGCTTTCCATAGACTTCAACAACAATATTGCAGAAGAGCAGAGCTGGCGGCCTCTGCTCAGAGAGCACCCTGGACAAAACCAAATTTGGCGCCTTCTCCCACTTGTCCTTCTTTATTGTCTATTACTGAGAATTTGTGTGGAGTAGGAGGAAAGTGAGGGGGCCAAGATTAAGGAGCACCATGACAAAGAAAAACTAACAAAAAGCTGACAAGGGTGCCAGCAGTCCTCAGAAAAAGTTTACACTCACTTTTCTTTGCACCAAAGTCAGAAGGAGACTGCTACAGGGACCTCCAGCGCCCATTTGGAGAAAGTCACACTGAGCGTGGGTCCAACTCGCAAATGCTAAAGGCCGGCCCTGCAGGAGAACATAGTTGCCATATTTGCCAATAGCTCAGGACAATTGTAACGATTATCATCATCTTCTTTAAAAGTACTATTAGTACTACTTCTTTAAAACATGGCGGCAGAGTCCAAGATTTTAGTGCAGTAAAGATTAGCATGCATAAATCTCCGCCAAGCAGGTGGGGCTGCAATTTAATCCCTCCAACTGGATGGTCAATATAGAGACAACCCCTAGTTTGAGAGTTTACTGCCAGTCTCATGCAATTAATACTTTGAAAACCCCTTTTGATATATATATTTGAAGCATTGTAAATTCGGTTGATATAGCAAGTCGTTTTGATTTTCGTAATTGAATTTATACCATTGGAGTTCCTTTTGCTGAAAAACACACCCTGCTGCTGTTAGTGTGGGTGGAAACCCTTTATTCAGAATGTATTTAAGTAGTTTTGTGATTGTCACACTGGGGCAGAATGTCTACTGAGAAGGGCAAAGTCAAACATTCATGTACATCATACTTTTTTGGGAATGTTTTATGATATCTCATTTTATGGATGCATGGTTCATTCATACTTATTCTCTTAAATTGCAAAGACAAATAAATATGCATGGTATATGTTTTGTGATTGCACTGCAATATAATTTCAGTGCATCAAGAATAAGACAAACGTTAACCATAATTGTTTTTAGTATTTGACATACATAGGTACATTTGATGATAAGAATAAAAAATCAATTGACAGCCAGCACTTATGTCACTCGTATGTGAGCTTTATCATGAATGGATATCACATTAATAAACTTCTGGAAACTACAGTATTAGTTTATTTGACCCAAAAAAATTAATATAAGCAGGCAGCTGTAACACCGTTCATTTTCCTGTCAGCCTGGTCTTGGGTGTTCTCCCTTTCAAATTCAAAATGTTTAATCATGCACAGAAACCAGTCTCCGATCTATTATTTGGGCGCTAAGGGTTGTTTAAGAGTAGGGGACACGAGGAGAGCTGTTCTGTCACATTGTTCCAGTTCGCTCGGCGAGTTCTGCTGGCATTGTCACGTGACATGCCGTTCTAATTTGGTGACGCAGTTACAAATTAGCTCATAACAGTTAAAAAAAAAACTGTCAGCAGAGACTCACTCTACGCCGAGAATATAATAAACGATGAAAACACATATAAAGTGGCTTGGAGACGTCCCTCGCTGACGCAAAGCCGTGATGTCAGAGCCAGAGGCCACAGCACGGTCAGTGTCGGCCAAATGGGTGGGATTCCAGCAGGCTCCAACTAGTGCCAGGGTTGTTTTTTCCCCCTTACTTCCTGGATGGAGTTGCTCGTGGTTGTAAATGCTACAGCCCTTAACCCCTGACGAAGCTGCTCCTTTGCTCTATGATTTATTTCACACACATTCTTGCGAGGGTTGTAAGTCGAACATGTTGCCCTCGAAATGGAAGAGCTCCAAATGACATGCCCACAGTTTCCATCCGTCATTGCGCCGAATTCCAAAATTTCGCAACCATACTTTTTAATAGCGAGAAGGCAGGACGCATTAAATGAGGACCTGACGCATAAATATTTGGGTTTTCTGTCTTCAGTCAAAGTTGCGGTTGTACTTTTTTTTGTTAAACGTTTGTTCAGAAGGATTTTACCGTGGAGGGCGAGCGATTTGAGCCTATACTGCTGTGTCTTCTAATTCCCGGAGTCCTCATCCCACACTGGAAGCTTCTATGGCTGACATCTTTGGGAAAATCTGGAATTCGGATTCTGGCATATTCTTTTAACACTACTTTATCCTGGGGTGAGTGACTAGCTTTGTGAAAATATCCGGTCACTTAACACTAATCTTCATTTCTTTAACATGCTGCAGCTTTGACATTAGTAAGGCACATTATAGATTTATTGCGAGGTAATGAAGAAAAGAAGGATTTGGTGACACAAAATATTTGCCTCACACAGTTTGCTTAAGAAGGAAAGCCGGGATTAATCCGATGCTTTCTGGTTTCACATTGTACAAAGCAGCCACTAAATGATTATCTATTTGTCTCTCGTTTTTACCTCAAATGTTAATGCTTTGCTTTCAACTTTGTGCACCAGGGTAGAACGAGGGTGGCAGGCAGAGGCCACTTGAAAGTTTGGCCATTTTTGGCTCGAGGTTCTAAGAGGACCTCGAGCTGAGGCAGAGCCCGGCATCTGGCTGTATCCAGGCTTGGGCTTCAAGTCGCTCATCCACCTCTATATCCTTAGTCTCAAAACTCCTTGTCACAGTCATTACTTTTTAAAATAATCCACGAGAAAGGAACAGGAAGTTCTCCAAGGCCCACCCACCCAAGGGTTTTATAAGGGTAGCTTCCCCTAGGTAACTTCCTGAAAATAGAAAGCCAAATGAAGGCCAGTAACACAGAGTGGAATGAGTGAATTGTAATGACTGTGACAAGGACTCTCGGGACTAAGGATAATGAAGTTCAGTGCCAGTCATCACTTTTGAGAATACCCCGGGTCACTGGAATTATGCGGTTTTGCAGCTGCACATAATCCACCATCTGCTGCATATTGCACTTCTTGTAATTGATCACTAATCCATGTTGTTGCCAGCAAGCATTTATCACACTCCATCCTTCTAGCATAGTTTCTCTGGTGGAAGCCTGTGGTAGCCAGTCGTTCAAGTACAGGTAAATATTCCAGCCCTGAAGGCGACGACTTGTTATTAAAGGCGCCATCAGCTTGGTGAAAAGTCTGGTTGGTGATCTTATACAAAACTGAACGTGATAATGTGTCTTCTCTACCGCACATTTCTGGTATTTTTAATGGTTCTGCCATATGGGTGTATGGAAGCAGACATCCATGTAGTCTATAGTTACCAGGAAAGCATTGTCCACATTGAGAGGGTTGATTTTCTGAATTTTTTAATGGTATTTTTGTGATCTAACCATTCGCTTTGCATACATCGATGATCTATTTTGAAACTGTCTTAAAACAGGATGAGCTGAAGTACAGAGAAAATCCTCCACGTGAAATCCCATTTTGACTCTGATTGTTCTAAGAATCTCAGGCAACAGTTCTTTATCTATGTATTTCCCTCTCTGATCCGAGGGAACATGTTCTATAAATTCATCCTCAGAACTGGACCCAATTTTATTAGAGGCATTATCCTGATCTGACTTTGATGATGCAGGAGCCTGAAGACCTCTAACAGTCTCCAACACTATTTTCCTGATGGACTTTTCCAGTGCAGAATCCACCTTCTCTATCCTGCATTTCTTGGAGTGAGAGGGAGAAGAATGACCTGAAGATGAGGACGAGGAAGAATCACTATACTTCCTCCTGGAGGAATGTTTCTCCTTTTACTGTTGAGCAGAATATCAGGATAATACAACAACACTGTAGCTGCTGGAGCAATGTTTACTATAGTGCGCCATCTTTAAAAAGAGAAAGTCAGACTACTCAAAAATGAAAGCAGAGAGCAATGAGTGGTGCTCCACTTCAATCACATAGCGCAAGGAAAGAACACTCCATTTGACAGCCCAAGATGCCTATGCACAGAAATATAACCAAACTACTGTTCGATTGCGCTAGACGCCCTGCTCTCCTGATATAACTGGGTACTTATATGGGTCCCACGATAGCAGCAGTTCTCCGACGCTGGACCTTCCATGAGGATTCACCTCCCTTTACTGCAAGTAAAACTATCATCCACACAAAATGACCCAGAGGGGCAAATAGCACAACCCAAGCCGGCAGGGGTCACCTTCCTCCGTTTTTGTCTCAGTCATGAGGCAGGAGAAAAAACAAGTAATTGCCTAGGGGAAGTTGGGTGGGTGGAACTTAGCTTACTTCCTGTTCCTTTCTCCTGTGAGAGGTGGATTATGTCAAAATTAATGATTAGGACAAGTCCAGTAGACCAGTTACAATTGTCGTCCTCTGCAATCAGTTTTCAGCATGCAGAGTTTTAAGAATCGAATAAACTTTTATGAAGAACAGTTCATTTCACTCGAGATGCATGTTTGAGATGCTTTTTTAACTTGTAGAACTTGCAGTGGCAGCTCCTCCGCTAAGGCGGAGGAGCGTCGCCCCACTGCTTTGCAGCAGTGAAGTAAAGGAAACATAAAATGATAATAACTCGTGTTGTTATCACTTTGTTTCCTTTGCTGCAGCTTTGCGTTTGGGACTGGGCTGCTCCGATGACAGAGGAGCAGGGGAGGAGTGGTTTGCCCACTCCTAAGTGCACATGACTGTTTGCGTGGCCCTCTTGGGCCTGCCAAACATTCATGCACACTTCGCATCTTCTCCATGCAGGCTGCATTACGACCTGTGTGGAGAACATGCCGAGGCCCCCATTCCCTGGCCAAACACAATGCTGCAATGCTGTGATTGGCCATTGGGAGGCTGGGAGCTGGGTGCTTCCTGCTGCTTCCTGCATCCTGCTGTGGGACCGGAGTCAGGAAGAAGAGGAAGGAAGAAGAGGAAGGAGGAGAGGCGGCGGCTGGCCTGCCGTCACAGGTGAGTTTTGTTTTTAACTTTCCCCACCAACCTGCCCCCGCCCACCACCCGGGTCTCATAGCAGTCGCTACTGAGAACTTGCCTCTCTTTTTCAGTTGTTCCTACATAGCCCAATGTGTCCCTTGTTCACTGGTTCTCTCTGACTGGTTTCAGTAAAAATCACATGTGTAACTGATCAGTTGTAAATTACAGCAGCATATCTGTCTTAGTGTTGACACCCATTGGCATTGGGCACTTTAGTTTATTCACTCACCTTGTTATTACCTATAAACCAGCAGCAAACATTGGGTAATACTGTGACTAATTTTGAGTGAAAAAAGTGTGGACCTTATTAATAAAAGTGTGGCACTTAAGAGTGGCCCGTGGATGTTCTGTTTGTGTCGTTTACCTTCAAAGGGAGAGTTCCAGTCACGATATTCCAGTCACGATCCAGCAATATCCAGCTGTACCTCCGATTGTATCTCATCAATTCCCCACCATGAAACACGGAGACCCATGCTCTGCTGGCTGTCAGTAAAGTACTATGTAACCTGCCAACTGGCCCTTGTTAAGACATGCAGTCCACAATTTGCGCTCCCCTCAATGCAACACTAAAGTCAACACTAAGGGGAGCGCAGCGCAAATTGTGAACTGCATGTACCATGATGCAAAGGAGCAAACATTTCTGGGATATGATGTAGTGTCCAGCCACACCCTCTTCCCAGCTCAAAATGATTTTCATGACCTCCTCTTCCATTTATCACACGTTCCTTATGGTTTTTTTTGTAAACATTGCATTCCAGCCCATTGATTGCACTTCATCCGGCCCAAGCCGTTGAGTAGGGCCCGAGCCAGAGAGTACGGCTTGAGCCGGAGAGTTCGGCCCGGGTGCGGACAGTACGGCCCAGGTGCGGAGATTCCGGCCCGACTGCGGACGTAAAGATACAGCTCGTAAATGACCTCTGTCAATACCAAAAGTTGTAAAGTTAGACTTTTGCCTCAGATTGCCTTTGTTAATTGGGCCCCTAGAATGTTTGTAATGCTTTTCTGTTCTTATTTCACTTATTTGGAACTTGTGTTTTAGTTGTGTTAATTATTGTTTTTATGTCATTGTTTTATTGTTTCTTTGAACAATGGTTTGCAAAGGAGAAGGATGTGTGGTGACTGGTATATGTGTGTGCCATGTATTCTTTATGTAGAACATCGTGAGGCCATCATAGAACTTCTAGGTAAACAATGATCTTCTACCTCATTGGTTAGCCGAAGGCTATCGCATTTCCTTTTATGCTGTGCCTTAATAAAGCAGGAATTACTTTACAAGTCTGTGCATCAAGTCATTTCAGAATGTTTGAAGAGAAGTTCTTTACCAGGTCATTATACGATCCCTGCCACTCCATTTTCTTTAATAGCGCTTCCAACATTCCAGTGTTCTCATATAGTTTATGGACTAAAGTGTGATGGTTCCACATGAATGCAAAGCTGAATAATACAATGCTTTATAAAAATAAGTTCAATTCCTGGAGTGTAAAATAGGAATTTATTCAAATACAGAGTGTAACTGGTGTAATTCTGTCATATGTGTTGCACAATGATGCAATATCTGGCTGGAAAGATTTTGTTCATCAAAGCAATCACAGGAAGATGCCCTCATGTAAAACTGGGTATCATCTGCTCAGTTGGTTTGAACTACTGAATATTGACCCTCAGAATATCAGCCTGAAACTTTATCGTGGACTGAATATTGAGGGAGAAAATATCAGAAAATGCATATAGGGAAGTATAGATTTAATATTCTGAACTCCACATCTACGTACCATGACTATATATTTACCGCATAGGTACATATAAGTGGAATTCGGTATGGAAAATCTAGACTTACTTGCCAGTATATATTTCAGTTTTATTATTTCGTTCTCAATATTCTGCCTTTAATTTTCAGGGTGCACACCAATCATTGGTGCTAAGCAATGTTTTGGTTGACCAAGAATGAACCTAGTGCCTTCATTTGAATAGCAGAGAACCCATAATACTTCACAGGATGGGATTAGAGTAGGCAAAATGGATGAGTCCATTTTCCCAAACTGTGATCTGTTCCTAACGAACTAGAAACCCCATTTTATAACTATCCCACCACATCCTACCTGGAAGCAAGCATGGTTATCTTCAAGTCATTGTCTACCCTGTCAAATGATGCAGGTGAAGTAGGGTCACATGCTCTCATGCAGGGTATAGAGGTCTTTAGCAATAACACAAATTGCTATTATTTCCATGTGTAATGTTGTGACTGTATTTTAACACCATCGTGCTAGGACCCTGGTGTCAATGCAAACAGGAAGGGGTAGGATAGGAGGATGTGAAACAGGAGGAGTCGAGGAGGCAGGGGGGTATTGAAGGGAATACAAGAAAGGCAGAGGCAGCTGTCCGAGTTGCGGACAAGAAAATACATTTAAATAAACGGAGAATGTGTTGCACACACCAGTGCTGAGTTATTCTTTACGGCTACCAGGGGCGATTCGACAACTGGCAACGAGGGTGGGATACAGGCACCCACTGCTACCTGTCTCGGGAGAATTGCGACAACGGGAGCCCACCCCGCTTTATTCTTCACCTGCCAGGTTTTACGCGACCACGTGAAGTCACTCCGCTGCACCGAAAATTGCCCAGTGCCGCCATACAAATTACAGCAATGTGAGACTGTGAGTGCCCACCTCGCTCTGCCCTCAGCAAGTGTCTCGGGCCATCGGAGAGTGCCGCGAGACTGCGAGTGCTTACCTCGTTTGATGCTCAGCAAAGAGTCTCGTGCCCCGGGAGCCCAACCCGGTTGAGTGCTGAGTCGGCTGTGCCTGAAGCCTTGAGCCAAATGATATCCCCATAGCTGCTGTGGTAAGCCAGATTTATATTGTGTTGCTTGACTTCTGCAACCCTGCCTCGTACTGAATTTCCTCTGCTCTCATTGGCGGCCATCTTAAAGTCAGGCGGCTCGACCAATGAGCTGCGAAGAACCGGCGGAGTCAGGCACCCTTACTATTATTCATTGAGTTCCTGTGCACAGTGCTCACACAGCTTGCTGAAGCCTCATATATGCAAAAAAAAAAGAAAAACAAAGTGAAAAAGGTTAATTTGCTTCAGTTATTTTCTCATTTAAAGAGTGACTACATTTTTTCACTCGCATCTTCTATGTCCTATTTCTGCAGTGGTGTTTCTTGCCTCAACACAGCCAATGTCAATGCTTCCGGACACCATGCAAAACACACAGCCACGACTAGCCATGCTTGGTGTGTCATTCCTGTGCCCACTGGAACCGCTGCCTCTCATTTCTGGAAGTGGCATGGGGCCTCGCTGGAAAGAATGGCTAGCTGACTTTAAAGACTTCATGACAGGGTCGCAAGTCACAAAACCAAATCAACAACTTATCGCCCTGCACAACCTCATAGGTAAAGAGGTAGGACAGATCATCAAAGAATTACCAGTAGATGTGTCAGTATCATAACAAGATGTACATGAAGCCATCAGTAAAAATGTAATCCACAAACACAGTATTGACTATGACATTATACTTTCAACTTAGCCTCTCAAGAAAAAGATGAATCTATGGGAGAGTTCATCACACGTCTCAGACGTCTAGTGCATTACTGCGAATTTGACAATTTCATGACCGAAGATGCCCTTCGCAAGCGAATCATAGAGGGATGTCACTCAAAATTGCTACGTCGACGTCTCCTAAAGAAGAGCTGCTCTCTCGATGAGATAGAATAGCTGACCCGAGTCAATGATCAAGCTGAAGAACACGCAAAGAAAATGGAAGCAGGAAAAGCTGAAAAAAGAGAACAGGCTTTCCGACTCCAAACTCAACGCAAGGAAGGCTGCTCACTTGAACGTCAACAGTCTCTCAGTCGCCAGGAGCCTCATTGTAGCCCAAAACATAGTGGAAATAGGCAAGAACAACAGTTGGAATGCTATCAGTGTGGACAAGAATATCCGCACGTAAGTTTGTGTACTGCTATGGGTCAACAATGTCGGCATTGTGGAATAGACAATCATTTTGAAAAGGTGTTCAAAGCAGCTCAGAAAGACATTCGAAAATCTGTCAGAGAATTATGACATCACGCGAAGGCAGTCCATGACAGGCGTGAACGATCCACTAGCTCTTCTCGATCAAGCAGACAGTTGCATGCCACTTCGCGATCTCGCCATTCCATGCCTCGCAAGTCGAGATCTCTTTCTCCAATTTCCCAAAACAACGATGAATATGTTTGCATGGTAGCTGATCCCGACAGACTAAAGAAATTTCCAAGACTCCCCATTCAAATGGGAAATCATCCAACAACATTTGTACTGGACAGTGGAGCGTCCCTAAACTACATCTGTGTCGTGGAATATAACAAAATGAATCCAAAACCCAAAATACACAAAGCGGCTGTTCGAGTATACACCTGGATGTCCAAAGAACCACTGCTGTGTTTAGGACAATTTCGCACATCCCTCATCTACAAAGATAGATCAGTCCAAGCTCAAATACATGTAATTGACAAACCTGAAGCTGCAGACTGTCTTCACAGTCTACCACGGCAGAACGCCTAAAGCTTGTAGAAATACTATATCGAGTGGAGGATGAACCAGACATTATAAGCAAGTTCCCAAAATTGTTCACAGGACTTGGAAAAATGGCCCAATTTCAGGTTCGTTTACATATTAATGAACAAATAACGCCAGTGGCTCAACATCTCTGTAAAGTGCCATTCCACCTCCAAAAAGCAGTAGAGGATGAACTACAGGACATTCCTCATAGTAGACATCATCGAGAGGTCGTCGAGGCCAACCCCCTGGGTGTCTCCAGTAATTGCAGTCCCCTAACGTGGATCAGAAAGCAAGGTGCGCTTGTGTGTTGACATGAGAGCACCAAACACTGCAATTGAACATGAAAGACACCAGGGGCCTCACATCAGTGATATGATCACGTTACTGAATGGGGCCTACATTTTCTAAAAATTGGACCTCAACAAGGGTTATCACCAGCTTGAACTCCACAAGAGTTCTCGCTATATTACCACATTTTTGACTCATCAAGGTCTCTTCCATTACAAACAACTTAGCTTCAGTGTTTCATCCGCAGCAGAAATTTTACAAAAAGCAGTGCGCAGAGTCATTTGCCACATTCCCAACCCACTTAATTACAGTGACGATATTCTTGTCTTTGGTGCCACCATCAAGGACCATGATAAAGCACTGGATCAAGTGTGTCCTGCGCTTCTGGAAGCCAACTTGACACTTAACAGGGAAAAATGTGAATTCCACAAATCCACCCTAAAGTTTTATGGACACATCTTCTCCAGTGAAGGCATGAGGCCTGATCCTGATATGGTCTCCGTGCTAAATGACATCCCTTACCCATGTGATGTCAGTGACGTCCGCTCATTCTTGGGAATGGCCAGCTAGTGTGCCCGGTATATCAAGGACTATGCCACAATAAGTTATCCTTTGCGTGCCCTTACAAAGCAAGGTCAACCCTTCCAGAGGTCCGAGAGGTGCACTCAAGCATTCAAACAAATCAAAGACTCCATAGGGTCTTCCAGCAATCTCGCTTAATTCAATCCTCGCAAGAAGACAGAACTCACTCTGGATGCCAGTACCGTCGGATTGGGAGTTATCCTAGTGCAGTATAACATGGACAGTGATCAATGACATGTAGTAGCGTGCGCTAGTCGCAGCCTAATTGACACCGAAAAAGCATAATCACAGTCAGAAAAGGAAAGTCTGGCAATCGTCTGGGCCTTTGAGCATTTTCACATTTTCATCGATGGGAAGTGCTTCACACTTATTACGGAACATCAAGCTCTCATCACCATATTTGGAAACTCCAAGCAAAAATGCCACCCAGAATTGAACAATGGGGCACCCGTCTTCAAGAATACACATATAGCATTGTACACAAGCCAGGAAAGGCAGCTAATCCAGCAGACTACATGTCCAGACATCCCAAAATGCTCTTAAGGACCCAACACCCGCTAGCTGAAGACTACAATAATTTTGTCATTGATCAAGCGAGACCACCCGCTGTTCCACTGGGATCCATCATCGACGCCACTGCAGAGGATGTCACCCTCCAAGATGTAGCCCATTGTCTCCGTACAAATTTGTGGAGGCACTTGGAAGACCATCAAGGTGCCCACAAGGTCGACATCTGAGGACTGGCCTCCTTCCGACATGTTAAAGAAGAGCTGACAGTAGCCAATAATGGTTTGCTGCTCAGAGATTACAGAATTGTCATACCTAGGAAACTGCGTCAAGGAGTCATCAATCTGGCACTCGAAGGGGACAGAGGCGTAGTGGCTACGAAAAGGGCATTACGGGAACGAGTCTGTTTCCCTTCCCTTGTTCTCATGGTTGAAACCACACTTCACGACTGTCGGAACTGCGGGCAGGTGTTTGGCATCATGTAGCAGTTGACTTCTTTGGCACACTGCAGTCTGGAAAATACATTATCATCATAATGGATGAATATTCAAGATTCCCAATCGCTCAGCAAGTGTCATCCACAAAGACAGCCAGTGTCATTCCAATACTGGATGAAACGTTTGCAGCATGGGGAATTCCTAAAGTAGTCAAGACGGAAAATGGTCCTCCAGTCAATGGACATGAATTTGCTGTTTTTGCCAGACACCTCAACTACAAGCACTGAAAGATCCCTCCCATGTGGCCTCAAGCCAATGGGATTACCAAGAGATTCATGGCCACAATAAAGAAAACTATCCAACAAGCAGAACTAACAAGGCGAGATGTTCAGATGGCTTTGAATGAGGTGCTGCAGGCCTATTGGACCACACCTCACAACACCACTGGAAAATGCCCAGCCACTCTAATGTTGGGTCGAACAGTGCGCATGAGAATCCCCACCTGGGAAACCTCATCTGACTGTGCACACCGAACTCCAGGACACGAAGAACTGGCAGAGATAGACCGAAACAAGAAAGCCAAAATGAAGGAATATGCAGATGCTTGACGGAAGGCAAGAACATCTACTATCCATGAAAGAGACTGGGTATTTGTCAGACTAGAACAAAAGAAGAAGTCAGACTGCCCATACTACAATCACCCACTGCAAGTTACAAGTATAAAGGGTACCATGGTTACTGCTGCCTCTGACAACAAAAGAGTGAGGCCAAACATTTCTCATTTCAAGAAGTGTGATTTCAGGACAACAGAAGTAGCAGACATCTCAGAAGATGATGTTATTGACACTAATCATGAGCAAGTCAGCAGTCAAAGACCTAGTTTCTCTCTTGCTTCCACAAAACAGATGGAATCGAGCCTCTTACACCGGCCACAGCAAGCATGTCTCAGACCCACTCGTCTTTTTGGAGAAATCTAAGGGTTTCCACACACATGAGGTTCAGTGAATAAGTGGGGGGGAGATGTAATGTTGTGACTGTATTCTAACACAAAGGTACTAGGACCCTGGTGTCAATGCAAACACGAAGCGGGAGGACAGGAAGCAGGGAGGAGTCGAGGAGGCAGGGGGGTATTAAAGGGAATACAAGAAAGGTAGAGGCAGCTGTCCAAGTTGCAGACAAGAAAATACATTTAAATAAACGGACAACGTGTAGCACCCATCGGTGTCCGAGTTATTCTTTACGGTCACCAGCTGCAATCCAACACCATGTTGCATCCTTGTCTGAATCCAGAGTGATTGGTGCCCCCAAAGTGTGTTCTTAGGTGAAATTGTAAGTGAATGACTACAACATGTAGTATTAGGCTATCTCAGAGACTGGAGTCTAGAGACTGATCTGAGAATAGTAGTCTGACACATTGAGGCTATCTTATTTTTAGAAGAGTTGCAATTTGACTGCAGATGGGGAAATCCTGTTTGCATGTATACAAACTTGGACTGATTGTTTCAGGACTGAAGGAACACTCAGGTAGGTTAAAGAAGTGTCCATGGGCCAAAAAGGCTCCCCGTGGACAATGTAGTTTCGAGATTTATTTACAAAGGTGGACTTCCCCAGAAGAATCCCCGGTCTCAATTTAACACAACCAAAGTGGATTAAGCCCAATAATTATTGGCTTGGAGAAAAGAACTAAAGGTCAAAGAAGTACTGTAGGCAAATATACAAGAGAAAGATCTAAAACATATCTGAATCAAAGCCCAAAAGAGTCCACACAGGGTGGCAATAAGACAGGGGGCAGTATAGAGAGAATGAAATATGTCTGGGTCAAAAGGAGGGGTTTTAAACAGCAGTAATGAGTTTGTTTTGTTCTATAGATCTCAACAAAACTTGTTATAAAAGCCTAAAAAGAAGTAAACAACACTGGAACCAATTTGAGGTCCATGATACTCCAGTGAATGGAAACATGTGCAGATTAGATTGTTAGAACTCATTGTCTGCCCCTGAAATCTATATACCAGTATGCATGATAATTTTCTTATAGCTGATCTCATCACTATTTCATTCTGAATCCATAATGAATAGTACAACACTGTGAGACCAAGCACACCTCACTAGCAAGGTAATGTTTTACAAACTCCTTTTGGAAAAATGTTGTAGATGATAAATTAAATATATGCAAGCTCTCCACTTTATGGTCGTTTTTAAATGATTTCCTTTAGTAAGCGAAATTAAAAGCCTTCTTTGTTTGCAGTGTAAGAGAAAGGGCCTCTTCCTCATCGAAGCCAAAGTACAGTTAAACCCTGTTGGGTTGGGTCCAGTTCCTTGAACTGGAAATCCCAGGAAACGTCAGCCTATAAAATGGAAAAATATAATATCTTGGCCTCTCAGAGTCTTTTCAAGAGGTGTAAGGTAAAGGCTTCATTAATAAACAGCGTCCACTTTTTATTTGCAGGGACAGAAGAGAGTTTAAGTCTTAGTGAGTGATTAGAAGACAGTTTGTACTTTGTTTGTAATAACCCTATTTTCCTTTGACGATGGCTTATCTGCACTCTCATATTATTATCGCATACACCAAACTGCTGAAGACTGAACAGTCAAGTACTTTGTGAAGTTTGAAAATAACGTGGGGTCTGTTTTACTAAAGGTATCCCCTTACCAAAGCATTAGAATTGTAGTTATTATTGGCAGTCACAAAGAACACATGCTTTGTAACCACACATGTACTTGCAAAGCCTTGAACATTCATGGATTGCCCTCTTCCATCTGTAACTGTTCTCAACATGCATGTTACTGTCTATGTCAGACATTACCTGTGTGAGGGACCTCTTCAAAGTTCATCCCCCACCCCTCTTTTCGTGATTCTCTTGCCAATTGCGATGCCTGTCTCTTAATGCGACAGAAGTAGCAATACTGACACATTGCAAAAGTGAACGCAGATAATGGTCTACTGTCCCTTTCAAGCCTCCTTCCCTACAATGAGAGCTATTTGCTAAGATTAGCAGTATGAACATTGGGGCAGAAGATTTTTTCTGATCCTTGATAATGATCACTTTGTGCTGTGCTTTATTAATACTACCATTGACTGGTCCGCTTCGAAGACTGTGCATAATCACAGCGCTGTGATGAGACCCAGCAACTGTTACATCCGCCTCAGCAACCTTTGCTGTTAGTATGAGACCACATTCTCTGAAATTGGTACTTGCTGCTTTCTATTCTTATTTGACACTAAAGTCATTGATAACTTTTGATGACAGTGAGATGAATACGATTATTGCCCAGCAAGAAACGGTCTGAACTACAAAGAACTTATACTCAAAGCATCCAACATGCCCTGCACCATTGCAAGCATGGAGAGAGTTCCTGGACTCTCTGGGAAATGTACCATATCTTGATTCCACTTGCATAGTATAAGCGTAGCAGGTACAAAGCCTTTCACCAAGCGGCACTCACACTCTGCATGCATCACTGACCTCTGCAGTGGAAGATTTGAGCATCTCTAAAGTTCATAAGTATGTATCTTCATGCCTGCCTAGCATACACAAGTGAGTGTGAACCACACATCAGGACAGTACACCCCTCACTGCCCCAAGGTCAATGTATGACGTCCCAGTGGCCTGGCTCCAGATGGCTCTGGATGATGCCTGTAGAACGTCGTTTACAAAGAAGGAGGATGTATTTTAGAGGCCACCTCCTATGCTTGCTCTTCAGAGCTGTATCCCTTCTAATCCACTAAATATCGCAATTATCTTCTAACAATCAGTCCAGCTAAAATCATATGCATTTCAAATTCATTTTTAGTATTCACCTGAATAGAAGCAGGACTTCGAGGAAGACGACAAAAATGTTGACAATTTTAAATGCACCATAGGCTTAGTCACAATTTTTTCTATGGCAAATGGAACAACAAATGGGCTGTAAGTCAGAAGCATTTTACACATGTGAATAACCAGACTTTTTGACCTACAGTACAATTAGGTAGTCAAATTCTCTTCTTGTAAGTATATAACATATAAGCAGCTTTGGCTTTCACTAAAGGCTCTTGTACAAGCTTTTGAATTCTCTGATGTTCAGTTAATTGCTCTTGCACTGAAGGAACTAATGCAGACAATGTGTATCTAATGGCAGTACTCTAGTTTGACATCCATACATAGAGGAAAGGGTGTCATACCTACAGCAAAATGATCAACATTATTACAGTGTAATTCTGCCAAACGTAACGTCTTACTCCAATCCTCCTCTTGCAATTATGTATGATACCGCAAACATTTTTCAGCACACTGATTTGCTCATTTATGGTCATCTATTTGAGGATAAATAGTGAACAATTTTCCATATCCAGTTCTTTAGACAACGGCAGAACAAAATTTGACATAAATTGAGAACCTCTATCCATTATCAAAATTTTAGACACACCATGTAATTGAATTATGCCATAATGCAAACAATTGTGCTAACTCCACTGACAAAGGCAATTCAGGCAGTGCGTCAAAATTCCCCATTTTAGTCAAAGGATCAACAATATCAAGGATGACAGCATATTTCCTACTTTTAGGTAACACAACAATATAGTCCATTGATACAGTGTGCCATGGCCTGGGAGAACAGGTATTGGTATTAAAAGGCCACTAAGTTTAATATTTGAACTCCTAATCTTGGTGCATACAGCACAAATCTGCATTTAATGCTTAACATCTGTGGATAATGTAGCCCACCAAAAATATCTTTTAACTGCTAATATTGTTTTCATTATCACAGGATGCCAAGCCATACTGGCACCATGAGGTCGAATCACAGCTGTTGTCTTAATTGTTCTGAAGGTAAATATAATGCTAGTCTTTTATATAACAATCAATCTTGTTCATTTCAGCCTTCCTTTTCTCTCAACCAGTCTTCTTTGTCAACAACTTTCAAGTCTGTGCTTATTTTAGTCATAGAAGTATCTACATTGATCAAATCTATAGAAAACGTGTTCTTAATTTTAATGGTCAACATCAATGGAGGTTCATTAACGGTGTTGTTTTACTTTTTTGGTTGATTCTGTACAGACAAGGCTTCCTCCTCATTGTTGCGTAGATGAGGGTAATAATTAATCAGAAAACCATAATCAGAAAATAACAATTCCCATCTTAAATGCATTGGAGTTAGTGCCCCTGTGGACTTTAACAACTATGTATTTCTGTGGACAGTATATACCTGTATTATATGTTCCTAAAAATGATATCTCCATTCTTCAAAAGATTTCATAATTGCCATAAGTTATTTGTGTACAATGGTGTAGTTCACCTCCGTGGGTAAAAATGTCTTGGAAAAAATAAGCCTCGGATGCACCAGTGATTGCATTACTCTGAGATAGTATTCCTCCTATTGCATGATATGAAATGTCTATGTCTGCAATGAATGGAAGATCAACATTAGGATGTTGCAGAATAAGAGCACAATAGAAATATTTTTTCTGAAAAGAAAATGCTTAATTAGCTTCCTTAGAGCCTATAGATGGTACTTCCTTGCAAAGTAGTTTGGTGATGGGTCTAACTATGTCAGAAAATTGATGAATAGCTCTCTTTTACAGAAGAAGGTGTGGGCCAATCAAGGATTGTTGAAATATTATCATCATCCATGTTAACTCGCTGGAGGTACCCCATTAATTCTACTGATGTGGTGTGATGCAAACGCTTGTCAAATTTTGTCAAAAAGATGGTGCTCTCTGAATCTCTTTAATACTGTCTTAACAAGTTGCAAAAGTGTGTATAAACACTTGGAGTAAATCACAATATCATCAAAATACATAATACAAAATAAATTCCCAAAAATCTGAGTACCTCGTTAATAAAATACTAGAAAGCATGACGTGCTATTCAAACCAGGGGCCTAGCTACCAGTGGTGCAGCTAGTACAATACACCAGGGTCCATAGGAGGAAAGGGGTGCAACTACAAAAGCCCCTTTAGTCCAAGAGGGCACCTAAATAACCATGCTGGAGTTCTAACTTTAAATTTAGTTTTTATCTTGTTGCATTTGCAGTGCGTTTAAAGACAGAGGTCAAATGTCAGTCTGATCTTCTGACAAATTGCTCCTCATTCTTTTAACTTGAAGACTGGTGTTTACTTTACTTCCGCTTACTGCAAAGTGTGAGGATTTTGTAAAGTGAAATTGCAGGATGCCATTTTCTTATAACACACAATGTAAATACCTATAAATGAACTGTACTAATATTTCAAAATAAACAAACAGGAAAGCACAAATGAAGCACTTTTTTCTAATTCTAAAGTATGTCAGAAACAAAGATTTTAATAGGTTAAAAAAAATCAAGACTCTACTTGGTGATGCGCAAATTACAAATATTCGCTGAAACCCAATTTCCACACATTTTCGTTTTTGTGCAATATAGCTTTAGTAAAAGTTTATGTCTATGCAAGTTTAGTAGTCATTTCAATGGAAAATATGCTGTCTATAAATGACAGTGGCTACAATACCATGCTTTAGTACTACATTTGTAACTGTGCCACTAAATGCAACACCAGCTACATACTGCACCCTTACCACTCTCCTGCTTGTGTTGATTATTTACAACACTTATTCTTTGTGTGATGATTGGATCTTTCAAAATCTGTAGTATTTCAGTGATGTGATGTTCTTGGCAGCACCACCAGTGTGAAAAATGTTTCCAGCACCACTGCCTACTAGAGCCACAGGAGCTCTTACAGCTTTGGGATCGTGATATCAATCCAGCCGATTCCTCAGCTGCAGGAGTCAGATTCTACTGAGGATCTCATTGCACGCGCACTGAATAGCCGAGCATTTCACATGCTCACTTTAGTAAATGAACAGTGCGCCCTTCGGCCCTGGCTGTCTGACACCAGCAGAGATCAAAGAAGAAGTTATTCCCATGCTTCCGGGTGGCTTCTGAAGACAAGACAGTCACAAAAATCTCTGTATTCAGCCTGAGGGGTGAAGGGCAAGCAGTGGCAATTAGTAAAAGAACTCAGACCTGCTTATGGCAGAAAGCGGGAACTAAGAAAATAAATGATTTTGTGCTGTTTGTTTCATTTTATGCTAAAAAATGCAAAGGAAACTTTAAATAACTTCTTGCTGTCTCTTTTGCATGACTCTTTCTTATTAAAACCAGAGAAAGGATTACTTAACCTTATGAGACCCATGGAACCTGGCCAGAATCTAGGAAACCACATGCTGCTTCCAAGAGTGAGATACTGAGAGAGGGGGGACTCGAGTAACTGTTATACATAGTACTGTAGTAGAGGTGGTCGAGCCAGCAAATTAAAAGGGAGAGGTGAGTTATGAGTCTGTCTTGGCTCTAAGAGTCTGCCTAGTCATCCCCTTTGGTTTTGCTGTGTTCGCCCTAAGTTGGCAGGGTATGCCCAGATGTGGGTCCCTTGCTCACTTTGCCACTGGATTCAAGATAGCCTGGCTGAAGAGGGTTTTGAACCCGAAACCGGTCCCAGGATGCTTGTTTCCGGTCCAGGGAAGACATGGCTTGGCAGTTCGGGCTGGACTGTTCCCATGAGGCACAGGGTCAGATTGATTTGCATATGGCCATGTCTGAACTGGGATGGGGGAGTGAGCTAAAGAATGATGATGGATTAAACCCAGATCAGTTGACTGGGGGTGAGTGTTTGATTTGCTCTAACGCTCCGTCCATCATCCCCTTTGGTATCGGTTTAGGCATGAGCTGAGCCATGGGAACCTTTGACATGGAAATTGTGCAACACATATTATGTAAAAATATGATAAATTAAAACCAACATTCAAAAAAGTTTACTTCTTTGACAATTGTTTCACCTTAGTACATCCGATTATATCACTGCATTGAGAGGCATTTATTAAAAGTGATAGTTTTTAAACATGAACTTAGAAATATTCATATCCCTACGTCCACTCCGAATAACATACCATTAGTGAACTAAGAGGCAAGTCAGTTGGCATGTGCACTCTATATGTGGGATATACTACTATTTTAGATGGAGCGACATTATAGTCCATTAAGTCAACCACAAGAGAGATTTTTGTATAGCACATATCCTCATGTAGTTCACGGTTATCTCATATGCAATAATGAAAATATAGGAGGCACAATAAAATAAAATAATTGCCTAGGATCACACAATTTGGTCAAGTGGCCAAGCCGGGATTGATCTCAGGGTTTCTGGTCTCAAATTATGTAATTCAGCCACTAGATTGGTATCCCTTTCTTGCTCCTGCTTAACATCAAAGATTAATGCTTTGTCTTTCATTCTTGGTGCATGAGGCTAGAGTAGCAGGCAGAAGCCACAAGAAAGCTCAGCTCATTTTGGGCTCGAGGACTCAAGAGGGCCTTTAGCGGAACCAGAGCCTAGCATCTGACCCGAGCCTTCAGTGGCTCACCCATCTCTATACTTTACTCTGGGTATTCTGTGCCTGAAGCCTGAAATAAGCTTAAATACTGCTGCCAGTGTGATCCCTATTTTGTATGTAAGCATATCTTAGCTTGTACTGCTGATGACCAACTTGCACCTGCTTTGTGTGTGTGAGGGAAACCTATACTGCTGTTAAATGCTGCACATTGTGTGTGTGTGTTTGCACACAGTCTTAGACTGCTGCTGCAGATGTTGTCCATGTTCTGTGCATGGGAGGAAAGCTTTCATTGTTTCTGACCAGATCCTTATGTGTTATGTGGGTGTAAAAGAGTGTGTACTCCTGCCTGATGCTGTACCTGTTTTATGTGTGGAAATCTTGATATGCATGTGAGTTAAGCCTGCACTCATACACTTGAGTGCTGTTCCTGACAACCATACCAAATCTGAAATGCTGCTTGTTTGCTGTATCTAAGAGAAGCTTTAAATGGTGCTGTCCAGTGCCACACTTGTTTCATGTCTTTGAAGGTAGTTTGCAGTGGCCCTGCAATACCATACTTGTTCCATGTCATTGAAGGAAGGTTGTGATAATTAGCCCTGCAGTGCTACACTTGTTCCATTTCTTTGGATGAAGCTTGCACTGGCCCAGGAATCCCACACTTGTTCCATTTCTTTGAAGGAAGATTGTACTGACTGGCCCTGCAGTAACATACTTGTTCCATGTCTTTAAAGGAAACTTGCACTGGTCCTTCAGTGCCGCCTGTGTTCCATGTCTTTCAGCGAAGATTGTGATTTACCAGTTTTGTATTTCTTTGGCTTGTGAGCCAAGCACCCTCTCCGCTCCTGCTCCCTGTACTCTATCTATTTTTGTGTGTTTTCGGTCTAACCAAAAAAGTGTTTTCGGTCTAACCAAAAAACTGTTATAGCTGTCTCACCAGCTTCAGGTTTTCATACTTGATCTCACTTAGAGAAAATGGACTTTAGGTAAGCCCACTTCAAGTTATTCACCAGACAGAGTGTCATTCACATATTTGTCCTGCCATCAGATCAGCATACATATAATTCGGAAGTGGATCAGTCCTCTTCAGTCACTGGCTTTGTTACCAATGCTTAGCTCTGCCTAGTACACAACCGCTGGTTTTTAGGATGCCAGGTAGTCTGAGTAACAATATTATGCCTGCTTTCTACATGTTACTTTGCGTCCAGAGAAGTCCGACCTCAGGAGCTATTTCCTTTAGAACATCAGTCAGCAGCTCACCTGCAATTGCAGACTAATACTAATGGAGTAATGAGAGCACCAGTAGCTCCCCTGCTATTGCCACTGGCCCACAACCTTCTTATGCAAAGCACTTGGCATCATTGCTACAGGTTTCAAAACTAGTCCATCATCTTAAAATGGTATTCTGCATACTGTTACAAGATGGCAGACCAGTGCAAAGCTTTACTTTTTAATTTTCTTAGTGAAGCACACGCCCTCCATATTTAGTTGGCATAGGTTCTTGTTTGTTTTTCTTTAATTCTTTATTTATTTATTTTAGCATATGCTCACGCTATGAAGAAAACCACTGTAAGAAAACAGGACTTTTTGCAGATGTCCCCACACTTTTTGCCCCCATTTGGACTACTAGATGCTGGTTTTCAACTCTGGCAGTGCTGTGAAGCCTGCTAACTAGGCTCCAGTGCCAGTGCTCTTCCCCTAAAACTATTATGTTCGACTTGGTGATCCCAAATTGGCAAAGACTTTACCCCCTTATAAGTCCCTAGTATATGGTATATGGGGTACCCAGGGCATTGGTGGTAAAGGGGTCCGCAGGGCTGCAGCATGGTTTTGTGCCACCCTGCGTGACTTAAGCAAACTACTGACAGCAGCCCTGCCATCGCAGTCTGCAGGAGCAGCGCAACTGCTCGAACCCGACTGTGCCCTCACCATTTGCGGCACAGTCACATACACTGCCCCTAAAATATGCAAGGTACCTCTAAGGTAGGCCTCCTCAGCCCAGGAGGCAGGGTGCATTATAATAAAGGTGTGGTCATCTAATTGCAAGCCTATATGTCTCTTTAGTAGCATTCCCCATTGAAAACTACTATATGTGTTAGTGGTCCCCAGCTTCACTATGCTCTGGCTGACCAGCCCACACTTTCCAGCATCTGCTGCCGCCAAGACAGGATTCTGACCTCCTGACAGGCAGTGTGATCCCTCCCAGGAGTCAGGAACATAGGCTGGGCAGGTAGGAGGTCACACCTTCGCCGTCCCCAGCAGGCTAGTGAAGTGACACAGAAGAGTGGTGAGCTTCAAAGGCTGCACCTTCCCTGATATACATCTGGGCTGTCCCCTTTAGGAGGACATAGCCCTCCCCTTGCCCCAGGCGCGTTTGCATCCGGCCAAGGCAGGAAATTAGGTACGCAGGAGGTGTACACCTCCAGGAATGCTGGCCACACCGCCAGGGTGAACAGCCTGATCTGTACATCTAAAATAGATTTCTGCTATCTTTAGGAGGACAGAAATGTGGGTTCTGGGTAGAAAAAGTGAACTACACCACCGGATGTGGTCACCTCAGGGGCAGATTAGCTGCTGGGACTAGCTGCTCATTGGCTACTACCTACCACACCCCTATCTCCCATAATCTAGGATTTAAGGAAGCCTCCTGACACCAGAACCCCACATCTGAACAACTTACTTCAAAGAAGGACCAAAAGGAGACCTGTGTCGCCGACAACAGAACTTTGTCCACAGCTCCAAAGCAAAAGAGGTATACTTTGTCCCGGAGGCAACGGACCTAGAACTGAGTGAATGACCCTTGTCCATAGCTAAAATTTGACACTCCCGAAGAGAGAGACCCTTGTGGAAGCCAGACGCACCCTCAGGCTCTCCTGGATTAGTTGCACTAGCCCCCTGCAAATTGCAGGTAAAAACACTCACCGGATCCAAAGAATTGCCGGCAATCTGTCCCTCCGAGGGATCACCCAAATCCAGGTGGTCCAGTGCATTGTGGGAGTTGTAGTGCTGCCTATACCGAACTTTCAGGCCGCTATCTCACACCCCCGGACCCAGTGAAGTTCCAGAAGCTTTTCGTTGTGCTTACTGTTGCCAAGGCTTGTTGGTCACCAATCTGGTAACCGACCTCCACACTCGACTCTGCATCTACAGGAAACACAGTGCAACCATCATCCTATGTCAGCAGCTGTAGTTCTGTTATGTTTTTGCATTCTGTTTCTTGCAGCACTGTGTAAGCGGTAAAATCAGCACTATCCGCAGCTCCCGTTGAGCACCAAGGACAGCCAGAACACTCTGCACCTGGATTCCACAGGCTAGGTAAGATTGAACTGACTGTTGTGGCCTGATACTGGGACCCACATGACCTTAACCCTATAAGGGTTCCAAGTAACTCGACCTGCAAGTGACTGATTGTCACTAGTGAATTTTGCCATTGACTGCAATGTTATTTTGTCTATGAATTTTACTGCGCTGATTTAATATTGCTTTACAAATCTAGCACTCCAGTTATATGTGTGCTATTCCATTTGTTTTGGTGTCTAAAGTAAGATAAAAATACACTCAATTTTTATAAATTGGTGTTGGATTTCTCTTGAGTCGTGTCAATTACTTATCCTTCATGTTGGTACTCTGAAATGCTTAACACATGTTCCTTTAGTAAAGCCTGACTTCTCTTTGCCACTCTAACAGGACTGGGTAAAGGAATTATAAGTGTGAATCCAAGGACCATCTTTGGGGTATTGTGATATTACATGGTAAGTCTACCCAGCCAAATCACATAACATTCCACTTTCCTACCACCACCATCTTGTTTTTAGAATGCAAGTGGGACTTTGTTAAATGGCAAGACTCCTCCCTTCAAAAGTCTACATAGAACAGGCTCACATAGTCTGCAGTGCTAGTCCAAGTGTGGCTTATGGGAGATAAAATAACCTCAATGAACATTCAATCTTCAACCTGTGTCTCCAATACCGCCATCTGTCCTCACTCTGCTCCTTCCTAATGAGTGGTGTACCTGAGTGTGAGCAGTGTGCTTGTGAGAGGGCAGGATATCCACCATGTTTTGTGAGCACATTGTGAGGGATGTGCCTCTGTGAATGCGGGATTAACATTGTCTTTTGTGAGTAAAGAGTAAGCGGCCTACAGTTTGAAAACTTTGCCTGAGTGCACAGTGAGGCATATCCTTGTGTGAGTGCAGCATGAAGGATGTGCCCATGTGAGGGCAGCAATGTGAGTGCTGAGAGACCTTGCATGTTATATCTTTGTGAGCATGCACTTTACAAGGGCCAAATCTATTGGCTTTGGTAATTTTTTTAATGTGTTGGCAGAAATGCAGTTCAGAGAGTGGAAATACAATAGTGTGTGTATGAGAATGGTAGTGAGTTTTGATATGGCAAATGCAGACTCTGTTGTAGGAGGTTGAGGAGTGTTGGGGGCAACTGACAGAGATATCACCCTAGTGAGGGGACCCAGTTACTTTGCTTGCACTCGGGCCCATGGCAACCTAGCCACACCACTGATTCAAGCAGACCAAAATTAGTGTGAAACACGGTTTTACACTCATCTCCCTCATGGACTACAAACAAATGATATGCTCCCTTGAGCTCAAGTCTGGTAAAAAATAGTTGCTTGTTTAATCTGATTGAAAAGGAAAGATATCAATGGTAACCATTATCTGTGATTGAAGTTTATTCTATTGAGTGCTCTATTATCAATGCATGTTCTTAGATGTCCGCCCTCTCTTTTTGTGTACAAAAATATATGCAGAGGAGGCTGGAGACTACGGGGTCGATTCCGATTCGGGCCGGACATTTCTCCGACCGAGCCGGACCCGGAGAGATTTCCGACCGAATCGGACCCGTGCAGTCCGACCGAACGAGTACGATGCGGCCGTATGTTATCGGACACGAGTCGGTCGGACTCCCATTGAACTCAATGGGAGCCGGTCGTACAACGCGCGTACGCGGGCTCCCATTGCCTCAATGGGTGCGAGGCGGACAGGGCGCCCCTACAGCGAGTACGCCGCGAGCGCTCGCGGCGTACACGCACAGGTAGGGGGACCCTTGGGTCCCCCCTGTGTGCGCCTCGCACGGGTACGCGTACAGGGGGGTCCGACACGGACCCCCAAAGTACGGCTCCGACAGCTCTTACGAGCCGGAGTGCGCGGCTCGGTCGGACTGCTCGCGGCGCGCATCGTACCTACCCGGCCGGGAAACGTCTCCATTGCGCGGTGCGACCGGGTCCGACCGAGTCGGTCGGAGCGGTTCGAGTCCGAGCGAGTCGGTCGGAGTTGTCGGGACGCCCGGACGAGTCGGTCGGCGAGTCCGCATCGTACTCGCTCGGCCGGACCCGCGTACGGTTCGGTCGGGAAACAGGCTTTCGCATGGCTTTTTTCCCGACCGAATGGTATTGGGTGCGCCTCCGACCGAGATCGGAATCGGCCCCTACAATGGTCTAATAAACCCAGTGCCTAATTTTTCATCTAAGTATTGCCTGAGATAGTTTTTGATTATGTAAACACATATAAGGACTGCCTGATACAGATGCCCCAGGTTTGAAAAGATAATGTTCAACCATCTACAATCCTAACTTTTTCTTAATTTCTTCTTGGTCACAGTTATCTGTAAAGAATGTGCAAACTTGATTCCCAAATAATTGCATGAGGTACCTGAATCTAACAGTCCTTAAACCAATTGAACCTATTTATGAAGTAAAACCATTTACAAAGGAACTGTTAAATGAGCAACTGCTGACTGCATAGTATTCACTACCCATTTTTTAACTGACTGATTTTCTTCACTTTACAAGGCAGCTTCATTCATTTTCAAGGTTCCCAGTTTTCTGTCAGCTGTAACATTGCTAACTGTGATGTTACTAGTATTTGATGTGTAGGAATACTACAATTACTCCTACAGTCTTACAAATAAAGGTCCAAATTTACCACAGTACAGACACAATCTTTGCACAAGTCTTTCCTTTTCCTCCTTTAGCAAAGGACTCCTTACCATACCTAATTGTATGTGTTCAGAACCGTCTAAGCTTTTGTTATTCTATGATGAGTCCTGCTACAAATTGTTATGATTTTATATTTCTCTGAGCATCTCTCAGTAAAACGATGATCTAACTTCAGTAAATCTATGAGCTCAGAATAGTTTGTAGGAGGATTCACAACTTGCACTAATGCCTCTTTTAATCATATCTTTAGCTCTTGATAAAAGAGAGTAGATCTCTTTTTTTCTGGCCAACCAGTCTCAACTACGAAAAGATTAAAGGTGGTAATATAACTTATTAAATCCCGAAGACCCTGTTTTAAATATACCAATTTACTATCTAAATAAAGAGCATGTGATTTCCTATTAAAATTTTCACATTTCTTTGCAGAAGGCTGAGTAATTATACAATAGTGGATAATTTTGCCTATGAATAGAATACTCTGATTGGCAGCATTCCCACTCAACTAGGATAGAACTAGGGTCACTTTAGATTGATCATTGGGAAAAATTTTAAGTGTACATGGGAAATACACCTGATACTGGGTAAGAAATATTGTAAACTTTTCAAGATCATCAGAAAACGTCTCCGTAGCTCCTAGCAGCTTAACTGATTGGTCTTGGGACATAAATGCATTTAAGGCAGAGAATCCTTTACTGATGGTGGTAATGACCAAGGTTTAGTTCCTGTGAGTAATTAAATCTGACTTACAGAGAATCAAAGGTCAAATGTCCTCATACACTGTGACAAAATGAGGTAACAAATTGCACACCAACATTTTGCAACAAGTATCTGATGTACTAATTGGTTGATTTGCAACATCACTATTCGTAGGGTGTGTTGCAGTATGACTTGCCAAATGAATATTATTTATGTAAGTTGCAATTTGTGATCCCTTGCAATTGGCTACAAACAATGAATGGTTGCCTAGATGTTTCCCTCTGTCAACCTTTTTTAAGGCAGCCCATGTTTTTAAAGGAGCTGGTGCTGTTTAACAAAAACATAAATGTTTGCCACTTGGAACAACAACAGGGGAGGAAGCAGTGTTCCCTGGGCAACAGACTACTACTTCTGTGAGTGCTACCACGATTCCCACAGGGGAGAGCTCCCAATTGGCACCCCTTTAGCACCCTTTCCAAACTGCAATTCGGTATGGTTTGCAAACCCCATTTTATGAGTAAGAAAAACCTATCCAACTTGTAAAATGGGTTTTTTACATTCCAAAACAATTTTGAGTCAAAAAATCCAATGATTTTGTAAATTGCAGGGTTTCCAATCCAGAAATCCTTTAGTACCTCTGAACTCTAATTCTCTTTCGATTTGATGTAACTTAGAATGCAACATCATATTCTCTGTTTTCATTGCACTTGCTTCCTGTTGAAACTTGAAAACTGCATCTGAACTTTTAGTTAGGGTCACTCCTTGATACATTGAGTTGGATCCATCAAGAAGATTACACTAACCTGGAAATCCAAATCCAACAGATGTGAAGATCAAAATCCAACAGTTCCCTGAATCCACTGTCAACGATGTAAAGAATATCTATTCCAGTCAACATTAAATAGGGGCGAAGGGGAATGAGTTAAAAGAGATAGAAAAAGAAGCACTCAGTATTCTTATCTCTCCTGTTCTTATAGTTGGATTCAAACTGTGTGCAAAGGAATGGATATCTACAACATGTAACAATTACTTTAGTTTTGAGTCATTTATATTACAGTTCGCTATTTCTAGTGGTGGCTGCCACGTGGTGCAGGGAAATGCGGTGGAAGCACCTTTAACATTGCGGACGGTGCTGCAGACAGCAGCACCGCCCGCAATGTTAAAGGCCCAGGATCCTAATCGCAGTGGTGGGACCGCCGCATGTCTGGCGGGCGGTCCCAATCACCGCTACGGTGGCGGGCGGACCAAGTCCGCCCGCCATCGTAATCAGCCCCTTAGTGTGTATACAAAAGAGGATTCACTAGGTTTTTTGTGAATAGGTACAACAGAGTTCATAATCATAGAAAGAATGAGTACAGGCATAAAGTTAATAAACCTTCGCAGAACAACTCCAATACTAAGTACAAACAAAGTCAAAATCTATATACAGAATACTTCTCTGACATCAAGGTCCTTGATAACTTTTGATGAATGTGTGGTTAAATTTGAACTCTTGGCAATAAGGTTTCAGCTGTAGCTGATACATTTAATGAGGACCTGGCAAAAAATGCTCTGAATTACGAAGAATTTGACCTCAACTGATTCAACATGACAGCCACCATTACAACTCCAGAGTGAGTCCCATGTCACACTAGCAAAGCATTTTACTGTTGATACCACTTACATGCTTCCCATCATGTAAACAGTCAGCCGCAAAGCTACATAAGTTTTTCTGACTTACAATTTTGAGTGACAAATTATTGGTTCAAATTAATAATTTTAATGATGCAGATATTCATAACCAATGAACTAATGATGTTGCACTTGAAATGACGTAATTATTCTTTTTAGAAGTGTGATTAATAATGTAGTACAGTTATGCCACATTTTTGTGCGAGACAACATTTATTAAAAATGGATGCAGTTTCTGGTGTTCAGCTTGTCTTGCTCCTGTCATTTCCGGCTCCCAATCAGTGACCTGCTGCAAGTCATCTCCCCCCACAGTTTACGGGAGCATAAAGTGCTATGATGTAAGTGGCCGACTATATTAGAAAGCATGTATTGTGAGTGAAACTTTCCATCCTGATGTATCATTTTGAAAGATTTTCAGTGCAAGTACCGATGCAGGCATGCAGAAGAACATAATTCTAGGAGCTATTGCTTGAGAAATATTTCATATTATGCTGTACATCTCAGGAGTGCAGTTGCTGAGGAAGCAAGCTAAAGATTTCTCTTACCATAAGAAATGGGCTAGTGTTAAGAAACTTTAATAATAACGTGTTTGTTTTTGGTTCACCAATACAACCTAGCCATGATCATACTATGCTGAATCTGCAGTTTTATTGTTATTGATAAATTGTTTATAAAACCATCTAGATTTAAAGGTTCATCGGCTACTTCTCATTTTCCTTCGAGTCTCTGTTCAATTCTGTTCTCAATTCTGTTGAGACTTTCTTTTCCTCCTTTATGATTCTCTCACTACTCTTTATGAGTTTGACACTTAGAATGTAGAGAGATTTAATTACCTAAATAGGGATTTTACTATGATTTGTGATTTTCTGTTCTTACGCATTTCTCTGTAATGTTTTTTTAACATTTCTGTTATAAATCTTTTTACTCTAACTTTGATCTAGAACTCAGTTTTTTAAATGGTTCCAATTTCTGTTTTGCCTTTTATTCTGCTAAACTAATGCTTCATTAATGGGGAGGGTAGTCTCTTACCGCAAGATCAACGAGAGATCCCAGAGCGGGGCGACCTGAGATATAAATCGGGGTGCAAAAAATATTGGGATACAGTTGATTATTGGGATCAGCTCCCACAAAGTGTGACACCAAGCAGCACACACACACAGTATGTACCGTTGACCTCTTCTGCAGCAGAACATTCATGCACCTCTGAAGTTTAGAGGCTTGCATCTCTGGGCACTGCCATCTTACACAGGTGAACGCGAACCATGGATCAAGACACTAGATCTTGTTGCATAGCTATTTTACCTTTTACTCCTTTTCTAAAAAAATTTGGTTGCTATTGACTTAATTTGTGTTTTAGCTTTCACCTCGTGTTTGTAAATAATAGTCACTTTTTAATTTTCATTTCACCCCACTTCCTCATGCTTTTTACCTCTCTGCTTAAATATTACACATTTTCCTTTCTATTTCCTTCAGTATATTTCAATCCATTTTTTTTCCTAATGGAGTTTTGTCTAGTGGCTCGTTACTATACATTTTGTTATTAGTCTTTTACATCATATCAGTTTGACTTGAGTAACTCTTGATCTGCTGACACAGGTTTCCTTATTTGATCACGCAATGAGCATTCTACTTGAATGTGTCACAACATCCCCTACGGAATTTTAATAAATATGAAACAAGAAGGTTCATTTAACGTAAACATCAATGCACTTGTATCAATTAAACAAATTATTAAGTAAATATTCCACGATAAGACATGCTCTGACAATTATATTTCATAATCTAAAAATGATATGATTGGATTTTTGAAATGGCAACATTAATAAAACGTTTGGAAAAGCACCCGACAAAAGTTAGCCTTAAAAAGCGGTTTCATTCAGCTAAACACCGATGGCTATATTGGATTTTTTAAAACTTGCTATCATTTTGAGAATTATTAGCATAATATATTATTTTATTGAATTTGCTGGAACATTTTTTTGGACTCATCATTTTTCTTTGCATTGTGGAAAGGGTGAATGAAAAGCTCTATGATTAATAATTGAACCTTCTTGTTTAATATTATTATATTATTATTATTGTAATCAGGACAAACAACAGCACAACAGCAGGACATCTGATGTAAAAGGACTTTTAGTGCTGGACAGTTTCTCCTAGTACTCACAATTATTGCTGTGTAATCAATGTATTTATTCTCAAAAGAGCAACACTTACACTTTTCCTCTCCAGAGGGCATGGTGTAAATTCAAAAAACAAGAAAAGGAATTGGAATTTTTACTCTATTGATTCTCATAAACAGCTATTTCGGTTCCGCTAGATGGCACAAAAGAAAGGTAGAATTTTACCAGTTTTTTTGTATCACAAATCTTAAGGAAAATGGACATTCTACCTGGACTCCCCTGATAGGTAAATGGTACTTAACTATGTTGTAATTTCTATGAGTGTGCCATCTGAGCTAAATGTCCTTTTTTGGCCCCCTTCAGTATTTCATTTCCGACTGTGGTTGCTGATGGTACGGTTGCCAATTATTTAGTAATGTACCAGTATTGACAGCCAAAGTCAGTATTTTTCTTCATTTTAAATTTATGTAAAGCAACAAATAAAACTCGAAATCGATTCAAAATTATTGCCTAAACTGTTGCCAATGATCACTGAAGCAAACACATGCAAAATCACCATGTTAAAAAAACAGGATGGAAATATTTTAAATTGTTATTTAAGTAGCAACAGCGGGCCTTCCCATGATCAGAAAACATGACCAAATGGCCAGGATCTTCCTCTGTGAAAGATAGCAAATACAGGCAGTGGGCCTCACTCGTACTTCTCACTGAGAAACAAGACTCTTTCTGTGTCCTGTCTCAGATCCCCAACCACCCAGCCTCCTCTAGGTCGGTACTGTGCTAATTTTTGGCATAGGATGGGCATTACTGAAATGATTTGCTGATAGATGTCAGGTTGTTTGGAAGGAGAGTGACAAGGATCTACAGTCCTCAGGAGGGGTACCATCCAAAAGCCCACCTGTTGGCAGCACTGAGTGAGCAGGCTATTTGAGCTATGAGGTTCATAGTGGCCCATCAGGGAAGAGGGTTGCTGGGAGTGGCTATGGGAAAGGAGAGCTGCAATAAGAGCAAGCATTGGCAATGCCAATCGGTCTCGCCATTGGGATCTTATATGTATTTAGCTATGCAGCATATTAGCGTGGGTGCTGAAACATATACTGTTCTTTAACATGGAGGGAAAGTAAGCACCAAACTGCGTGACACGCCAGGTATGAGAACTGATGGTCAAATGTAATCAATCCACTCCCAAAGTAATTACCCATCTTAAAGTTATCATTAAGAATGCTGTTTAAAAAAATGGCAGACAAGGAGCAGCTAAGTATGTTAGAGAATATTTGGGGGAATTTAAAGGCGTAAAAGTAAAATGTTCTTTTCTCAGCTGAAAAGAAAGGGTAGTGTTACTACTTTCAGCTGCTCTGAAACAAAAGAAGTCAAAACCTTGTGAATAAGAAATCCTTAGAGGAATGAAAATAATTAGTTGTCGCTAAAATAACGCAGTAATTATTTTAATTTCACGAAATACAATTATTAATGATCAACAACACGGCTGCTCCTGCGGCGTCTCGTTTATTGTCTTAAGTATGAGAATGTTTACGAGATGAGGAAAGAAATTGTTTGAATTAATTAACCGAGCCGGCTTTTGCAACCAGAGTTGTGAATACGAGTAAGCTTTCTATTTATTCGTTTAGTCTTTTCATCAGTTTATGTGAAGCCCGGGGCTCGCCTTGCCTCCATGTTGGGTGTTTGGTAGGATGTTGGCCGTAGCGAGTGATTAAAGGTAGCATCGTTGTTTGTAGCCTCACCTCTCCCCATGTGAGTTAGAAAGGCACCCGTAAACCGCAGTGGTAAAACTCGAATAGTAACACCCACGCGGTGGGTATGTGAGGAAGGCTGCTATGGGATTAGGGGGGGGCTGTGTGTTTGGGCACTGAAGAACCACAACCCTGTTGCCAGTCTGCGCCACGCTCCCCAGCTCCACCCAGTGTTGCAAGCCGAGTTGCATAAAAAGGTAACCACCGGTTTCAGAATGTATCAGAAGGTGCCAAATACATCACCAAGGCCACGCTCGATTAATTTCTTATACACGGAAAGATTAAGTGATTTGCCCGAAATCACAGGTTGTTTAGGGACGCTGAAACTCGATCCCCATTGCACAGGGTCAGGGTCTGCGTCTCTGACTGCAGGGCAACAGCCTATCCCGGTGCGCACCCCTGCCCCACCACTGGCAGTAGAGGCAGATTAAAAAAATAATAGTAATTCAGCCGTGGGACTTGAATTCACGCATTCAATCCCTTTTTCTTTTTTAGCGAACAATCTGGAGCGCTTTACATGAGCGCCAGCTACATTGTACAGCACATAATACTCCCCTGAATCGCCAGACGTAAGGCTCGAACCTGCCCTCCAAGCTCGTAGGTCGGCTGCTCCAGCCTCGCCCACCACTAGGTGCAAGCAGGCCGACCCCCAAGCAGCTGCGCCGCCCGCAAGGGTCTGACCACCGCCCCGATCTGAGTCCGCTTCACGAAGGGCTGCACCCAGGCAGACCCCTCAGGCAGCTGCGCTGCCTGTCCGCCACCAATCCACATGCAGCCCATAGGAGGCACTGTCCACTGGCTCAACACTGCGGGCCGAGAGGACCCGCATTGTCCCTCGTGCCACGTGACGGGGAAGGCCATACAATGCAGGCCAGCCACACCCGCTGCTGACTGTGGGCCTGGTTCACCAAAATGACACCTAGTCACACATGAGTAATTGGCAAGAAAGCCTCAGGCCACCTCTGCTCATCTGCGGCAACACACGCAAATAGCTGCCACGGTCATCGGCACACAACAACCCCTGGTCTGCACCCAAAGACCCTGTCGCCTCTGCCCCGACAACGGCAGCTTAGGGGGGGGGTTCAGAATGCCCAATGGCGGCGCGCAGTCCCCTGTTGGCACACTGCCAGGCCTGAGACCCGGGCAGACAGAAGAAACCCAGGCCCAGGAAGACAACGGACTCACTCACTGCATAGACCCGATGCTGCATAGACCCAACGCCCGCGGTGCCTCACGCCGGGCGAAAGGACTCCTGACTCCTGACTGCAGTGCCAACTAACCAGAGACGGCGTGACCAGAAGGCAGAAATGAATCTTTATGCCGGTTAATCAGACCTTCTGACAAAACGTGCTCAAATGTAAAAGAGAGTCGACGCATGCGTAAGATAGCCGTCTGGACAGGTCAGGCAAAATAGAGTTCCAATTCACCCAGCCAATCCCAGGAAAAAACAAGCATTTAAAATGCAATAGGACTCGTATTTACACGAGACCTATTGCATTAGAAACGGAAGTGCGGCCGTCGAAGAAGGCACGAACGGGAGGTGTGGGGGGTGGTGGTGATACGAGAAGTTACGGACTGCAGGAGGGAATGGGGGGAGGCAGGGGAACAAAACAGTTTTGAAAGTAAAGGGGCCGATAGCCATGGAAGGACAAAAATGACGACATGGCCGTCAGGAGGCGGGACTAACTTGCCGAAAACCAATCAGAATGCAGCATTTAGGATTTCGGCCAATCAAAAAGATAGGCGGAAATTGCGCGGAGCTTCCCCCGCTATACTGTATACAGCATCTCTCGACGAGACAGCGCATGCGCTGCCTAGGCGACACCTAAAAAGGAATGGGTTCGTAATAGTTCTCTTAGATCAACCACTACATCTAATACACTCTTACTGTTTTATGCAGTACCTGGTAGCAGCGTACACAGGCTGTGAGAGAAAAAGGACTTGGAATGGTGTTCAGCCTCACGGCATTTACTATTCCTGGAGATAGGTGGTAAGAAAGTGGAGTATTATTAAAGTGGGGTGAGAATCCTCCTCAAATGATAATGATAATCCTTGTCCGGGTGATCCACCAAAGTCATTAAATAAACTTGTGCTTAACCGTCTGGTAGCTTGGAACAAAGCAGGCAGGCTTAACTTAGAGGCAATGTGTAAAGTATTTATCTAGTACTCAAATAGTAATAACGTGAAAATACAACACAAGAAAAATTCCAAACTAATTTAGCAAAATAGAGTAATTTTTTATAAATAAAATGACATCAAAATGACAAACATCTACTAAGTAGAACCAGGTATGTTCATTTTTAAAGTTTGAATTAAAAATAGCAACAAAAAGCACAAAGCATTAACCATGGGTATCTGGTTGTGCTAGACCAGGTCAAAGTCAGTAGTTAAGGCCGGCAGCAATGGAGAGCTGGTCGGATACAGGGTCCATCTTTGTCCTGGTGGAAAGTTTACCATCTGACTTAGAAACTTTTATGGACAAAAAGCGGTCATTGATGGGTCGCATGTTAGAGATAAAGGGGGAACCCAGTAACCCAGGGACCTGGGCCGGACACTTATTATCAAAAAGGTGGTCCCTATGGGGGAAGTGTAGCCTTGGTCTTCCACAGCAATAGCAACGTAAAGAAATCTTCTGTAGATGTATTTAAATTGTGCGGTAAGTGTATTTATTTAAATAATTATATTCATAAATGACACAGCATTCCTATTTTTCAAAAGATAAGGTACTCCTGCAGAGTGATGGCGCAGTGAGAATGGGTAAAGTGATAAAAAAGTGTGCTTGTGTTATATACAAAATATAAACATGTGACTGTTTGTGACGGTATGTTGTTTTTCAAATGACACTAATAGCATGAGTGTCTAGAGACACAATCAAAATTTAAAACCAGTCCACATAAGTTTTTGTACACGTTTCGACCCCTTGGCGCAATTATTTAGATCGGGGTCATCATCAGGACAGAATAAGAACGGGAGGCACCTAAAAGTAAAAGAAAGCCTTTGTCCACCCTCTAAACCAGTTCTGGTCAGTTCCTCCTCTCCCACTGGGTTTGGTGCTAGCCTGAGTAGAGAATTAAAAGAGAGGCCATGCCTAGGTGTGAGCTTCAGCTGCAAAGTGGCAAGGTAGGCATCCTTTAAAGCTCAGGTAGGGGCAGGGCACAGCCCCAAACCATTCTGACAAGGGAGGAGTCCCCGTCCCCACACCCAGAGCCCTTAGTCCACTGTCTTGGAGCAATACACATTTCACCACAGGGGAGTCTTCAGGGGTCAGGTGACAGCTGGGCGCTGAAATGAAAGCCTTTCGGTTTTAGGTAGGAAAATGACAACATTCTAAAAGTGTAATTTCCAAAATAGTAATATAAAATCTGGTTTGACTATTAATTTGGAATTTAAATTACCATTACAATTATTCATTGAACCATTTATCTAGCTGCTTAAGCGCTATAAGTTGTTATAGTGTGACCCACTGTTTTCCTATGGAGCACCACCCTTGCCACAGAGAAAAAACTACATTAGAGGTGTATCACTACTAGCCCATCTAAAACCTTAGATATACATGCCCTACCTTTCAAATGCCAGGCACCTTGTCCTATGTCCATTTAGGGCCTACTTTAGGGGTGACTTGTTATTATTAAAAGAAAAGTTTAGGCCTGGCAAAAGGCGTGCTTTCCCATTTCGAAATGGCAGTTTGAAAATACCTACCCAGGCTGCAGTGGCAGGCCTGGAGACATGCTTTACAGTGCTACTTTAGAGGGTGGCCCAATGTAGCCTGGAGCCCACTAGTAGTATTTAATTTACAGGCCCTGGGTGCAAGCGGTACCATATAGTAGGGACTTACAAGTACATCAAATGTACCAATTAGGTGTATATCAATTTTACCATGCTTGAAAAAAATAGCACAAGCACTTTACCACTGGTTGGCATGGGCAAAGTGCACAGAGTTATAGGGCCAAGAAAACAGGTTGAGAAATAAAAGGGAACTATCTGTGGCCATACCTAGCAAAATATGGTAAATTCCATCATGGGATACAAAAGATCTGCAGGCACAGTGTGCTGTATTACAATGCACACTTTCACTGTTTTTAAGAGTTCTAGCTCCAAGACCTTTCACAGTAATGTTAATCTGGACGCTGTCTACTGTCTCTGCAATTAGAAGTGTTAGTACAACGTCCTAACAAGCATTAGTATATTCTTAAACGTAATAGTTTCACATCTTTCACACCACTGATTCCTACTTATATGACTTGTCTCTACAGATATAGCCAGGAGCAACCAGATATTAATTCCCTGTTGTTCTAGAACAAAATAATAAACAAGTGTGTTAGATTCAGAAAAAAATGAAATAAAGTGAAACAAATTAAAGTGTAAGCGAGTGACAAGCTGTGTGATCAAACACACGATTGGCATACCTTACATTTGTTCCTAGCTCCACGGGGAAGAAATGCTTGCTTGGTCTTGGCTATAGCTTCAAGGTAATCCAGAGGCGTGTTTACATCACTCAACTTGTTACTCCTCGGCACCTTTGTTTGTTTATTTTTTGTTTACGTCTACAAGATTGCTCTATGAATTCATTACAGCACCACAGGGAGTTTTCAACCACGTTGCTCTTGGCTATACTTTCCATGTAAGCCTTTATCATTATCACAGGAATTTAACACACAGTCAATTGGTTAAGTAATCTGGGCACATTTTGCACACCCTCTTGAATCATTGCCCCCTTTTTCAATCCCCTATAGATAGGGAATGACAGTCCCTATCCTGGACCTGCCAGACACACTGATTTTATGAATATCAGTCTTGTATTGGTAAGCAAGAATCCAATTGGCCAGTATTTTGAGGTACCTTACTGCTCTGGAATCTTGGTTAATTTTGTGTCCATGCACATTTTGTAGACCGAGGTGCATCTATGTCACCTAACTAATGATGACCCCATTGAAGTCACTTAACCCAGTGGGCTGAGGAACGTAACATACTGACAGACATTCAATATGGGTTTCGTGTGGGTAGGGGCACTGTGGAGCAGAATCTTAATCTTTATCTTTTAACCAGTAAATATGTGAGGGCTAAATAGGGAACCCTTCATTTAGCGTTCATGGACCTCAGCTCTGCATTTGACTTGGTCAACAGAGAGAAGCTTTGGGCAGAGCTGGGGTCCATGGGGGTGGATGAGGCTTTTGTAAGTTTTCTTAGGGATCTCCATTGTGGGTTGATGGGCTCGGTCCACTATAGTAGTAACGGCAAATTCACAAAGCACTTTGCTCATAGAAAGGGGTCTGGCAACGTTGTGTTTTGGCCCGTTTCATTTTACCCTGTATGTTAATCGTTTAGAGATTGCACTCCTTGTCTCAGGCATAGACGTGCCAAGAGCCGGGGGCAGATTGCTCCCGGCCCTTTTTTATGCTGATGATGCTGTTTTAATTGCCCACACTGCTAAAAGCCTTCAGCGGCTTTTCGATGCATTCGATGATTTTATGAGTAGCATGGATTTGCGTACTAATTTTAATAAATCACATGTGATGGTCTTGGGGCCTGAAAACACAAAAAGTGCTACGCTATCCATTCAGGGACATATAATAAGCAAGGTTGATAATTTTCCATATTTAGGTATTGTAATAGATTTGAGATTGAGCTGGCAACCGTTAATAAAAAAGAACACCTGTAATCTCAAAAGAGCTTGTGCCGGAGTTAATAACTTTTCTACTTGATTGGGTCATAAGCCATTAAAAATCATGTTGGAGGTTTATAAAGCCAAATGTATCCCCATCTCTACCTGTGGGTGTGAGATTTGCGGTCATACAAATCTAGATCTTTAAGGGATAGCAGAAAATAAACAATTTAGGAGTCCTTCAGAGGTGGGGCAATATACCCCAAGTGAAATAATACATGAAGAGTGTAGTATAATCCAAATGAAGAGTAGGATAAAGTATTGAAGTAAAAGTGAAGTTTATTCCAAACCCCTGCACAGCGTCCTTCCTTGTAGGTACCAACAGCTTAATCCCATCACATTCTCAATTCCAACATAAAGGGAATCCATTCTAGAATGTGATGGGGACACAGTTCTAACTTAACCCTATAATACATGACATAACATTACCTTACAATACTACACAATCCCCTCCCAAAATTAATAATGAGAGGGAAAAAAAAACTATTTACAATCATACAATTCTAACTTCTTTGGCCTTTTAACCACACGTCCTTTAGATGTTTTAACAATTTTGTTATCACTAGTATTTAAATCAGCATCGTCCAAACTGGTAGAAGGTAAAGAAACCACATTAGGCATGTCAGAATTGATGATAGAAGAAAAAACTTCATTGGAACAGTCAGAATCAGTGGTAGATAAAGAAACTTCTGCACTCACTTCTGGTTCATTGATACCATCATTATCATTGCTAAGATTTAAAGGAAATTGAGATGCTTCTAACCACCAAAAATTCCTTACATTGGCACTACTACGCCCAAATCATTTTATTTAACTCAACATCCCAAGAAATACTACTTTTATTTGCAAGTTGTATAATACCTTTAATACTGCGGTTCACCCTTTCAACAATACCATTACCTGAGGGATGATATAAAGCAGTAAAACGTTGCTGAATTCCAGCTGCTTTGAGATCATTTCTAATTTCATTTGACTTGAACTGGACACCATTATCTGATAAGATAACAGCTGGAAAACCCTCTCTTAAAAAATATTATCCAGAAATGAAATAACAGTTCTAGTATTGACACACTGTACAACCTTCAACTCCAACCACCTTGAAAAAGTGTCTACAAGAACCAAGATATACTTGCAAGAGCTATCCTGCCAAGTGATAGGCCCCATGATGTCTAATGCAACTACCTCCCATGGTAACTTGGGACACCCTAACGAACTTAAAGGCGGATTAAGAGTTTTTAAAGATTTATCAGATGTCTCACATTTGATACATGATCTAACAAATCTTTCAATTTCCATGTCAACTTTGGGCCACCAATACAATTCCTTGAGCCTTAGTTTGGTACGTGTAATCCCTGAATGGCCTTCATGACATAAGTTGATAATCTTTTCACGTAAGTTAATAGGAGGAATTACTTTGTCTCCACGAAGAATTAAAGAATTAGAGACACTCAATTCATTACGAGCCTCCCAAAATCCTCTAAATTCATCCTTGACACATCTTTTTTCCATACCAATCCAACCATTAGTAACAAACTCCTTTACCTGACACAAAATTCCATCATCACTTTCAGCATTGAACCATTCATCTTTAGTGAAACTGTCAAATACTCCAATTGTAGACACACTAGCAACAGAATACTCATTCCAAGGATTGTTATCGATTTCCATCAAAGGTAAAGCCATCCTACTAAGAAAATCAGCAGTAATATTTTTAGCACCAGGAACATATTGGATATCATACATGAAGTCTTGTAGTCTCATAGATAGCCTTGCAATTCTTGCAGTAGCATTGATCAGACCTTCTGTAGTAAGAAGTTTGGTAAGTGGTTTATGGTCACTTCGTAACGTAAAGTTTCTGCCCCATAAAAATTTTCTAAAGTGTTCAAGTGCCCATACACATGCTAAGGTCTCTCGTTCTATTACAGAATACTTTTCCTCTGTAGGAGTAAGAGAACGGGAAGCAAATGCTATTACTACTTCTTTGTTCTTGTCATCAATTTGAGTAAGGACACTTCCTAGCCCTCTACCGCTAGCGTCGGTGGTGACAATGGTATTGGCTGAAGGATCAAAACCTTGTAAATCGGGTGCTTGGCTAATCGATTTCTTGATATTCTGAAAAGACAACTGACACGAATCATCCCAAATAAATTGTACTTTGTTTTTTAGTAAAGATCTCATACTATAAGTTTTCTCTGAAAATTTTTTGACAAATTTAGCGTAAACTTCCGCTAGACCTAAAAAAGATCTTAAATCATCTTTAGATTTAGGTGCCGGTGCTTCAATGATAGCCTTAATTAAACTGGTCTTAGGTCTAATACCAGTGTCACTGATTTCATGACCCAAATAAGTGACCTTCCTTTCTGCAAATTTACACTTGGAAATTTCTGCTGTTACCCCTTTGCATTGAAGAATATCCATTACATTTTTAAGTCGTTCATCATGGATTTTTTACTAGAACCCATAACCAGTATATCATCTTGAAAAAAATGACGCCTTGCATATCTCCAAAAGCTCTGACATCAATCTTTGGAACACTGCTGCAGCAGATGCAAGGCCAAAGGGCATCCGTCTAAACTGAAAACACCCAAATGGTGTGCAAAAGGCAGTAAGTGATCTAGAAGAAGGATGTAAGGATACCTGGTGATAAGCACACAATAAATCAATGGTAGAAAACCATTTGGCACCCTTCGTTAATGATAACATTTCCTCAATCCTAGGTAACGGAAATTGATCCACAATAATGTTGTCATTTAAAAATCTCAAATCAATACACATCCTGATTTTTCCATTGGCACGTCTGGCTATAACAATGGGTGAAACCCATTCCGAAGCTTCAATGGGTTCTATTATGTTGGCATCTTGTAGCTTTCTTAATTCATCCTTAACCTCTTGCCTAACAATCAAAGGGACATGACGTACTTTATGAATTTTAGGAATAGCATTTGGCTTCAGGCGAATCTTATGGGAAAAACCTTCAAGTTTCCCAATTTTCCCATTGAACACACTGGGATAATCCTTCAAAACCCATTTTTTGTTTCTTCAGAATCACCTGTAACCAAAACTTGTTCTGGGCTGTTGGGATCAAGAATAATGTTGAGAGAACGTTGATCCCTCCATCCCAATACAGACGGCCCATCATCTGCAACATACAATTTACCTGAAGCTCTCCTGCCTTTAAATTCGAAAATTAGTGACCTGAACCCTAACATGTTTATTTTCTCTCCTGTAAAACTTTCTGGGGACACATCAGTGGGTTCTAAATGGGAACCAATAAGATGAACAAAATTCTCCTCCCAAATGGTGCGTGCAATAATCGTAAAAGGAGAACCAGAATCAGCTGCTACCTGTAGTGTTATACCTCCAAAAGAAACCATGCATAATGGTTTGTTGTTCCCATCCCCTTTAAATTCAAAACTATATCCCTTTTATTTTTAATACATTTTACACATGAATCCTCTAAGGACTCTTTAGAATCATTCTCCGACAAATCAGAATCATCTTGAGTAACACACGCAACTTGACTTTTTTTTGTACACTTTCTGTTACACATTTTTGTAAAATGACCAATAATGCCACACTCTAAACATCTCGAAGATTTTGCTGGACATCTATCAAAATTAGCAATGTGGGATGTGCTGCCACATCTATAACAAACAAAACCAGAATTCTTCCCTGCTTGATAATTCCTATCTCTCCTTGTGTTCCATCTAGGTTGGCTTTTAAAATTCATAGGAGTACTACTCTTATCCTTTTTTCCTTCAGAGATTTTGTTGACAGTTATTTGTTCAGGCGGAGTTGAAGATGCTTTTGCGCATCTGTCAGAAAGTTCTGCTTTCTTGACTAAAGTTATGAGGTCTTTAAGACTAGCTTCACCTTCTATCCATAGTCTGTCTTGAATACTTTTATTTTTGAACACATCACTACTTGGTCTCTAATCATTTCATCATGTAGTGTGCCAAATCTACATTTGATTGCCAAGTTTTTAAGAACGGATACATAATCCTCTATGGATTCACTGTCATTCTGTTTGCGTTTGTAAAATGAACGTCTAGAGACAGCGACACAAACTATTGGCGAATAATGATCATCTAGATCCGAGATAGCACTTTTAAAAACATCTACATCACCACTTCTTTCAGGTCTTTGCATTTGATTAAAAACTCTGAGACCTTCAGGACCAAGGCATTGTAATAAAATACGTAGTTTCCTTCCAGGAGACATAATGGCACCATTGTCTTCCAAAGTTGCAATATAGTTAATAAAATACTCTTTCCATTCATGCCATTTAACATTGGGTTCGCCAGGATTAGTTAGAAATTCTTTGGGTGTGTTTAGATTAATGGTGACATTCATGGCATTCGTGACATTCGTGGTCCCAGAGGAATTAGTTGTCGTGTTGCCTTCCATCATAATGTAAAAGTACAGAATAAATTGAAATAGTAAGAGAATATGTGAGGAATCTTACTGTAAAACGCTGTGGTTTAATAATTGTCAATGACCAGGCAAAGTTTTCTTCAAGCGCGGGAGCAGACAGGATTTTATCCACTTGAAACACCACTTAAAAAAAAAAATGGCCGCACGTAGGGGTCACGCAGCGTGACCTCGCTGCTGACGTGAATTAGTAATGTGCGCGGGGGCACAGAGAACTCCAAGGAAGAATGCGCGCTGACAGGTGGAAGAAGAATGGGAGCGCGTGAGCAGACAGGAGGAGGCTCGAGTCGCAACGGTAACTCTGATTTAAAGGTAAGCAGAGTTCAACCGAAGGGTCGAGGCAAAGGAAATACGCAATAAAACAAAAAAGCACAAGGACTCACATGAGTGGATTTCCAGAGTCCCAAAACAGCTTAATTAGTTTCCTCCACAAATTGTATGCTGCCAATAAATCTCCCGGCCGTGGAAGGTGTGAACATGAAGGTCCCTGAAGATGGCCGAAACGGTGGAACACAGGGGTTGGAGTTTCCAAATCACTCGTCGGCAAAAAGATGTAGTATAATCCAAATGAAGAGTAGGATAAAGTATTGAAGTAAAAGTGAAGTTTATTCCAAACCCCTGCACAGCGTCCTTCCTTGTAGGTACCAACAGCTTAATCCCATCACATTCTCAATTCCAACATAAAGGGAATCCATTCTAGAATGTGATGGGGACACAGTTCTAACTTAACCCTATAATACATGACATAACATTACCTTACAATACTACAAAGAGCTAGGTTTGAGTTACATTGTGGATTACATTCAGTTGCGACCCCTTGTGTTATGGTGTGCTGTTTGGCTAAAGGCTGCTCTAAGTTTGAATAGGGTAATCATTTTGGATTGTATGAAATTGGATAACATGTGTTATATTCCCTGGCTGGTGTATATTAGAGAGAATTTTAGAATTTTCTGGAGGCTAGAGTTATATTTTAATACTCTAAACATTACCAAGAAAGATGTTATATGGCTAAAAGAGTCCTTTTATCAAAGAACGACAGCGGAACGGGAATCTCTAGCACTAGCCAAGTCCCTCTATCGAAAATTTGTTTTGGTCAAAACAGTACCTGGGATAGAGCCATATCTTCTTTTTAAAATGCCTACTCATCAGCATCGTCTCTTGACTTTTTTTTAGATTGGGTCTGTTCCATCAGCTGCTCTTCCCCAAAGGTACCTGGTTTAAGTATTCTGATCCACCTAGATGTACTTGTGATCTTTTCTCTAAATGTGATACCTTGCACATTGTACTGATATGTCCTTTTTATAAATTTCTTCTGTATAAGTTTTTAAAACCTCTTTTTTTATTCTTAGATTTTTATCAGGCTAGGCCTGCTTTTTTATATCTACAACTTTTAGCTTCTCCTGAAACTGTTATAATGTGTCAATGTTTCTTATAGGGATTTACAGATCAGTTCGACAGGAGTAGGCATTATTGAACCTGCTTTTGACATTTTTATGCAATTTTATGTTAATATTGATATCTTTGCCTTGCTGTATAACTGTGTTGTTCTATTTTTTGCTGCACTTGTATGATTTTATTTTTAAAATAGAATAAAGTACTGATTGATTGACCCCATTGAAGTCATCCATGAAGGAGATTGAAACGTCAACAATATATGATGTTTGGACTGTCAATGTTTGGATTTACAACCAACTGGGTGGAACTTAACATTAGAAATTCACCCAAATTTCTAAATTGTATCTGAACCTTCTTTGTTGCTTTGTGTTTCATTTGTTTACAACTCACGAGCACTGCGACTTCATCATGCACTTGTTTTTACAAGCACCTCGTTAATTGTGGTTTATTCTATATACATGTTTATAACAGCATGACCACTATGCTTCATTACAATTCTATGTCAGGACCGGAGGCGAGGATCATGCTATCCTTTCTCCACTTTATTGAATAGCAGCCATTTAAAAACTCAAACTTAAACAACTACAATTCCCATGAGTCCTTGGGAATGTTAACATAAAACAATAGAGTCCAACAGGATGACAGTCTCTCTTTCCAACCAATCAGGTGTCTCCAACCCGGTTCATAGTCCATCATCACTGGCCACTCGTCCTCTTTCTTCGCTGCTCGCAGCCAAAGATAAGTGGTGTTTTCTTCACTTGTGTAATGACGATGTAAATAATGTTGGTTTAACACTTGATACCCTGCTGTTTATGTTAATTCGTCATCCGCATTTACGCGGTGTTGTTTATGCCCATTTAATGTCGATGTAAATATTGTTTGCCACGTACTTCATTCCCGGTTGTTTAGGATAATTTGTCACCCGCTTTCACACTGTATTGTTTATGCCTGTTTTGATCCTTTGTGACTGCCGCCGGACGGGCAGTAATTGTTCCGGCCGCGGGAACGTTCAACGCTCCTTCATGGCCGCTGACATCTGGTGCTGCTCCCCGGTGCGGTCCTCCTGCAGATAGAGGGCACCTAATTGGCACTGATCAGCCATGATGCGCTCTCCACATTCCGCGCATACCACAGGGAATCAGAGCTGCGCGCCGTGGTGCCAAAGCCTTGCCTGTATGGAGAGAGACGCCCTGTTAAGGGACTGTACTGCCGGATAGGCCGAAAACATTTGTTACGGCCTGCTCAGGGTCTGTAGAGCTCGCGTGTGCTAGACGCTCCCCTGGGAGTGAGTCAGTATTACATAGCAGGCTCTAACCTGTGGGGACCGCTTCCCGGACAAAGTAACCCCAATTATTGTGCACCAAGAGTGTGGTGTCCCTGGGCTTCTGCCCTGTTAAGGTGAGGCTTGCCCCACACTGAAGTAAGGCTGACACCCAGCCCCCCAGTAACTGGCGCACTCTCAGTTCTTTTGCACCAGCATATTCTAGTGTGTCCTCAGATTCACATCAGGTGTGAAGGGCTGGTGGGTATATCTCCCAGGAATGGAGTCCTTCAACGACGCCCAGGAGGAGGAGGACCCCCTGAGTGGGCTTCCTTGGGATGATGATTTCTACGATGCGGTAGATGCATTGATCTATAGGGCAGTGTCTGAGGCCATGGCCCTATTGGAGGAGCGCCTCTCACGGCAAATAGCGCAGGCCTGTGAGAAGATGAGAGGGGCTGCTTCGGGCCCCGCAGCTTCCACGCTGCCCGCTGGGATTCCCCAGCCCCCAGATTTGCACCAGCCGCCAGCGAAACGTCCCCGCGATGCGGGAGCAGACCTCGATGCATTTGCTAGGCTTAAGCAGGCATTCTTGGCCAGTACTGCCCCCCAGTGTCCACCCCTGCCCCGGAATATGAGGATCATAGGGACAAGGATGATGATGCGGGCCCCTCTCAACCCTGGCTCCCTTCCTCCCAGGCCCCGCCCCCGTTACTGATAACCAAGGGCTATGCTCTGACATTTTGAACCTGTATGAGATCCTTCACCCGAGGTCTTCCCAATGGGCCCCGTTGGAAAAGGTTGCACTGTACGTGGCGGGGTGCATTCGGAAACCCCTGGAGAAGAATTCCAGGAATTGCCTTAGGGCTGAATGTCCCCACCCCTCCCTAGAAGCAAGGTGGCACTGATGCCTGACATAGACCCACGGATGGCCACCTTCCTGCAAAAATTCATTAAGGACCCCAAAAAAGGTACAGACAGGTCATGGTGGGCTTGCCAGGACAAGCTGCTGGATACTCTGGGGCCATTAACAAAAATCCTGGAGATTGCGGAGGAGGCCAAGACATCAGGCTCCCTGATTTCCCCTGATACCCTCTCGGCCTGGGCACAGCGCGCCGTTGTCTTCTTGGGAAACGCGAACTGCTCATTGTCTACCGAGTGACTTCAGTCCTTGCTCATTAAGGTGGACTCCAAACTCGGGGACTTGGCCGGCTGGAAACATTTTCCAGACTTGGACTTCCATCACGGGGGATGCCTGGGTACTTCAGACAATTCAAGGTTTCCAGATAGAGTTTTATGGTACTCCCACTCAAGCTGAACTTCCGCGACCCATCCGCTTTTCAGCAGCGGAGTCGGCTCTAGTGGACGAGGAAGTGAAGTCCCTCCTGGCCAAAGAAGCTGTCTCTCCAACTGTTCCATACCCCAGGGGGTTTATCAGCAATCTCTTCCTGGTGGACAAAGCAGACGGGAGTCAGCACCCGGTGATTAACCTGCGCAAATTCAACAAGTGGCTTGTCTATCGCCACTTCAAAATGGAGGGGATCCACTTGCTACAAGATATCCCCAGACTGCGGGACTGGATGGTGTGTCTGGACCTCAAGGACGCCTACCTCTTGATCCCCATCTATTCCCCCCACAGGGGGTTCCTACAATTATTCTGGGGGGAGGAGACCTATGAGTTCGTCACCCTGCCCATTGGCCTATCCTCAGCACCCTGGTGCTTCACGAAGGTCCTCAGGCCGGTGGTGGAACACCTGAGGTCACAGGGGATGAGACTCATCGTCTACCTCAACAACCTCCTGATAACGGGTCAGTGCCCCAACAGGCTTGCGCTGCAACTCCTGATGGCGGTCGACCTCTTGCAGAACCTGGGATATATAATTAATGAGTCCAAACGCCTCCTAGTTTCCATTTCAGAAGGTGATTTTTCTGGGTTTCTTGATCGACTCCGTTGAGACTTCTCTCAGCCTCCATTCTTCGAAGGTGACAAAAATTTGCCACAAATTGTAGTGGGCACTCACAAAACCTCAAATCTCTCTGAGACAGGTGGCACGCCTTGTGGGTCTCCTCTCCTCCTCCAACCAGGCCATCTTTTCATTACTGCGCCCTCCACTGCTTGAAGGCCGCCTACCTGCGCAAGGGGCTCTTGTACTCTCAGCAGGTGACCCTCTCCATGAAGGCCAGAGAGGACATCAATTGGTGGCTAACCAACAGGGAGGCATGGACTGGTCAGGCAATATTTGGTTCTGCTCCAGATTTCATCATAGAGTCCGACGCCAGCAAGTTAGACTGGTGCGCCAGATGTGACGATTTCACTACAGGAGGTGTGCGGTCTCCTCTCGAACCTTGCGGGTTCCTTTGCGATCCGATGTTGGACCAAAGATTCGATCCAATCTTGTTTTCTCCTCAAGATGGACAATGTGTCCGCGGTCCGGTACATCAACCACCTAGGGGGCATTCATTCGAAGGCCCTCTACAACTTTGCCTCCAACTTCTGGCAATATTGCCTGGATCATCAGATCACGGTGACGGCGGAATACCTTCTGGGTCAGGACAATCAGGTAGCAGACTTTCAGTCCCGCCACTTCCAGGATGTGAGTTTGTGGAAACTTCATGTGGGGGTATTCTCAGACCTCCAGGACAAATGGAGTCCTTTTTCTGTGGCTCTATATGCCTCTCGCCCGGATCATCAACTGACCAGGTTCTTCAGCTGGATACCGGATCTCCTGGCGGTGGCCACGGGCGCATTCCTCCAGAATTGGAAGGAAGACCAGGGTTATGCCTTTCCCCCGTTCGCCATGATCTCCAGGTTCTCGGCCCAAGTTCGGCGGCAGTCGTCGGAGGTGGTGATAATTAATCCGATTTGGAGCTTGCTAGTCTGGTTTCCAGTTCTTTTGGAACTTTCTTGGGATTCTCCCATCTCTCTCCCCCTGTTTCCAGCGCTGCTTCTCAATCCGGCACAGCAGCCTCACCTGCTCATCTTGCAGGGGTCGCTGGCCCTCATGGCGTGGCGGATTACAGGGGACGATGGTCGGTCCCAGGCTGAGAAGTTCATGTCCAAATCTTACGCGGACAGCAAAGCCAAGCGCTATGGGTCTACCTGGGGAACATGGTCCCATTGGTGTCTGTGACGGGATCTCGATCTGTTGTATTCCTCTTAGGGTGTCCATAACGGGCTTTCCAATATCCTGTCCTTATATAGGCACAATTCGCCCTGCCCTTATATAAGCATAGAATCCCAGGCCTTATTTAGGCATTAAACCGTGCACTCCAAATACAGGCATGGTCTCTGACATCCGTCCACCCTAACGTCACAACGAGTTCATGAAGAACAGACCCTTAGGCTGCGGGAGTTTCCCTAGCTCAGGACTATTGATTTCTTCAAGGCCTCATCTATTATGCATGAACCATTATTCCTTAGGGGTTCATTCATGACGTCTTTCGTTGTCCAATTCACATCAATGCTAACATTCCTAAGGTACTCTCAGGTATAAATATACCTTCCCTAGCCCCTGTAAAACAGAGGAGACCTCGACTTCAGAGGAGCCCGTATCCCGGCCTGACGCACTGAGAAGACGCTGCCATTCCCTGCACGCAGAGAGCCCAGCTTCCAGCTTCCAGTGATCTGACTTCCCTTGCGGGGTGTTGGAGTTCGAGTCTGGCAAAGAGATTCCAACCTCTCTCATTCTTCAGGTATGGAGCTGATAAGAACCTAGAGGGACTCTTGGCATACTAGGCATACTAGACTTAACATACTCTTAGTATACCATAGTAAGGAATACTTCACCTACTTCATACCTTGTCCTACACCTAGGTTAGGTTAGGTACATTGGGGTAGAACTAGCTTAGCACCGCATCGTATGAGTACTCGCATTTTTAGTCTGTGTTATGTATGTAACAGCATTTGTACTATAAGATAATGCTATCGCAGTATTATTTATTTCTACTGCTCACCCTGTACATTATTTATCTCGCATACTGTCTTGTGATCGTAACAGCACATTATACTTACACCAGAAACAAGACTCTTCAATAAATCTTTTATTGAAAACGCCCGTCTATTATTTCTGTGTAACTCTGAGGAAAACTAAGCATGCACGACTGAGCTGAGTGAAATAGTTATCTAGTGTTTCCACGACTCTGGGACACGTTCTGATTCTAAAAGGGAAACATATTGGTCATGTTTTGCGGCTGCCAGAAACTACTCCCTTCTTGTTGTCAAGGAGTTTCTAGTGGCCTCTGAGCTAGCTGGCACAAGTAATTAAGTTTAATATACTCGATAGGGACATACTGACCTTAGTCCTATGTCAAACCTATAGGATATATTATTCCAATGCGCAGAGCCTATTAGGGAAATAGGAGCTACACTACATGGCGCCCAACGGTTTGGTTAGGCAGTAATTCAACGTTAGATACTGAGTAACTCAGCAGTGCTATTTTCTCTCAAAGACCCCTACCCATATACTCCAAAAGACGTCTGGAGTGGGCAGGGTTAGGTATCCACCAAGGCTACATAGGGAAGCACCCTATATATTAGCTGTTTGGTTTACTCAACGTTGAAGGATACAGTGTTCCAAAATATTGTGCACCTAATCTTTGTTTCCTTAAAACTTGTTCTACATTTTTCAAAAAACAAAATGACTGAAGACACCGGAAACGGTGGAGCTGCGGCTGATCCAGCCCAAGCAACAGTTTTTAACCTTACAGGTTTAAATGAAACTGAGGAGGGTGTGGTTCACATCCCTCAAAACTTAAGAAGAGCCATAACTCTAAAACTTATAAAACATGGCCTATCGCCAAGAGGAGGTAGAGCAGTTTTCGTGATAGAGGCACATGAATCATTTCAGACAGAGGTATTCTATTCATGGGTACTACTTCCGGAATGCAATCCAACATCACAAACATTTCACTTCTACAAAGAAGATGATCTACCAGAGGAATACATTCCTTTCGAGGATATTGAAATTCCATTAACATACCAGGAGCATCAGCTCTGGTTTAAAGGCGCCCTAAAACATCACAAAAACATTACCAGGCTCGGTCCACTAGGTAGACCAGGAGCAACATGGCCGATTTTAGCCGGCTACACACCTCATCCTGAACTGGATATAATGACAGATGAGGAATTACATACTCAAATAAAAGAGTTAATAAAAATCTACAGACAATTGGTCCAATATGTCATGCGGACTTTTACAGTCCGACCACCATTGACATATCCAAATCCAACTCCCCAACAGGGGAATACACTAAAAATTACACCACAGACTCTCAATTCAGTCATGGGTAAAATGCCCACAAAACGTGAGCAAATTCCGTTTTGGATAGCTCAAAAATTACTCAAATCGAAGCAGTATTTCCAAATACTAGCCCGCATGAGAAACACAGAATCCTAACAATCAGTTTACCAATGGGGATCACACCACAACTGGAAGACTGCACCACTTGGGGCTCAGTCTTTGCTGCCATCTATACTAAAACACATGGTATTCCATCAATTGCGGTAATACCTGATGTCCTAAAACAAATTCAAAACGAATATGGGGCAGAGCCTGCTCTAAATTTAGGTATGAAATTACTGAAAAATTTCGACCAGGTCTCAACAATAATATGATCTAATATTAAAGGAGAGGCAGCAGCAGTTGCGATCCGCCAAAAAGTGAGGGAATTCGATGTTACAGAACATCAAATTGAGCTACCCAGAATTATAGAACAATCTTATGCAGAATTAGGCAGAGATAGTTTGGGTGGAAGACCACTGAAACCAAAACTATCTGAAAGTCCTGAGAAGGACTCAATAAAACAAACTCCTACATCTTCTAAAAAGAAGTGGGAGTCTACTAAACAAAAATCAAACGAGAAACGTTCTCAATCCCGAGGTAGGTCTCCTCAAAAGGAGCCCTCTGAAAGGAGGTATAACCTCAGGAATAGGGATAATTTGAAAAAACCTGATAGGTATCAAGATACTGATACACGTTCCTCTCGTCCCTTTCAGATCTCACCACAGACTTCGGAAAGAAGAGGACGGACGGAACACAGAGAAGAACGCGTGACATCGAAAGACGACAAACACGCTCCAAAAACTAAAGTAAAACCTCAATTCTCCAAAAAGAAAGTAGCAGGTCTAAAGATAAGACATGCCGAGAATACTGAGAACGCAACTCAAGAACGGAGAATGGGCTCAGACCATGCTGGACAGTGTAGCAGAAGTCACAATAGTTCGCCAGAACCTGAGGGAACTTCTGGAGATAGTGGACTTGAATGAGTACATCACAGTTGAGACTGTAGACACCAGGGTTAGTACTCCTCAAAAGTTATATGACATAACACTCCGGATGGAGGGAGACAAACCTAGACAAGTGAAAGCACTTTTTTGGGAAAAACTATCAAAGGGCTATGACATACTTCTAGCAGAAAAGGACTGGCCACCACAATTTGTCAGGGAGTGCCCACACGGCGAGGACATAATTATGCCTGCCTTCTCCAACCATATTCCAGTTCACCTAAAATATACATATGCCAGGAAATGGGCAGTGGCCCAGGCCCCAGCATTATATAAAAATCATGTAGGATGGGATGAGGATTCACCTCACCATAAAATACATCTGAAACATGAACCAACTGCACAAAGGCAGTACCCAATAAAGCAAGAAGCTAAAAAACAGGTCAGGGAGATCTTAGATCAACTTGAATTCCAAGGGGTGATTGAAACATGCACCTCCTCAATGAACAATCCTTTGTTTCCTGTCTCCAAACCAGACAAAACATATCGTCTAGTTTTGGATTACAGACATCTAAACACTTGTTCTAAAACTTTTGCAGTGCAAAATGCACATAGCACAGCATTAATGAATAACATTGTGCGTAAAAAATATAAAACAACATTAGACATCTCAAATGGTTTCTTTTGTCAAAACATAGCACCTGAAAGCAGGTACTTAACAGCATTCTCCATAATGGGGACCCAGCGTCACTTTTGTCGACTCCCACAAGGGTTCAAGAATAGCCCAGGTTTATTCTCAGCGAGGGTAATGGAGTTACTACAAATTTATGACAATGAGGCATTGTCCTATGTCGATGACATATATCTGACAGACGATGACCTAGTAAAACACTTGAACAGGGTGAGCACCATTATACTGGGATTCGTCTCTGAGGGTTACAAATTCAACTTTAAAAAGTCCAGAATTGCCCATCTCAATGTCCTATTTTTAGGATATGAGCTTTCAAGTGAAGGCAAGAGCTTGGCAGCTAACTTTTTAGAAAAGTGTGCGCTGCTCCAACCTCCAAAAACGCTAAAAAGTTTACAATCAATCCTGGGTTTCTTAAATTTTGGAAGAACATACATTTTAGACTACGCAGAAAGGGTTAAACCTCTCTACGCATTAATCAAACCTGATTTTTCAATCAAAAACTGGACACAGGAACACACAGAAATTTTGCGTTCACTCCAGGCTAACATGTTAGCAACAAATCACTTACAAACACGCGTAAGTGAACGAAATTTGGTGATCCGAATAATTTCGGGTCAATGCGGATTCACCTACTTAACTTTCAATGAGGGCGAAAAAATACCAATAGCGTATAAATCACACTTGTACACACAAGCGGAAATGCGCTTCAGTTCTACTGAAAAAATTCTAACAGCAGTTCAAACCCCCCCCTTTTGTATCGCTTTGGTCGCCCTATGTTGGCGGGGGTATGCCCAGACGTGGGTCCCTTGCTCACTTTGCCACTGGATTCAAGCAAGCCTGGCTGATGACGGCTGAAATGCCAGAAACCGGTCCTAGGATGCTTGTTTCCGGTCCAGGGAAGACATGGCTTGGCAGTTCGGGCTGGACTGTTCCCATGAGGCACAGGGTCAGACTGATTTGCATATGGCCATGTCTGAACTGGGGTGGTGGAGTGAGCTAAAGAATGATGATGGATTAAACCCAGATCAGTTGACTGGGGGTGAGTGTTTGATTGGCTCAAACGTTCCGTCCATCATCCCCTTTTGTATCGCTTTGGTCGCCCTATGTTGGCGGGGGTATGCCCAGACGTGGGTCCCTTGCTCACTTTGCCACTGGATTCAAGCAAGCCTGGCTGATGACGGCTGAAATGCCAGAAACCGGTCCTAGGATGCTTGTTTCCGGTCCAGGGAAGACATGGCTTGGCAGTTCGGGCTGGACTGTTCCCATGAGGCACAGGGTCAGACTGATTTGCATATGGCCATGTCTGAACTGGGGTGGTGGAGTGAGCTAAAGAATGATGATGGATTAAACCCAGATCAGTTGACTGGGGGTGAGTGTTTGATTGGCTCAAACGTTCCGTCCATCATCCCCTTTTGTATCGCTGTAGCAAAAGAAAGAGCCTTAGCCCAAGGGAAACGCATTATTATCGTAACCCCAGTACCTGCTTTAGAAGCGGTTACAAAAGCAAGCATTCCAAATGCTAAAGCATTGCATCCAAGATGGATACAATGGGTTAATTCTCTTGCTGCAACAGATGTTGAATATGTTTTTGATCCAGATTTGAAAACACAAGCATTCCTGCAGTATGAACATGAATGTCCCCTGCCTACTGAAATTCTGCCTCTCGATCAGTACGAATTCATAATTTATACTGACGGATCCGCACAACCCGCAATAGGGGGTAAGCAAGCTTACAGTGCAGCGTGTGCTATCGTTAAAGGTCGCATGCGAAATGGCATCTTCAGACCTATGGTCACAAAAACGCAGTCTCTAGGAGATTGTACAGCTCAGCGAACTGAACTACAAGCATTCAAACTGGCACTTGAAAGTACAGATCGAGAATTCCCCACACTAATCGTGTGCGATTCCTTTTACTGTGTGCAGTCGTATAATGAATATATACAAAACTGGCTTGAAAATGGTTTCAAAGATGCGATAGGTGGCACAATAAAGCACAAATTGCTTTGGGAACAAGTAGTTCAGTTGAAAAACGAACTACCAAAGGCTCACGTGATCCACACACTGAGTCATCAACGTGATGGCGTTCACGTTGCAGGGAATTCATTGGCTGACGAAGCCGCAAAGGGGATTGTGCAAACGGCTTCCGTAGCTGCGATCACTCGTTCAAAAACAAAAATAGACGGTGAGATAATGTTGGCTGTCAATGCATCAAGCAAAGGCAGCAGTCCAGCGTTACCAAAAAAGTTTCCACTCAAGTACTCTTATGTAATTGATGCGAACAATGTTCCTTTTGCTCGAATCCCTGGAGTGGGGGATAGGGTAATACCAAACAAGGAACGCAGAGTAGGACTAATCCTAGCAGCACACGAAGGGATAGCTTCTGCCCATGCAGGTGTTTCTGCAACAATATCTTTACTCAAGCAAAGATATTGGTAGCCTGGCATTAGAAAACAAACAAAGAACTATGTTTTAGAATGTGATATATGCCAACAGATGAAAGTCTCCACAGTGAAACGTCCTGCGCAGACACCCCTGTTAATTTCAGATAAACCATTAGCTTGTGTTTACCTTGACCACTGCGGTCCCTTACACAGGGACGGTAATTATAAATATATCATGGTAGCAGTGGATTCATGCTCTAGGTTCCTATGGTTATGGCCTCAGCGCTCAGCTGACGCTCGAACTGTTATAAAAGATTTGCGAGTCTTTATCGGCATATACGCAATAGGCACGCTACATTCTGACCAGGGTCCTGCGTTTAGCTCTTGGGCTTACAAAGACGCCATGGCCAGTCTGGGCGTTGCATTGCGGTACTCCTCTCCGTTCCATCCTGAGGGAAATTCGGTTGTGGAAAGGAAAAACCGGGACATAAAGCAGTCTATAACAGCTAGAGTATTAGGTTCGGGTGACGGGTGGGTCAAACACCTTAGTGGAGTTCAACGTGCACTTAACAACCTGCCAAGAAGTTCTCTAGGGGGGTCACTCCATATGAGGTCCTATTTGGGACAAGAATGTGGGTACCAGACTTAGAAAACGTAGGCACAGTGGTGGAAAATAAACCCTTTGATATCAAAGATCGTTTGGCTGTTTTACAGGACTTAAACAAATTAAGAACGAAACAAAGCAACGTATTCCTACAGTCAACCACCACTGGGGATCAACTGGCTGTCCCAGCAAGGCCTGTCTGGATTCCAAAAGTTGGGGATCTAGTCAGGGAAAAAATTGCGGACAAGAAGGAATTTGGACCTTCATACAGACAACCAGTACCTCTCCTAGCAGTTCAAGGAACAAGAACAGTACTACTGCCGCCCCTTGCTGGAAGAAAGGAGAAAAGATTTGTGTCCATCGACCTGATCGAACCACAGTATGTGGCCAATACTAAATAGTAGGCCTTGTGGACTCCGACCTAGTAGCAAACGCACTCCTCTCGCTACTATCCAAGAGGTTCATACTGAAAGACTGATAACAATCGAGAATTCAGCTGAAACAAATGAAGGACTATGCAACAACGCTATGGAACTCATCCCTCTTGAAGAACAAGTAACAGTTCGTCCAAATACACCTGTCTACACCAACGTAACAAGTGATGAACTGGTTCCAGTGATTTCTACAAATCCTGATGCAATTCAAACAATTGACAGAACTGCTTCTGGCTATTTCATTAACTTTGATATGTTCTCAGAAGATCCAAGTGAACCTGAAACGACGCCAGTGTCATTGAAATTCAAGCAGCAAGTACAAGACTTTCTTCACTTTCTGAAAAAGACTTATTTGGTTTCTCCATGGATTGAACTCTGGATTACATCTGGATGTTTTGTTTTCCTGCTCTGGCTAGCTTTGGTAACAACTGTAAGCGTGCTTATAAGTGGCAGATACATCCATGCGAACACTGAAGGAAAAAACGTAAACGTACTTTTGAAACCTCATAAATCTTCCCATCGTGAAGCAAGAGACTTGTCATCAGTGAACATCACAGCTGTTCCTATACACGATGGTATAGTGTGGGACAAAACAGATTTTGATATATTCGGTCCGACGGAAGAATTGAACATTCCACATTCGTTTAAAATTTCACTAAGTGATCTAATCACGTCCAGTACCTATTCTGATGATTGGGACTTTGAGACTGTGACTGATATTATGTTTGACCTAGAAAAATCTGCTGCATTTTCTAAAAATGAATATTTAGAGGGTTCATCAGACTATGAACAACTGTATTGTTATAATCACTATGGTCATCATTTTTTGCATAAATCTGCATATCCAAGAAATGTGTTTATGTTTAACCAATGGGAACATTGTCCTACACCACCTAAAAGTAGTTCTAAAACATTTGCCAGTAAATGTCCATATTTTTCAGGTTACAATACATCTGATCCAGAAATGTTTTACTATAAAAATGTAAACAAAACAGGACGGAAAATTATGTTAACTAATACAAAACAGATTTATTCTGCAATATTTAATGCCCAACTGTCTAGACAGGGTTTCGACTTTTGGAAAGACACAATAGACACAAAAACGTTGTGGGGTACTAAAGAATGGCAAGTACAGGGGATAGAAGCTTTATTTAGAGCCTGCATAATCCCTGAACAAATAATGTTTTGAATGAAACTATCCAACAAACATCTTGTCTTGGATTAGCCAAGATAAAAGAGATGAATACACCTTCTGTACCAACTCCTGCAAAAAATAATGTAACACAGGCAGTGGTGACAGTCGACAATATACTACAACTCAACAGATCTAATCCTGATTGGAAAAAATGGTTGATCTGGCCCACAGACACGAATAACTGTCAGGAAAGATTCCTGAATAAAACTCAGGGCTTTACTATTCATAGGCCAGACCCAAGATATGTCCAAAGACAAAATCCGGGGGTAGTAACAACATACAGTGTAGGGAAGTTATGCCTCGATTGGCTGCATACATCTACACTACAGGATGTGAAACAACACTTATCCTTACTTGCAAAAGACGCAGACCTTAGGGATTTCTTGCTTGGACCAAGAAAACCGCGTCAAAAACGTTTCATATATGCCGGTGATCCAGCGCTAACAATAAAAATAATTTCTCCTATTATGCTTTGGTCATCCAGGTGCAATTATTTCTCTAACACACACACTATATCCATATGACGGTGGGGCCCATAACACCGCATATACATTCACTTACTCATTTGTTCCCTGGATTTCCTCCGTCAATGTACCTAGGAGAAAAACGATTTGCTGGAAGGAGACGGGATACCTCTTTTATAATGACATAGTATTTCTCATTTGCTTATAAGGTATTCCGCTCATTGGTCGATGGACCAACTAGTAGGAATCAGTTGATGATGATTAAGACCAGCTCAATCACAATGAACTCTTTTACCATTTCATTATTAATCATTATGCTAAAGAAAATCACTGAGTCATTTGTTTAAAGAATAATAAAGTTTATATAAAGTTTGAATGCATGAAATTTAGATTAAGTTTATTATTCAGATCATTGCATTTATCATCATTATAAGAATGGTTTGAAATTGCATTGCACTTTTATTAGACGGAAAACGAGGCTATCATACTAAGAACTCTATAGATCAACCTATCTATCTCTCTGGGGAAATCCTAATAATTCTAATAAAATCTATCAATAAAAGTTCTCCTAAAGCAGCATCATTATACTCAACTGGAAAAGGAAATAACAGCAGCAGCAACAGCTCGTCAGCATCAGCAACCGCAAACTCTCCCATCTACAGCATCTAACTTCTTCAGCATCTCCCGCAGCATCCCGCAGCATTCTAACCCCTCCCACCAAGAGTAGGTCTTCTTATACCCTAATTCTAGCTTACAGCATAAAATGTTTCTTCTTACATGGCGCGTTTCATTCTCATTGGTCAAAAACTCAGGTCCATATACATTTTAATCAAAATTCCTGGTCTTAACCAGTTCCGTGTGGAATGTCCATGCAAGCATCGTTTCCCACAGTTCATGCACTTGCTCATCCGTTTCGATCAGTCCAAATTGTATCTTTTTCTGCTACATTTTGTATAATACAATTCCGTCTATTGATTCAACCAGGCTTCTCACGCTTCTTGCGGATCATCTTGGCACACATCTGCTCAGAAGGGTCACAGCAGCCTTGACCATACTTTCATCTTAGCCTCTCGGCATCAGCACGTGATCATCCCTTTTCCACAGCCTCTCTCCTCTATCACATAGTCGCATCCGCTCATGCGCACTCTAGTAACTCGCGGCCATTTTATATTGCTGCTCGGCAGGCCTAAGCGCACTATTTTCAAAGATAAACAAAATGTTATTAAAACAAAGAAATATAAACCCTTTCGTTTCCCTCCCGTCTTTCTACGTACCCCAATTAGGTATTACCTAGCAGAAGCAACATATAAAGCTGTCCCTTACTTACCATCGCTTTATTTTGTAACCACACGTTTTATTTAAAAGCACAAATCATGCATTTATTATTAAATTAGTACGCAAATATTATGTTATGTTAAAAATGTAAACAATTATAAGTCAATTAATTTGCACACTGAATTGCGTGTTACCATTAACCCTTTACATACATTGTTGGTTATTTACTTAAACGAACATGTTTATTAATATTGTACGAAAATATTAGGAGGTTAAAATTTTTACATTTACCCTGCTCCATCAACTCCCCCTTTGGTGATTTTTAATATCACCACAAAAACCTAAGTTATACAATTTTCTCAGACAGCATATCTCTTTTATCCATTTGCCTTTGTTAGTTTACACTTCTGTATCCCTTTCAACTTGTTTCTTCGTTTTCTTGTACATGTTCTCTTTTATTTCTTCTAACTCTATTTCCCCTATTTCTCTCTCTCTCTTTCCTTGTTTATCATGTTTTCTTTTTCTATCTTATTCTGCCTTCTTCTTCTCTTTATACATGTTACTGCAAGCTTCAGTACTAATATTATTATTATTATCATGGTTGCTATTATTATAACTTTCCCTATTATTAATCCACTCATTCTTGTTAACCAATTTGTTACAGAAGAAAACCCTTTACCAAGTTTTCCCCACACACTTTCAACCTCCAGTGGAACAAGTTCTTTGTGCAAATTTGTAATATTTGTTATATACTTCTGTATATTTTCGCTTTTATCTGGAATGTAAGTGCAACAATGTTGGACTTTCAACATTCCACAGACTCCGCCCTCTTTTGCCAAAAGAATGTCAAGGGCAAGACGATTTTGCATCACCATAGCTCTCATGGCAACCATCTCGGTATTTACCATTAAGAACCCTCCAGCAGTATCTGTAGATAAACGATCTACTACTGTGGATAATTTCCGAATTCTAAATGCATTCAAAGATATTCCCACTGCTGGTATCAATGCACCAAAAATATCACCTACTATTTCTGAAAAACTTTCCCTTTTTCTACGTGTAAAGGTATTTATCATTTTGTGTGTTCCTTTTTCTTTTCTATCCACATGAAAAATCTTTGGAAAGACCAGGCCTAAGTAACATGACCCATACCAATGGTCCGGCAACCTATAATAAGCCCTATTCCCACAAACATAATAAATCCCTGGAAATATTGGATCTTTTCCCCCTTTGAATCCCCATCCACCTAGAATTTGATAATTGTCATGGCAATTGCTGGAACCCACAAAATAATTGTCATATCTTGTCTTATTTCTTCTAATGCACAACCTTCCCTGTTGGGGCCAATCCAGAGTCATAGCTGCATTTGTCTTTTTCTTGTCATGATGGTCTTCCTCAAATGCCCAAAGAGGTGTTTTTGTCTCTTCTATCACTTTCCTTTCAAATTTCACTCTTCGCTCTTCAACCATTTCTAAAAATACCTTTTCTTCCTTCTTTAACTCACAGGTAAGGTTGTACCTAAATATATTATCTGATGTTAAGATCTTATCTTCTAAGAAATATTCACCAAACGTCTTTCCCTCTTTTATTTTATTAAGCTCAGGAACTACAGAAACTTTAGCAAAAATCTTATCTATATCAGTGTAATAATATTCTAATCTACCTGTTTTATAAAATAAGCTTGCTAATACACTGCATGTTATTCCATACGTCAAAGGGAGGTGATGATAAGTCACACCCTCTGCTACAGATGCAGGCAACTGCATACAAACATAACAATCTCTTACATCCATTGTTTCTACATACTCATACAGTAATTTAGTAAAAACATTCTTTGAAAAATCTGTTATTGATTTGTCCTTATGTAATTCTGCACGACTCTTCAAAATAACTGGCTCTTTAGTGTTAGCTCCTTTTTCTTTCTCAGTGTTATTAGACTTTTCTACTACAGCTAAACTAATTGGAATAGTTATTGCTAAAACCACCCATACTGTTATTAATAAACCTGTACAAAAACAGCACATCTTGCACCATCTACTTAAAAACTCACATCTACACTTTTTATCTCTAGTATTCTCCATTTTGTCTTCTAACCTTATTTACTTGTTTTCTAGAAAATTGTGTCACTACACCTCAGAAATGACTTGCTTGCCACTCTGTTCTTCTAATTTTTTTTTTTTCTTTGCTTGGTACTTTTTTAAAATTCTTTTTCAGAATTCTTTCTTTGTCACATCCGGTAAATTTGTCAGTTCAGTGTTTTGTCAAATCCGGTAAACTATCTAAATTTCTTCAGGTTCGTTGCTTCAGGTTTGTTGCACTTCACTTTCTCCCATCAGGTTTCTTTGTTCTGGGTTTTCGTGAGTGTTCAATTCTTCTTTGTGACTAGTCAAAGCACGATACAACCATTCAGGCGATCTATACTTTTGATTTACTTTCTTTATTCTTTTCGTTTTCTGCAAGTGTTTTCCACCTTGTTTTCCTTGCTCTTTTTGACTTGTTATTTCATTCACTTGTTCAGCACTCTTCCCATCCAATTTTATGATTCTGTATCTTAATCTTCTTACTTCGTTGGGCCAATTGTCTCCTTTTCTTGGCCTTTTTGCTTCACTTCCTTTTTCCTCTCTTTCTGTTTTCCAATTTCTTTTTCTTGTCTCTACGTTTTTATTTCTTTCTTCTCCACTTTCTTCTGTTTCTGTTTCAATCCTTTCGTTATTTCCTCTTATTTTAAAGCTTATAATTTCGCTTTCATCTACTTGTGGTTCTTTTCTTATTTTCCTTCGTTCACCTATTTCTGTCCCTCTTCGAGGTTCTTCCGATTTCGTGTCAGTTTCTCTATCTGCTTCTAAATTTCCCTATTCTTGTGTTTGACTATCTGTCCCTACTGCTCCTCGGGGTTTTTCCGATTTTTCTAACTTTTGGTTTGAAACTCTCCCTTCTTCATCTATTAATATTATTTTCGAAGGAATTTTACCACAACTTGTACTTGGTTGTTCACTGTCACTATCTTCTGGCTCAGTTTCTTCTCTTATGCTTTCAAAATTCCACTTTCTTTTTAGAATTTCTTCACCTTCTGAATGTTCTGTATCAGATTCTGAACTGGTGTCAGATATTTCCAGATGTCGACTTACAGGTCGATCTTCAAATTCTGGAACTTCAGCTATTTCTTCTATTTCCTCTTCTTCTTCTATTGTTGCACTTGTAGTTGGGTCTTCCAGATGTCGACTTACAGGTCGATCTTCAGGTTCTGGCACCCTGTTTGTCTCCTCTTCTCTTTCTGATGCTGAACTGTTATCTGATATTTCCAGATGCCGACTCACATGTCGATCTTTAGGTTCTGGAACTCTGATGGTGTGGCTGGCATGTACCCAGTGTTTCACTCCTGCACACTTGACTGCGGTGGTCGTCACTAGGATCACTTGTCGTGGTTCGTCCCAGCGAGGAACCAAACAGTTTCTTCTCTGGTGGACTTTTATTCGAACCCAATCTCCTGGATTCAAGTCGTGAGCTGGTTTTCTTTCAAGAGTGGTCGCATCCGGTCCAACCTGATGAAACACAGAACGCACCACATCAGCCAATCCTTTGCAATAATCCAGTACTAGATCATCAGTTATAGTCAGTAGCTTGTTGACAGGTACTTGTGCTTGTCTCATTGCTCGTCCCATGATTATTTCATGTGGACTGAGTCCAGTCTTTCATTTTGGAATACTTCTGATTGTCATCAGAACTAATGGCAGAGCATCTGGCCATTTGAGTCCTGTAGCTTGACACATTTTTCCTAACCTGTTCTTGATCGTTCCATTCACTTGCTCTACTATTCCAGAAGCATCTGGTCTGTACGCACAATGCAGTTTCTGTTTAATACTAAGTGCTTCACAAATCAGTTTAACTAATTCGTTCTGGAAATGTGTTCCTCTATCTGTTTCAATCGTGGCTGGAAAACCATACCTTGAAATGAATTCTCGCAGCAAACGTTTTGCTACTGTGAAACTGTCATTCCTTCTTGTTGGATATGCCTCCACCCAACGGGAAAACAAACAGACGACCACTAGAACATACCTCAATCTGCTGCAAGGTGGCATCTCAATAAAATCCATTTGCATTCTGGTGAAAGGACCCCCTTCTCGCCCTATTCTTCCTAGACTCACTACTGTCTTCCTTCCTGGATTTAACTGTTGACAAATAAGACATCTCTGACAAAGACTCTCAGCTATGGCTCTGAATTTTGGAATATACCATGTTTGTCTAAAAAGTCTGATCATTGAATCTCTCCCGATATGGGCTTGCCCATGGTACATCCGTGCCATGTCAGAAATCATGCTATCAGGCATAACTGGTCTCTCATCCCTGTAAACCCATACTTCAGTTTCTTCATGTTTTCTACATCCTGCTTTTAGCCAAGTATCTTTTTCTTCGTCTTCTGCAGCTTCTTGTAATTGTCTTACCTCATCCCATGTTTCAATAGAGTTAGTAAAAAGCAAAGGACAAGAAATATGCTCTCTTTCACGACATTTATTCAAAGATACCACATTCTTTGCACAGTACTGTGCCATTTCATCAGCATATTTGTTGCCAACAGTAATGTAGTCTTCCCTATTTTTATGTGCATTGCACTTCACGACAGCGATCTGTTTAGGCAGCTGTATCGCCTCAAGCAACTTTTTCACAAAATCTCCATTTCTGATGGGCGTCCCTGCAGACGTCAAGAAACCCCTTTGTAACCAAATCTGACCAAAATCATGCACGACCCCAAAGCCGTACTGGCTGTCAGTCATTATCGTAACCCGTACATTTCTTCCCAACTTACATGCTTGAATCAGAGCTACTAATTCTGCAACTTGGGCAGACCGTACACCTTTCAGACAAGATGCTTCCAATACAGTTGCTACTGTGCAAACTGCATATGCTGCACTTAGAACTCCATCACTCGTTCTCAAACATGAGCCATCCACAAACAGAATATAATCTGATTCTTTCAAAGGCTCATCTCGTATATCAGCTCTTGGTTTTGTACAGTATTCGAGCACATTCAGACAATCGTGATCTACTTCATCCATTTCAATCACATTCTCTTCATCTGGCAATGATGTTGAAGGATTCACATTCATACATCTGTCAATGGTCACATTATCTGCACTCAAAATTACCTTTTCAAACCTAGTCTGCCGACTATGTGTCATGTATTGGGTTTTCGTTCTTGTCAAAAGAATTTCCACAGAATGGGGAACGTACACTCTCAATGGATACCCCATCACTATGCCTTCACTCTGTTCCAGACTCACACAAGTAGCAGCAACCGCTTTCAAACATCCAGGCAACGCTTTCGCTACGGGGTCTAAAACAGCTGAAAAATATGCAATTGGTCTTTTCATAGTTCCATGTCTCTGCACCAAAACTGAAAATGCACATCCATCTCTTTCACTGCAATACAGCTCAAAATCTTTCTCATAGTCAGGCATTCCCAATGCTGGAGCCTCACACAACTTCCTTTTCAGCTCTCTGAATGCTTTCATTTCTTCATCATTCATTTCAAAAGGATCTTTAACATCCTTTTTTGTCAGTTTCTGCAATGGTTTAGCAATTAGTGAAAAACCGCTTATCCATTGTCGACAATATCCAACCATTCCCAAAAACATTCTTACCTCTCTCTGTGTCATTGGAGCTCTCATTCCTTGAATCATTTTTATTCTTTCTGTCGTTACCTTTCGCACTCCTTTCTCAATTTTATGCCCTAAATACTGGACTTCTTGTTGACAAAACTGCAATTTTGAAGGGGACACTTTATGTCCTCTTTTTGCTAAATGATTCAGCAAAGCAATTGTATCATTGACACATGCTTCTTTCGTTTTTGATGCCACCAGTAGGTCATCAATATACTGAACCATTGCTGACTTTTCTGGCATTCTTAAATCTTCCAATGATTTCTTTAGGATCTGATTAAAGATTGAGGGACTTTCTGTGTACCCTTGAGGAATTCGGCACCATGCCAAAATACGCTCTCCAAACCTAAACGCAAATATTGGCTGGCTATCTGGATGCAATGGAATAGAGAAAATGCATGACATAAATCAATTACTGTGTACCATTCCGCTTCGCGGGGAATCTGGTATAGAATCACAGCAGGGTTCGGTACTATTGGGCAACAAGGCACAACAATTTTGTTTACCTTTCTTAAATCCTGTACGATTCTATATGTTCCGTTTGGCTTTTTCAGTCCCATTATTGGCGAATTACATGGACTGCTCATGATTTCTTTTAGAATCCCTTGTTCAATCATTTTATTTATTACTGGCGTTATTCCTTCAATTATTTCTGGAGTCAATTTATACTGGGGCGTATTTGGGTAACTCGTTCCTTCTTTTACTGTTATTTTTACGGGATCTACTCCTTTCATTAATCCTACATCTTCTCCTGTCAAGTCCCACACTTCTTCTTTCACTGTCTTTTTCAACTCATTTGGGATTTTCTCTGCATCAAATACAGGAAACAAACCATTTATTTCTGGTTCTAAATTTACCATTGTCATTTTATACAGCACATCCTCATCTGGGGTCTGAAATGCAATTCCGTCTGGAGTACAATAAATTGTGCAGTTCATTTTGCACAATAAATCGCGTCCTAAAAGGTTCACGGGACTACAATCACACACCACAAATCGGTGCATTTCACTAAATGGACCAATTCTTACCTTTACTAATCTAGTAAGAGGCGTTTCTATTTGCTGATTGGAAACTCCAACCACTTGGATATGTTCACCTGAGAGAGGAAGATTTGGAATTTCCACTGACCTAACAGTAGAACGGGTAGCTCCAGTGTCAACAAGGAATGTTACATTTGCACCATTCACTTCTCCATCCACAAATGGACCAGACTGATCTACCTCTAGAGTTGCGCCAAGCACGCACTCTTCCCTCTCTCTTAGACACCGTCATGAACTTTCATCCGTCTCATCTTCATTCTGTCGTAACCAATATTGTGAAATTTCAGCTGCACGTGACAACTGTTTTACCTGTTCTCCTCCGTAGAATCCTGTTTCTGCACTGTATTTCTGTTGGTTAGCACTCTTGGGAAGTGGTGGTTGTGGCACCTGACCTTGTTGAGTAACTACCTCACTCTGCACCTGTGAATTTAATGATTGATTTTCCACATTAGGTTTTGGAGGAAATTTACACTCGTTTCTCCAATGTCCTAGCTTTCCGCAGTTGTGGCATGGCCACTTTTTCTTTGCCTCATCTATGCTCATTTGTCCTTTTCCTTTACCTATATTTGGTCGGGATTTAAACTGTCCTGTTTCACTGCTATTATTATTCAATTGAGCTTCTTGCTTCTCTGCAACTTTTACCTGTGCCCACATGGCTTTTTCTTTTAATTTACGCTGTTTACTCTCAATTTCATCACTGCAATACTTAGCATATCTCAAAACTTCATCCACTGTGCTATTCTGCCATCCTATCAAGTGCTGCTTAATCCTTTCACTTATCTCTGGTGTTAATCCATACACAAACCTATATACAAAATGACTCATGTCCTTCTCACTTAGTGTCTCATAACCACTATACTGTTTGAAAACCAACAACAATCTCTCATAGTACGCGTGCACTGATTCTTTGCTTTCCTGTGTTGTTCTGTCTATTTTTACCCAATCTGTTTCTTTTGGTGGAATTTTATTCTTCAAAAAGGTAACTACTTGATCATACTTCCTCATCACTTCTGGACCTGGCGCTCCTGTTTTAGCATCCCTTGGATATTCTACAGTTGGCCAATCAATGGTAATCTTACATTCTGTCCACAAATCAGCAGGCACTACTATATCGAACAATCCATCTAGATCTATCCACAGCACTTTTGACACCTTAACAAATCTCTCCACTTGTCTGTACCATTCTACTGGTTTCTCTCTCAATTTTGGGAAGTCATTTGTAAATGACAGTATATCCTGTCTGGTCCACGGAACATGCACATAACTACCACCTGGTGTTTCTCTCATCGGGTATTCCCTAGCAACTGGTTCCCTATCTGTCACTGCAAAAGCCAAAGATGCTTTATCTGTTGCTTTCTCATTCCTCTTTGTCCATCTATTTCTCCATCTATCCACATCACCCCATTTTCTCAATAAGACAATCAGCTCTTTAATTTGGGTCAGTCTTCCTGATGTGTTCAAATTCTCTATGTCCTTCTCACAAAAATCTACTCTGTACGGTTTCTGCAATGTCCTCACTTTCACAAATTCTATTCCTAGTTCACCTGCAATCTCTTCCAATTTGTCATGTAAATTTCTAGCTCTCCAAGTAAGACTCTTGCACAAAAACATAATCTCGTCATCCTGATAATTTTTAGTTTTTCCGTTCTAATTGTTCCCAAAATCAACTCTTCCATGTCTATTTTCAACCTAATTACATCTAATGGTTTTTCTTCTGGTTCTTTTGCTTTTAGTGCTTTCATCCATTCATTTAACTCTTCTGGAGTCGGACCTACAGGCGTACTATTTAATTCTATCCAATCACTGCTTCTTTCTGGTGTTCCTGATGCAGACTCTGTCACCATAGGCATTCTCCTAATCTCATTCTCATTTATCGTCAAATTTGTAGGTGGGCTTGGTCTATACGTACTAGCCAAATTGTGTGCACCTTCATTATTCAGTTCTATCCCTTCTCTTTTTCTTTGCAAATGTGAATTCATGGGAATCACCAAAGAATGTTCATTTATTTTCTGATTCTCAAAAATTGGCATTACTGGACCTATCGTTACTGGTACAGTTACAGCTTCCATATTCTTTGTCAATTCTCTTATTTTCTCAGTCAATTCTTTTGTCGTTTTTGCTAATTCCGTTGCATTGTCACTTTCTGTCTCTTCATTTTGTGAAGTTTTAAATGTTTCTTGTGACCTATTTATTTCATTTCTTCGTTCAGGTTTTTATTCCTCCCAGTTTCCATTGGCGGTGCATTAGGTGTCACCACGGCAGAAGTCTGTTGGTATGAAGGTGGGTTTCTGTTTAAAATATCTTCCAGCAATTCGTCATCTGTTTCACTACCACCATACACATACTTTTCTACCACTACATGTTTCTTTTTCTCGGTACACTTTCTCTTTGCTTCTTCCTCAACCGCAAAAGCTGGAAACAAACCTCCTGCCATGTTAGCGTATCTCCAACGCTTTACTCTGTCCTCATGATTTATTCCCCACAACCTTCCAGGCATAAACTCATGATTCTTTAATCCTCTGGATCTCTCTCGCTCATACATCTCATCTTCCCATTCCGTTAAAGCTTCAAACTGTGTCGGTCTAGGTCTAGGTTCTAACATTACCATTTTTTCTCTCAAGTTCCGTAATACAGCTACATTAAATGAACCATTCTCAGGGAAAGCCAATGCTCCATCGTTCTTGGTGTATTTTGTCCAATTTTCTAACCATATGCATGTATGATAACCATATTTCAGCATCATATGTGAAGCTGGTGATTTCGGCGGAGGAATTATTTGTCCCTCTCTAGTCACTACCTTTTTGTCCTTCTTAAAGAAGTTCTTAACTTTCGACATCCAAGACGTTTTCTCTTTTCCATACTCATAGTACGACATGATTCACAACCTTTTTCTCCTTAAACAATACGCAATTCAACACTGTTCCCTATGCGTTATTTCAACCAATACTAGCGCGACTCACACCAACCCTCCAATCACAGCGATTTCTGTCTACAGCGCACTGTCCAATCCCAGCGCGGCTTTTGTCTACGTCAGTCCTGCTCCTGTTCTCATGTGACTAGCGCACTGTCCAATCCCAGCGCGGCTTTTGTCTACGTCACTTTCCTCTTGACCCCTCCTTTACAAAATTTATCGGCAATTTTCTTTTTCAACAATTCTTGTTAGTTACAACATTTTATCCACATTTCCATTGTCTGATTCGCTAAACCGAAAAGATAGCTTTGACCATTCACACAAGAATTCTGTATTTTCCAGTAGGCAGCGCTTACCTCTACCCTACCACAGAACTTTCAGTTTCGCCGATAAAGTAGCACTTCCCTCTACCTTACCCTTCTTTCAAGCAATCAGTAAACCCGTTTCTCTGGGGATAAAACACATGTGGAGACTATACTGCTCCTGAGAATTAAGGCCAGAGTTTCACAAGAAAACCGATCACTATTTCACTTACACACCTTTTATACGCAAAATGTCCCTAATATAACACAACCTGTGTTATTACCAAAAATGAACTCAGACAGTGTAAAATTCCATGCGACTTCTCTTGCCACACGTGTTCCACTTCCTACTTCCCGGAAGCGTGAAAACTTACATATAACATAACGCGACTCAACAAAAAGTGTTAAACATAAACTTATCAATAATCTATAATCATAAATCAATAATCACCAAACTAATCTATAGTAACCATAACTCTGCTACCAAGAAATCTGATCCAGCGCTAACAATAAAAATAATTTCTCCTATTATGCTTTGGTCATCCAGGTGCAATTATTTCTCTAACACACACACTATATCCATATGACGGTGGGGCCCATAACACCGCATATACATTCACTTACTCATTTGTTCCCTGGATTTCCTCCGTCAATGTACCTAGGAGAAAAACGATTTGCTGGAAGGAGACGGGATACCTCTTTTATAATGACATAGTATTTCTCATTTGCTTATAAGGTATTCCGCTCATTGGTCGATGGACCAACTAGTAGGAATCAGTTGATGATGATTAAGACCAGCTCAATCACAATGAACTCTTTTACCATTTCATTATTAATCATTATGCTAAAGAAAATCACTGAGTCATTTGTTTAAAGAATAATAAAGTTTATATAAAGTTTGAATGCATGAAATTTAGATTAAGTTTATTATTCAGATCATTGCATTTATCATCATTATAAGAATGGTTTGAAATTGCATTGCACTTTTATTAGATGGAAAAACGAGGCTATCATACTAAGAACTCTATAGATCAACCTATCTATCTCTCTGGGGAAATCCTAATAATTCTAATAAAATCTATCAATAAAAGTTCTCCTAAAGCAGCATCATTATACTCAACTGGAAAAAGGAAATAACAGCAGCAGCATCAGCTCGTCAGCATCAGCAACCGCAAACTCTCCCATCTACAGCATCTAACTTCTTCAGCATCTCCCGCAGCATCCCGCAGCATTCTAACCCCTCCCACCAAGAGTAGGTCTTCTTATACCCTAATTCTAGCTTACAGCATAAAATGTTTCTTCTTACATGGCGCGTTTCATTCTCATTGGTCAAAAACTCAGGTCCATATACATTTTAATCAAACTTCCTGGTCTTAACCAGTTCCGTGTGGAATGTCCATGCAAGCATCGTTTCCCACAGTTCATGCACTTGCTCATCCGTTTCGATCAGTCCAAATTGTATCTTTTTCTGCTACATTTTGTATAATACAATTCCGTCTATTGATTCAACCAGGCTTCTCACGCTTCTTGCTGATCATCTTGGCACACATCTGCTCAGAAGGGTCACAGCAGCCTTGACCATACTTTCATCTTAGCCTCTCGGCATCAGCACGTGATCATCCCTTTTCCACAGCCTCTCTCCTCTATCACATAGTCGCATCCGCTCATGCGCACTCTAGTAACTCGCGGCCATTTTATATTGCTGCTCGGCAGGCCTAAGCGCACTATTTTCAAAGATAAACAAAATGTTATTAAAACAAAGAAATATAAACCCTTTCGTTTCCCTCCCGTCTTTCTACGTACCCCAATTAGGTATTACCTAGCAGAAGCAACATATAAAGCTGTCCCTTACTTACCATCGCTTTATTTTGCAACCACACGTTTTATTTAAAAGCACAAATCATGCATTTATTATTAAATTAGTACGCAAATATTATGTTATGTTAAAAACGTAAACAATTATAAGTCAATTAATTTGCACACTGAATTGCGTGTTACCATTAACCCTTTACATACATTGTTGGTTATTTACTTAAACGAACATGTTTATTAATATTGTACGAAAATATTAGGAGGTTAAAATTTTTACATTTACCCTGCTCCATCACCGGCATTTATGCTGCTTATAATGAAGCTTGGAAGATATCACAGATAGAGGCCGCAGAACGAATACGTGAACTTGATCGTATTAATTTAGAGAAAACACTCTCTGTGGTCGACAATGGGTTAACAACTTTGTCCTCCAGAATATATTCATTGGATGGCATTGTATCCTCTGCTATCGACATACTAGAACAAGATTTGGCGATGTTACAACAAGGCCAATCTCAAATACGTTCTATTATGTTATTAAGCTGGACGCTGCAATCATTGCGAGCGGGCTATGTGCCTTGGCGTTTCATCAACACAATGGCTCTGTTTGCAGAATACAATCTAACTGATAAACAGATCGATATGGCACAGAGAGGAGCAAAGTATACAGTGCTGAGCATTGAAAAACTGGAAAAGTTACCATTCACAGTGGCAGAAAAACCAGCTACAGAATGGCTTATTCATGGCAAAATTACACTACCTGTGACTACTTTTCAGTTTCAGTATTGCCTCAGACAAATGCAAGCAGGCAAGTATGAAAGGTTGGGTAAGGAATACATTAAGACATCTTGGGCTTTACCGTATACATATAGATGTTGGAGCAGGGATCGTGAAGTATTTTTAAGCGGTAAAAACTGTAAACGTGCACTAAGCGGTCCACTTGTATGTCAGGACATTTCCTTGCACGGGGCTTGTAATGGTTCTGTGGCAAATTTGTCTTGCCATCAGCAGGGTACACCAGCTGCTGTGATTAATCCAACGTTCGGACAACTTTCTAATGGGAGTTACCTCATGTTGAATGATCAGAGTTGCTGTGGCATGCTGGCAGGCATCCCATATCTAGTAACGGTCAACTCCAGGGTCACTTGCTGTATGCAAGTATTGTTTGCCCCAATAGACACAGTCAGGGAGTCGCCTCTATGGCCTTCGCTGAACGTCTCTTTTATAAGATTTGATACTTTAAGCAGAATGAAAGCCATGCTTTTACAACAAACAGTACCTTTGACCTCGGCCAAAGAAACCTATGATCTGCAAATTGCAAGGACTTCAGCTGAGATACAGACTTTAATACGTACAAACTGCCCTATACATTTCGTGGAAATGATAGGACGAATTTTCAACATGTCTGATACAACAGGAATTGTACATGTATTTAAGGGCATCTGCTCGGGTCTGTTAGCACCTTTCCAGGCAATACTCGGAATCATCCCGAACTTTGCACATTCGGTGTTTGGTGGCATACCATTAATTCTAGCACTTGTTGCAGGAATTCTATTTCTCTTCCTGCAATTTCGCTATGGCCAGCCAATTCGCCGACATCACTCCGAGCGACATGGAGAAAGCTCTCCTTGAACGAAAGTGCCGTGAGCAAATAGTACAGCTTTTGGGCATAAATCGTCTACGGGACCTTAATACCACATGGTTCCTGTCCATTAGACCAATCTGGCAAGATTGCATCTTACCTGTTCTACGATGCCTGCTATGCGGTGTAGAATGCGTGTTGGACACCTGTTTAACATTTCCATCGGATGCGCCAACGGACGTCGATACTCTGCTGGACCAGATAACGGCCCATGCTATGTGTTGTCCCCAGCGGCTTCCTATCCTGATGACAGCATTCATTGAGATCTCACAGACGCTTCCGGCAGCTGCTGAGGTACGAGAAAGAACTACAGGCACACAGGTAACAACGGAGGCGAACATTGCGACAATTGAAAGCAATGCTTCACATCTCTGTGCGATTAACCTGCGTCACAAGGTGTTCCAACTCACACCAACTACAGTGGATGATGTTTTGTCTATAGAAATAGATGATCTAATGTTTACACCAGACCCGTAAACTGACTCTGATTCAGCATACAGTGTTCCAAAAATACAGCAACAATTTGGCCTTCATTTTTTCAAAAACTTGGAACTCTACCAAAAATTGAACTTTTACCCATTTTTTCGAAGGAAAATGGAACTTCAATCTGCTTAAAGTAGAACTAGCCTTATAGTACAGACTTGGCGGTCCTTCTAAAGACATTTAGTCGTCTTATGTGTCTAAAAACAGTTCATTTAATTTTCCTGACATGAAATGACTTTGATTTATGAACAAACTTATCGATCATTTTCTGTCACATGTAAATATTACTGCTTAGATCATTCCAATTGCATTTATTTTCGAACTTTATGCCTGAAATGATAAGCCATGCTTCGAATGTACAGTACCATTTTGCATTCTAATATGTTTTCTTTTTTTTTAAATGCCTTTTTAAATGGTTTTATGAAATATTTTAGAAATATGCGGTACTCCATTTTTATGTTTAGCATTTTTAATGTTTAGCATTTATGTATTATCGTATACACGAAAGTGGAGTGGGTGTTGTATTCCTCTTAGGGTGTCCATAACGGGCTTTCCAATATCCTGACCTTATATAGGCACAATTCGCCCTGCCCTTATATAGGCATAGAATCCCAGGCCTTATTTAGGCATTAAACCGTGCACTCCAAATACAGGCATGGTCTCTGACATCCGTCCACCCTAACGTCACAACGAGTTCATGAAGAACAGACCCTTAGGCTGCGGGAGTTTCCCTAGCTCAGGACTATTGATTTCTTCAAGGCCTCATCTATTATGCATGAACCATTATTCCTTAGGGGTTCATTCATGACGTCTTTCGTTGTCCAATTCACGTCAATGCTAACATTCCTAAGGTACTCTCAGGTATAAATATACCTTCCCTAGCCCCTGTAAAACAGAGGAGACCTCGACTTCAGAGGAGCCCGTATCCCGGCCTGACGCACTGAGAAGACGCTGCCATTCCCTGCACGCAGAGAGCCCAGCTTCCAGCTTCCAGTGATCTGACTTCCCTTGCGGGGGGATGGAGTTCGAGTCTGGCAAAGAGATTCCAACCTCTCTCATTCTTCAGGTATGGAGCTGATAAGAACCTAGAGGGACTCTTGGCATACTAGACTTAACATACTCTTAGTATACCATAGTAAGGAATACTTCACCTACTTCATACCTTGTCCTACACCTAGGTTAGGTTAGGTACATTGGGGTAGAACTAGCTTAGCACCGCATCGTATGAGTACTCACATTTTTAGTCTGTGTTATTTATGTAACAGCATTTGTACTATACGATAATGCTATCGCAGTATTATTTATTTCTACTGCTCACCCTGTACATTATTTATCTCGCATACTGTCTTGTGATCGTAACAGCACATTATACTTACACCAGAAACAAGACTGTTCAATAAATCTTTTATTGAAAACGCCCGTCTATTATTTCTGTGTAACTCTGAGGAAAACTAAGCATGCACGACTGAGCTGAGTGAAATAGTTATCTAGTGTTTCCACGACTCTGGGACACGTTCTGATTCTAAAAGGGAAACATATTGGTCATGTTTTGCGGCTGCCAGAAACTACTCCCTTCTTGTTGTCAAGGAGTTTCTAGTGGCCTCTGAGCTAGCTGGCACAAGTAATTAAGTTTAATATACTCGATAGGGACATACTGACCTTAGTCCTATGTCAAACCTATAGGATATATTATTCCAATGCGCAGAGCCTATTAGGGAAATAGGAGCTACACTACAGATCCTTGTGACTGGAGGTGAATGTTTCCATTGTCCAGCATTCCGTCCATCAATTGTTTCTTTTGCATATGTCACCCTAAGTGGGAAGGGTATGCCCAGACATGGGTCCCGTGCTCACTACACCACTGGATTCAAGCTAGCCTGGCTGATGAAGGGTGATGCCCTGAAACCTGTCCCAGGATGCTTGTTTCCAGTCCAGAGAGGACCTGGCTTGGCAGTTCGGGCTGGACTGTTCCCACAAGGAACAGGGTCAAGACTGATTTGCATATGGCTGGGTCCAAACTGGGGTGGTGTGGTGAGCAAAAGAATGATGGATTTAACCCAGATACTTGTGACGGGGGTGAATGTTTGCATTGTCCAGCATTCCGTCCATCAATTGTTTCTTTTTCATATGTCGCCCTAAGTGGGAAGGGTATGCCCAGACGTGGGTCCCGTGCTCACTACACCACTGGATTCCCAGGGTATGCCTGGCTGATGAAGGGTGATGCCCTGAAACCGGTCCTAGGATGCTTGTTTCCGGTCCAGGGAGGACCTGGCTTGGCAGTTCGGGTTGGACTGTTCCCACAAGGAACAGGGTCAAGACTGTTTTGCATATGGCTGGGTCCAAACTGGGGTGGTGTGGTGAGCAAAAGAATGATGGATTTAACCCAGATCCTTGTGACTGGGGGCGAATGTTTGCATTGCCCAGCATTCCGTCCATCAATTGTTTCTTTTGCATATGTCGCCCTAAGTGGGAAGGGTATGCCCAGACATGGGTCTCGTGCTCACTACACCACTGGATTCAAGCTAGCCTGGCTGATGAAGGGTGATGCCCTGAAACCGGTCGCAGGATGCTTTTTTCCGGTTCAGGGAGGACCTGGCTTGGCAGTTCGGGCTGGACTGTTCCCACAAGGAACAGGGTCAAGACTGATTTGCATATGGCTGGGTCCAAACTAGGGGGGTGTGGTGAGCAAAAGAATGATGGATTTAACCCAGATCCTTGTGACTGGGGGTGAATGTTTGCATTGTCCAACATTCCGTCCATCAATTGTTTCTTTTGCATATGGATCTCAATCCCGTGGCAGCGGATGTGATCCATGTCTTGAATTTTTTGGCCTCTTTGGTTGAGGAGGGGTTGGCCTACACGTCTATTAATACCTTCTGATTTGCTATCTCAGCGGGACATGCAGTGGTGGATGGGTCCCCGGTGGGGGAACACCCCTTTGTTTGTCATCTCTTGAACCTAAGTACTCGGTGCACTGGGATGTGAACCAGGTGCTGAACCTTTTTCTCTCTTGGCAGCCGAATAGATTCCTATCCACAAAGGAGCTTTTGGGGAAACTGGCCATACTACTCTGCCTCATCTCTTGCAGACGGGTGTCGGACGTCAGAGCACTGGACATCACCGACCAGATTTTTTCCCCTTCGGGGGGGACTTTCACGACCCGTAGAAGGACCAAATGCAGGACAAGGTCAATTTCATATTCGGCCTTCCCGGAGTCACCAAAGCTGTGTCTTGTCTTAAGGCCTATGAAGAGATGTCAGAGGAATTCTGCCCTCCTGGCGAAGGGCAGCTCCTCATTGCCCTGCGGAAAACTCACAAAGCGGCACCCTCCCCCACAATCGCCTGTTGGGTGAGGTAGGTGGTGCAAGAAGCAGGTATTGACCTGCGGTTGTTCGGAGCTCACTCCACCCGTGGGGCAATGGCTTCGAAAGCATTTTGGTTGGGGGCTCAATTGGAAGATATACTTAACGCCACAGATTGGTCTTTGGACTCCACATTCAAACAGTTTTACCTTAAACATGTACTGCAGATGGCCCACTGAGGATTATCCCACCCAAGGTTCATCTATGCTTCGACCCCTCCCTTTGCTGAGTAAGTAAAAAGTTTTGGGGTTTCTTGCTATGCTAATGTTGCATGGTTGACTGTATTGATTTACCTGTGGATATGTGATCGTTGCCCTCTTCACTGTCAGGCTTAAACATTAGCCATGAACATGTTCTAAATATGTCCTTTGTTTGCAGGAATGGATGCGAATAAACAGGATTCGTGAGTTGACGGCAGTGGCTGATCTCGCGCGATGAAAGAGGATGAGTGGCCAGTGATGATGGACTATAAACCGGGTTGGAGACACCTGATTGGTTGGAAAGAGAGACTGTCATCCTGTTGGACTCTATTGTTTTTTGTTAACATACCCAAGGCCTCATGGTAATTGTGGTTGTTTAAGTTTGAGTTTTTAAATGGCTGCTATTCAATAAAGTGGAGAAAGGATAGCATAATCCTTGCCTCCGAGTCCTTAATAGAATTGAAACTTTCTGTTACGATAGCTAGGAAAGTTTTCATTGTTCTATCATTCAAATGTTGGAGTTCTTGTTGTTTGTTTGAATGAAACTACTGCTGAGCTTGGAGTTTATTCCCTGCTCCTTTGAGTAAGGATTAGCATATCCAAGACTTTTTCATAAGGACCTCTGTGTTAGCCTAATGCTCATGAAACCCAGGTTTTGAGAAATACAAGATAGCCCTGTGTTTTTACTGTGTTTAGCATGTCAAAGGCCAATTCTTCCTCGTCTGTCCATTGAAAGTGACATTTTTGCTCAGCAATTTAGCTTTAGGTGTTGCAGTCTGTGACATCTGGTCAATGAACCTTTGATAAAAATTAACGAACCACAAAAAGCATTGGACATCCTTTGCACAGCTTGGAGTTGACCGTTCTATCACCACTTGCCTTTCTCTTTGGGAGAGATGATGAAACCTAAGAATCAGTTGTATGGAATTCACATTTGCTTGATTTTCATGATAAATGAGATTATAATATGATCTGTAGCACCATTGATACATGTTGAATGTGATCATGCTAAGTGTTGGAGTAAATCCAAAAATCATTCATGTACACACTAACAAATCTATTAAAATAGTCGCTGAGTACATTTTTGATGAAATACTGGAAGGCAGCCGGTGCATTGCACAAACCAAATGACATGACAAGATATTCAAATAAATCATATAGCATTTGGTAGGCTGTCCTCCACTTGTCTCCCCATCTCACACGAACTAGATGCCATGCCCGTCTTAAGTCCAATTTGGTGTATATTTTGGCAGATCGTAATTAGTGTATTACAGTTGTGATGAGGGGTAATGGGTTATCAATTTTTGACTGTAATTTTGTTTAGGGCCCTATAATCTCTTCAAGCGCTAAGCTCGCCATTGGCCCTGGGGATGAAAAATAAGGGTGAGGTGGCAGAAGATTTAGATGGTCTGATAAATTCATTCGCTAGAAAGTGGTCCAAGAATTCCCCAAGGTGTTTATATTCTTTTTCTGTAAAGGCAGAAATCCTATGGCATGGAACGTCCGCTACAGAACTCAAATCTATCTGGCAGTTGCAGGTCTGTTGTTGAGCTCAACTCAGCTTTTTCAGCACTAAGAACATTATCTAATTGTACATATCGTTTTGGGAGTGCAACCTCTTTTTCAGCCACTGTGGCAAAAGTATGGATCTAAATAAAGGCTTGAGCAGGTTTTTTTTATTATAGAGGCTGACATCATGTGCTACAGCTCTTCAGGAAGTTCAAGTTCTGAGGAACCCAACAGTGAGAGCGACAAAAGCCATGAGTGAAGTGTAGAATAAATGTACTCCAGTTGGTTTTGCGGTTGTAGAGTTTAAGCCATGAAAAGCCAAATGGTGGGGCACTGAAGACATTGAAGCGTATCTCTTCCCTATGTATATAGTGGTCACCAGTGCATTTCACTACTCAAGAGATATCATGTTTAGTGATATAGCCTTATGATAACAAAGTGCCACCCACTACTCTATCAGATTCAGGCTGTGACATGAAGCATCAAAAAAATACCCATCACACTAGACGAATAATGCCTGAATTATTACTTCACCCCTGCCAGGGATGTAGGAAGATATAGGAAGTTTTGTCCTGAGACAGATTAGTAATGTGGAGTGTGGGAGGATCTACTTGGAGACCACCACTCTTTTTGCTTTGAGCCTATAGTTTTCTGCCACATACGAGGTAACCACCAGCTTGGCTTTAGGCCTAACGGGACAGTCTCTAACAAAGTGTCCCTTTCACATGCTGTATAGGCACTGCCCTCTCTATCGACTGGATTCTTTCTCTTACTGAGAGAACGAACCCCTTTTGCTTTCGATGTCATGGGTTCAGTGCTCATGTCAGTCGCTAACATGGACGCTTTTCCTAGGATACCCTCAATCTGATTTCCCATGTTCTCTTTTACATTCAGCCAGTTGATGATCAGGTCATGAGGTGAGATTGATTAGTTCTGTACAGCTCTTGGGTTGGGTATCTATCTGTGCAAGTACATCCTTCAGTTCATCTCAAAAGCCCTGTTAGAAGAGGAGAGCTCTCTTTTCCTTTGGCCATGATGTTTCAATACAAGTTGATTAATTTGTGTTAGGTAAGTTACAAGACTTCTGTTGCCCTAAAGAAGTTCCAAGAGCCCTCAGTCTTGATGAGGTCTTAGTTTACCTATTGAAAACTCTTTTTTACTCTTTCTTAAACTTTCTCCAATCATATAACCTGGCATCATTGTCTTGCACTAGTAGTTATGGACTGTTGCTGCACCTCACCCAACTATAAAATGAGGAAGGCTGCACATGACTGGTTATCTGGGACGGCCGAAGGATGGCAGACAAAATATAATTGTACCTCAGTGAGAAAAATTTGAATCTTGCCCGGATCCACTAAGTAGTATTCTGAGGGGCCAGGAGGACGGCAGGGGGAACTGTCACTGAGATGTTAGCTTATATCAACCTGGGAGTAAGTTGCGTGGAGGCAAATATAGGTCATGGTACACTCGTGAATAGGGTCTATGGAATGTGAAAAGGAATGCTCAAGGAACATGATGTCATGATGAGAATTTGAGTTATTTGTGATTGTAGCTGTGCCACTCTCTCTGCTAAGGCAGCAGTTTCATTTCGAGAGGAGCTAAGTCTTGTGCACTATACTGAGAGCCTTCAACAAATCTTCCGAAGTGACCATTGAGAATAGTGGTGGTCAGGAGGACTCAAATTAGAGGATACAGTATTCGGACACATATCTACAGTTCTTGAGAGCAGCACCTCCCAAAGCACATCTTTCAGCAGCTATTTGAACTCTGAGGTTCGGAGTGGGCAAACGGGGGGTTGAAGGGAGGGGCTGCAAAGAAGAAGTCCACTAAGAAGACAAGGGAATGGGTTAGAAACAGTTCTTTGAGATCAGTCACCACAACCAATACACTCTTGCTGCTCTTTGCACCAACTGGTAGTGTGGTACAGAGGCCTTGAGTGAAACAAGAGTTCGAATGTTCTTCATCAGCACAACGTTCGCAATTCCTTGAGATATGATATAAAGGCTTTTCTGTAACATGTACCCGATTGCAATACACATTTTCTTTGATTCTAAGAATTCTAGTTCCAAGATGCTTCACAACAATGTTACATACAGTCTACAGTTCTTTCAATAGGGAGTTTTAGTTCAAAATCCTGGCACATGCAATAGTATATCCATATATATTTATATTTGTTTCATACCTAACAAACTTTCTGGTTTCTACTTGTTGTTATCGTCAATACGCAAGAAGTCCCTTATTCCTTTCTTCTAGTTCTACTTTTCAATGCTTAGATGTGATCTCTGAACAACTGTGCGTAACGTTCATAGAAAAAGACATTTCTAGAACATTTTCTAGTAAGATTCCCCCTCCGGTGTTCCTACCACTGGGGCCACCTTGAGTCCTGCAGCATGCTGGTATGTAAAAAGTTTAAATTCTACGATACATGACACTCTTAATTGCATAGCACCGGACTCAACACTCGCTGGGTCTTCAAAATACTGCTCATTGACGCCTGGATTGCTTCAGCTGAAAGGATGCACAGTGTGTGCATCTTCCGACAGCTGCCTCAGCAGGTTTCCTGGGAATTTAGGTTTCTTCTTCATGCAGTGCACTGCCAGGAGATGTGCATGCAAGAGTACAATAGAGTTCAGGTCAACGCACATGCTTAACAAGCCGATCCTCTCCATTAGCTGCAGCCACATCTTCTTTGTAGACATGTCACAATGGGTAGAAGTTAACTTACACGTATAGCAACAGGGGAAGCATGATCATGGAGGATGGTGGGCATAGATCTGACAGGGTCTTCAGAAAGATGAGTCAGGGATATCCTGTTTATGTCGTTTCAGGCCTTAGGGTCATCATCAACTCCATAGCTCCCATCAGAGTTTCATCCTTCTCCAAATGCCAGCCCCACAGGCTTTTTTCCAGAACAGACTTCAATATTCCATGCATCACCACGATCTCTCAGCCTCACCCACCATTCTACATCATCTCAGACACAGTACCGTGAACTCACTCATGCTAAGATACAACATATGGCATTCAAATAATAATCTATCCATGGGAGGCAGTAAAACATGTGACTACTTGATGAAAATGACAAATTAATGTTTAGATGTCAAGCACAGAAATGCTAAAAAGAAAAGGGAAGTATTTCAGGCCATGAATAGTAATTTTTCTTGATAATGATAAGCTTTTGTTTTAGAAGATTAAGGGCCATATTTTGAGTTCTACGGACATTGTACTCTTCCACAAATGTGAGTACCATGTCCACCAATCTTACTGTCCACCGCTCTATTTACAGTAAGGCAGACCATCATGCTTCCGAGTGCAGTAGCCCAGAAGGGACACTACACTGATGGCCCAATGATGGAGTAAGCGTTAGTGCATCAGACCCTCCGCCCTATATAGAGCAGATGGCCTACTGTACTTTTTGTTTTAGTTTTGGACTGCCAGGGAAACCGAGGCTGTCCTGAACAGAAAAATAGTTAAAAATTACCCTCATACCATGGGAAAAAAAACTCTCATGATGTCAGGGTCATTATTTTTTTTGTTTTTAGAATAACAAACTCCTGTTTTGTGAATTAAGGGGCATATCTACAAGGGCTGGCAATAAAATTATCGCCGCTTTAGCGTCCGTTTTCGGACGAAAAGCGGTGATAATTTTAACGCCCTATTAGCAAGGACACCCTAACGCGTGAATCCATGCTTCTTCGCCCTTTCCTTATCGCCCAGCTTTGCATCTCTAATGAGATGCAAAGTGGGCGTTCCCCCCCAGAATAATGGGAGAAATGTCGCTAAGCGACATTTCTCCTATTATCAAGGGAATCGCTAACAAGCAGAGCGATAAGAAAAATAGCGATAACCACGGTTATCGCTACTTTCCTTACGCATGCTTTAATTCTGACTTAACCATGTAATCCAATGGGAGGTGGATTACATGGCTAAGACCACCCTGCCCTATCAGCAAGGTATCGCCGGTCACAGTGCGATTATCGCTGGTTTCCCAGCGATAATCACACTGTTTTCCAGCTATCGCTTGCATTTCTATCGCTTTGGAGATAAGCGTTGCTGATAGCACGCTATCTCCGCGATAGAAAGCAGCGATAGCCAGCGATAATTATCCTAGCGCTAAGTGCGCTTAGCGATAATTATCGCCGGCCCTTGCTGATATGCCCCTTGGTTTCGAAAAAAAAAAAGTTTGTCACGTGACTGTCTGAAACATGGTGGCCACTAGCAGACTTTCAGTGCTTTCAGAAGACCCACTGTAGCAACAGTTCCTCTAAAGGCATAGCGATCTCTGCTGAGCCTACAGAGATCTCCAAATGCAGTGGGCGGTAGTTCACTCAGGCTGATGGAGGTAAAATCCTGACGGACGGCAGGCTGTTGGGCAAACTAAAAATCATGCCATAAGTTTATTTTTACATAATAAAAAGCTTGCGTTTCGTTATTTTTCATAGATCGACAAACTATAGTTCAGGAACAAAATTTCCATATATAAATTTAAAGCTAAAGTTGATATTTGAGTAACAATCACAAATGTTGTCTGAGGCCCTTGCATGTAAGACTGGTGAAGACTGGTGTATCATGTCTGCTGTCTAGACCTGCTATGTCTCTGAAACCTGGGTGATAGCACTTTGCTAAGAGCCTGTAAAAATTGTCTAGCTCTGCTTTCTAAAGTGTAAGACTGTGAGATGAGTACTTTGTTAATTTTTCCAACGTGCCATTTCCCAGGAACTTTCAAAACAAGACCAGAGGCTAGCATTATGCATTAATCTTTTCAATGGTAAACCTCAGTAGCTTTGCTTATAAGGAAAACCATAGAGAAATAACATATGATTGTGACTAGAAGGGCGCAATATGAAAAAACTGAAAGAACATGAAATGAGAAGAAAGGTGCAATAAACACAATAGGCTATGTGTAATTGTGGGCGTTAAATGTATTTTTCACTTTTGGCTTACTAGAAATTTTAAGGTAACTGTAGTGAAAGATTAACCAACATATTCTCATACTTTCTTTGGGGTGGGTGAACCACCATTGCTCCCAGGAAAGGTCAGCCTTGCTTGGCAACAATGCAAATATTGGAATACTTCATTAATGCCCCTTAAGAACCACTGGATATTTAGCAAAGTGTGTTATAAAATATTTTAGGCTAATATTTTCAAACTTTTCTCAGAGTAAGACCTCCACAAATCCCCCTGGAGAAAGTTCAGTTTGTTTGCATCAGTCATATATTCTGTTTAATTCAAGCGCGGTAGTTTCCGCCCACCATTTTCAAAGATCGCCAACCAGCAATGAGTCAGGTTATTGCAAGTCACCAACAGTACAAGGGCGACATATTGTCACAGAACCACAGGTTGATTGGCTTTATGAGGTTATTGTACTCTAGGGTATCACAATACCCTCCTTACAACCTTCTCAAATTAAGTATATAGTGAATATACATAAAAAGTCCTATAAAAAAAAAACACACTCCCACGCCACAATCCGAGTTCAAGGGTGAATCCTTACCCTTGCATGAACACTCGCTTGCACATGGATAGAAAATTGGAAATGTGAGATAGTTATTGCACCCCCCTCCCCCTTATGCCCTGACAGTTATCTACAGGTAAAACTACTGAACTTTGTCAAATGGAAAATGCTTGGTAAGAAGGCAAAACATGCACATTTTGTGGCTAAATAAAGAATCCTTCTGTTATACCTCATTCTGAGTTAGGTAACTAGGAATAGGCGGTATTTACCATACCTGGTAAATGTCCCACCCTGGGGTATTGATATTTACCAGGTTTGGATAAATACCCACCACTATTCCGCCCTACTCGGAATCAGGCCCCAAGTTTTTACATGTGCACTTTTTAAATGCATAATGAGTTGCCTCAAACATCCATTACAAATTTAAAGCCTAACATTTGACAACAAAATACTACAGTAGAACTGCAGTCACTGAAGTTGATAGCCATAGTTTTTGCCCCCATGCAGACGGGTGCAGTCAGTCACTACACCAGCCTGCAGTAGGATCTCTGCCCTTATTTAAAGTGCAGGCCGGTTGGTGCCTGCAAAAATAAAGGCAGACTAGTGGTTTCACACAAATAGTCCTTCATTCACTAACATTCTACCCCAGAGCAGGCACAGGTAGTAGGGCACACTGGCCTGTTCTTCATCCGCCACATCCAGTTAAAGGTGTGCCATGGCACAGATCACACAGGCACAGGGAGAGCATTTTGAGGCAGAAACAGCCAGGGGCGTAGTTTCAGGGAGGTGTTCGGGGTGTGACACCCCAAAATACATGCTTTTTTGGCTTGGTATTCGGGTCTGGGGCCCTGATTTGGGTCTGCTATCTCTGTGTTGGTTTTTCTCATCCTCAGCCATGAATGAAAGACATAACAATGACCTTTTATGCAGAGAGAGAGCGCGAGAGAGAGATACCTATCTGGTGGCGTGTTGGAAATGGCCCTTTTTGCAGGGTTACCCCAAACTTTTTGACTTCCTCTTCCCTTTTTTCTGACCTTTTTGTTGGCTTTAGGACTCTGGGCACTTTACCACTCCTAACCAGTGCTAAAGTGCATGCGCTTTCTCCCCTAAACATGGTATGATTGGTTTACACCAGTTTGGATATTTGATTTACTTGTAAGACCCTTGTAAAGTGGTATAACATATACCCAAGGCCTGTAAATTAAATGCTACTAGTGGGCCTGCAGCACTGATAGTGCCAACCACAGACGTAGCCTTTCAAACCTGTCTGAGGCCTCCCACTGCAGGGCCTGGGTATGCAGTTTACTGCCACTTCAACTTGGCATTTAAAACTACTTGCCAAGCCATATAATTCCCTTTAATTACACATAAGTCACCCCAAGGTAGTCCCCAGGTAGCCCTAGGGGCAGGGTGATGTGTAAGTAAATGGTAGAACATGTATTTGTATGCTTTGCATGTCCTGGTAGTGACAAACAGCCTATTTCATTTCTCACTGCTGTAAGGCCTACTCCTTTCGAAGGCTAGCATTGGAAATTCCCTTATATACTTTTAAGTTGTAATTCCTGATCAGAAAGGAGTGGCATTGCCATGTTTGGTATGTTTAGAATGGAAGTGATAAATCCTACTTACTGTTAAAGTTGGATTTCACATTACTATTTTAGAAATGCCACTTTTAGAAGTGGGCATTTCTCTGTGCTTATACCTCCTTGTGCTCGCAGCCTGTCCGCAAAACACATCTGGGCTAGGTGACAGCTCCACTTTGTGCACTCTCTCTAGACAACCACAACATAGGAAGAGCTAGGTGTGACAGGAGATACATCTGCATTCATCTGTATACTGATGGTCTTCCTGGGCAGGGAGAGGAAAATGTGGTTCACACTTACATCTGAATAGGTTGTGTCCTGCGCTCACACAAAGGGCTGATTTACCCCCTACTGATAGTCTGGAGCCAGGGCTGGGTTAAAAGGGATCCTTGTGCACTTCAGAGAGTTCCTTTGAAATCACCCCCTACATCAAAGGCATTTTTGGTATAAGTACTGGGGCTCTGACCCCATCTAATTCGACCCTGAGTAGGACTTGAAACCAGATGCTGCTGGCTCTACATCTGCACATTGCCAGGAGGACTGTTGTGCTGCCATTCTTGATAACTGCTTTGCGGTGTTTACCTGCTGCATGCTGAGTGCTGGGCTACAGGAGGTACTGCCATTCTGCAATTTCCCTGGATGTGCTGGCCTGGCACTTGCTACCTGCTTTTGTGCCCCCAAGTGTTCTCCAAGGGCTTGTTGGCTTGCCCCCTGTTCTCTCAAAGTCTCAGGACCATAAAAGACTCTGCACCATCGTTATTACCATGGGACTCAGAGTCTGGCAATTGAAACAACTTCTAACCCACCAACGCGTCATTCTGCCTGCACAGCCATTTGTGCTGCCTGATTCCCAGTGTGTTTTGGAGGAGCACTGAAATGCAGGAGCTTTCGTTAGGACCAAGCGTCCTAGGAGGTGAAACTGATGCTGCAGTACGGAAGGAAGCCGGCCAGCACAGTCTGCTCCATGAAGACCAGAGACTATGGGTGTGGGAAGGTTAGCCCTGCCCAATGGCCAGTTGGGCTCAGCGCTCCAGTGGTAATTCCCCAAAAAGGACCCGTGCTCGAGTGGCGGACACGTCGGTGTCCCAAGTAATGACAGCGCTTCACTTACTGCATCTGGCTCGGAGGTGTTGACTGGGAGACTCCAGGCCCCACCTTCTCTTGACAAGAGGCCGTTGCAGTGCTGCCCAGACCCAGTGAAACACGGCTCCTATGTGGCCCAGAGGGAGGAGGACACAGCTCCCGAGGTCCATGCCCAACTCTCCCCAGCGGCAGCCCCATGTTCACCTCGACCGAGAGAAGCTACTGCTGTGTTTGAAACACTTCCTGTGCCAGTGAAGTTGCACCGCGCCCAAGCAGGCAGTTAATTTGACAACTGTGCGGCCAAGAGGGATCGAGGGAGGCATTCTCATGCTTAGGCTGGGCATTCCTCATTGCGAGACAATCAGAACCACTCACCAGGACTTTTCGGAGCTCTGCTTTCCTCGCTCGGGCACCTAAAATGTCCAGTGGTCAATCCCTGACAGGGATCGTTGTCTTTTAACAGTGCTCACAGAAATTACTGTGTAAAGTCTAGTTGGGGTACAGGTGCTCCTGTGCCCTATGTTTTCATAATGCAGTTGTTACAATTTTCCTGCAATGTATGAGATTCTCTATAATCCTGCATTGCTTGCACAAATTATATGATTTCTATCGTTTTGGCCTTGATGTGTTTACAATATAGTAATCTATTTTTATAAACTCTGTGTGGAGTCTCTTTTTGTGGTGTATTCATTGTGTTACTTTGTGAGTGAGTTGCACAAATGCTCTACACATTTTTTCCCTAAATAAGCCTGCCTGCTCTGCACCAAGCTACCAGAGGGTGAACACAGGTTATCTTTGGTGTGTATCTGACTTACCCTGACTAGAGTGGTGGGTTCTGCCTGACTGGGGTGCATACCTTAGCCAACCAGAAACGCCATTTCTAAACTGGACGAATTTCAAAATGTAAAACCAGATAACCCAGAATCAATACCGGATACCGTGTTGTTCGCATTGTGTGATCCTAGGCAAATATTTTATTTCACAGAGCCTCCATATTTTTATTATCGAATATGAGTGCAGTTTTAAATACTTGAGTTCATGATGTGTACTGTACAAGCATCTCTTATGTTTGATTTATTAGACTTTAATGTTGCTCCATCTTTAATAACAATCTGGGCCATGTTTAGGATTTATCTGACTATCGACTTGCCTCAAAGTTCCCTACAGGCATTGCAATTGAGTGCCAGCCATAAATGCTTCTCAAAACTATTACTTTTAATAAATGTCTCTCTATGCAGTGATATAATCTGATGTAGTATTGTGAAATGCTTCCACATGTTTGTAGAAGTACACTTTTTTGAATTTTGATGCAATTGTATCATATTTTTACATTATGTTTGTTGCACGAAATGCATACAAAATGTTCGTGCATGGACTCTTAGAGCCAAGCCAGACCCATGGCTCTTCTCTGGTTAATTTTGCCTGATTAATTTGCTTGCACGCTCTTCTCTATTACTGACTCGAGCTTAGTACATGGGGCCATCAGTCACTTGATAAAATGATTTTTAAAAGGTGAAGACTAGAAACATGGATCTGCGCCCACATACACCGATTTGACAACTTTACCATCAAGACTTCTTGCAGCAGAGACGAAGATTAGGTGCAGTGAAAATACATTTAAGATAAGTGATCCCAGGACAGGGACCCCAGGCCGTTGTGTTGAATGTGACCGTAGTCAAAAGTTCTTAAGGAGAACTACAGCCCAGGTTGAACAGGCAAGGGCGTTTGAGGTGAGACACCCCTCAAATGCATCCTTGGTTTGGTAGTTGGTTCTGAGACCCATCAGCAGGGTCTGCTATGTCTGTGTCGGTTTTTCTTCTTTTAACGCTAATGATCACACCTCCTTCTAATTTGATCAACCACAAAGACACTAGAGTAATTGCATGAAATGGAATTGAGAGCACAAGACTCATCCCAGTCACCAACAATAACCACTGAATTAACCACTAACTTTGCATTCTGGACCAGCGTGCTGCCCGGCGCAAGGCACTTCAGTGACTCGTCGGGGTAATAAACACTATAGAAATACAATTAAAATTAGAATTACAACTATTTTTTTATCGGGATCTTAAATATATATAGTGACTGGGTTACTAAACAAGAAGTAAATCTGCACCCACAGAAGTACTCCTTTGATGGGTGCAAATTTACTACATTTCGAAATTCAGCAGTAACCTTGGAAAGCTATGCCAGTCTCAAGTTTCCAGGCTTACTACTGGCAATCAAATACTCAAAAGGTGATGGAATGAATGCTTGCATATAGTCTAACCAGTGGCAATCGCTCGGGTAGCATTTCAACCTATAGTTTTCCACCCACCATTGCATGGTAGACAGAAGTCCAGCTAATGCAAATCAGCACCGACCCTGTTCCTCATGGAAACAATCCATCCAAATCCTTGGTCATCTCACCTCACCACCCTGCAGTCCACTGCATTTTTAATTGGCAAATTTGAGATTTACCCACCAGCCCCCACCTCCACCCCCCTCCTCCTCCACCCTGAATCTCAGTGACTAAGCTAGGCCCCTGGACAAATCTTGGAAACAACAGTGTAACAAATGATTTTAGGAGGTTAATGGAATGATGTCAGCCAGCATTTCTTTTTCTTTGGAAATGTAATTCTAGCTGAAACCCTAGGAAGTAAAGGAACGCTGACAGAAGGTCAGATATCAGTCATAATATTTTCAGTTTGTGGGATTAGGCAGGAGCCCAGGGAGCTGTGTGTCAGCGGTAGCCTGAGATTGCAGTCGCTTGTAAAAAATCATTACAAGCGACTAGTTCTTCCTTCTTACAAGCGAGTTCCTAGGGAGGGATATACAAATATGAGAAACAAATTCATTTATACGTCAATTACATTATGTATTATGGTAATTGTTAGGAATGGGGGTCTCTAGTTGGCAATGGTTTGCACCTTTGTCCAAATAGGGTCCCTTCCTTCTATTCAGGATAATCGGCATACACTACTGAAATAACCCCTGCTCACCCCCTTGGAAGCTTGGCATGAGCAGTCAGGCTTATCTCAGAGGCAGAATGGGGGTTGGGTGCACACTGCCTCACATCCCAGTACAGTTCACCCCTTTGCATTCTGGTAAATGCAGTACACAGTTCATGCTTACTTCAAAATTAGCCGGAGTTTGTCACCAAAGTTGGTGCAGACATTGCTGTATATCTCTAGACACATGTTTCTGGGTTGAGCCCTTCATCAGTAGAGAGCATCAGTATTAGAGAGCAAAGAAAAATCATCTGGGGTTGCTGGAAATGCTACCAAGTTCCTCTCAGGTCACAGTACCACTCACAGGCACACAGGTGCAGCTCCAAAGCTCGTCAGCTTGCTGGCTCAAGGGAGCCTTTTAAACAGAATGGGGGTTGGGAGCACACTGCCTCACATCCCAGCACAGTTCACCCCTTTGCATTCTGGTAAATGCAGTACGCAGAGGCAGTTTGTGAAGCATTTTCACATACCCAACAGTAAAACAGGGAAAACTCTACAAAAGGACAGCACACCAGTTTTAGCAAAAATAACCAATATTTATCTGTGCCGACAAGACCAAAAGACCAACATACAGTAATCAAAAATATGCACTTAGCAAGAATAACTTTAAAATGCAGTTGCTTGAAGCCAGTAGCTCCGTTCGGGGCTACCGTGGTGCTAAAAACAACAGAATCCAACAGTTTCGGCTGACCACGTCAGTGCGGACTGGAGTTAGTGTCAGCAGACTCGTAAACAGTACCCTTAGTTCTGGCCGACTGTGTCGGTGCGGGCCAGTCATGACAACCATCGTGGTTGTGATGTGAAGCGCAGCGGTGCGGTGCGGTGTGCTGTGCCCTCAAGTGGCGGTGCAGACAGCGGCTCGGTGATGGTCGTCCAGCGGCGTCTGTGAGACCAGGGCTGCGGTGCAGAGTGAGGCCCTACTCGTGGCAGTGCTGGCAGGTCACGGTGCAAGCGGCAGTGTCGGTTGATGGGAGCTGGTGTCGACCAGCTTAGGCTGCAGTGTGGGACTTGGCGGTGCATCATGTGACTTACAAGCGGTGCCCCCAAACCACGGTGCAGTCACGGGTGTCGAGGTCAGCGTGCAGCAACGTCGTCTGTAAGACCAGGGCGGTGGAGTGAAGCGAGGCAGTGTGGAGTGCGGTGCCCACAGGTCGCGGTGAAAGCAGTGGCTCGGTAGTGGCATCGGTTATCGTCGCCGGTGAGACTAGGGTTGCGGTGCGAAGTGCGGCAGTGCCTTCTGCGGTGCCTTCAGCACATGGAGCCAGCAGCAGTGTCAGGGACTGTGCCGGCTGCTTTCCCCCTCTGTGGCAACTGAAACCCATGGTTCCAGAGGCGGTACCCAGAGGTAAGTGAAGTCTTTGCTGTCCCTGAGACTTCGTGAACAGGAGGCAAGCTCTACTTCAAGCCCTTGGAGATACTCAGCGACAAGTGAAGAAAGGTCAGTCCAGTCCTTTCACTGCCCAAGGCAGAAGCAGCAACTGCAGGCCAACTCAGCAAAGCAACAACACAGCAAAGGGGCAGTACTCCTCTTGGCAGTTCTTCCAGCTCTTCTTCTTGGCAGGTGCCCTGATCCAAGCGAGTTCTAAATTTCTGGGGTCTGGGCCCCAATATTTATACTCAGTTTTACTTTGTTTTCTCGGGCAGAGAGTGTCTGTGCTCAGTCCAAACCAGTTTGCTCCTCTCTGGCCCAGCTTCCCGGCAGGAGGTGGAGACAGCATTGTCCAAGGCAGACCAGGACCATTCAGGTGCAAGGAAATCTCCTCCCACTACTCTAAATGCCTCCCAGGTCTATTCAGCCCAGCCCTGACTCATCCAGGAAAGGCAGGACACACCTCATCCCCCCAATGGCTGTCTGAAGAGAATGCACATCCGCAGCCCCTGTCACTCCAAAGCCAGACTGTCAATCAACAACCAAAGCAGAGGCAAACAGGATGGCTAAGCAAAAGAATACCTACTTTCTAAAAGTGGTATTTTCAAACACAGAACATGACAATCATCTTTACTAAAAGATACATTTCTACATTCTGAGTTCAGGCATACTAAACTCCATTCCTCTATCTTGTCTTAATGGGAAGATGTTTGCAAAGTATTCCCCATTCTATCCTATGGGACAGATAGCCTTTCAACAACGAAAAACGAAATATACTGTAGTTCACTATGAGGACATGTCCTACCTTTCAAATCCACTGCACCCAGCCCATAGGGGTACCCTGGGCCTACCTTAGGGGTGACTCACATGTAATAAAAGGGAAGGTTAGGGCCCGGCAAGTGGGTGCACTTGCCAAGTGCACATGGCAGTAAAAACTGCACGCAGACACTGCATTGGCAGGTGCGAGACCCTTTGAGAGGCTGCCCGTGTGGGTGGCACAATCAGTGCTGCAGGCCCACTATCAGCATTTGATTTACAGACCCTTGGCACACACAGTACAGTGTACATGGGACCTACCAGTAAATCAAATATGCCAATCATGGAAACACCAATCCTTAATACAATTTACAATAGGGGCACTTCCACTTTAACACTGAACAGCAGTGAGAAATTGCGCAGAGACACTAAACCAGCAAAAACAGAGTCAAACCCAGGAGGTCAGAAAGCAAAAATACAGGGGAAACACACCAAAAGATGCAAGGTCTATCATTAATACCAACCCAATCATTGCAGGCAGACAGACATATTTAGTCAAAACGAGTGCGAGTATGGCCCCTCAAGAGGGTCCGTTCCAGTGCCAGCTGCATACCTGTGACAGGCCAAGCTCTGAGACTGGAGGACTGCCAAAGGTGTGTACGTGTCTTCAAGGCCAAAATAAAAAATAACTCCATAAAATTCTGTTCCCTTAAACAGGTTCATGCTCTGTCTAACATTTGTAATATCTTGGGTCCCAGTACTGAGGAAATAAACATTGGTTCCTGAAGTACTGAATAAAACAGATCAAGCTTTTTGCGCATTTTTTTCTTGCAGTGCTTGTTTTTGGCATGGCTGCTGCATTCACGTGCTCTCCTTAGATGTCGGTGTGGGATGGCTCGTTAAGAAAGAACTTGCCCTTGATAACACATCTTCAATTAAATAGGAGTGTTTCTCACAGACATAATGCTTGGAATGTGCAGTATGTAAATAGCCTCAGGGGGGCGTGGGCGCAGAGCTGAACCCACAGAAGTCTTTTTAAATAGCATTCCTTATCCGAAGGGTATAAGTGAAGAACAGTCAATTGTAGAAAATGAGCGCATTGTTCAGTGATGTCAATGGCAGCAACAGGTAGCTCGTTAATTAATAGCTCTAACAAAAGACATCTTTGAATCTCATTGGGGAAAACCTCATGCCCACAGGAACAATTTGCCACACTGCCAAGACTTAAAATGTCAAAATAACACCAAATACTTCTAACACGAATCCATTGTGTTGCTTTTTTCTTCAGAATTTATTTTTTTGTCTATTGTTATTATGTGTGGACATCGAGGATTTGGAAGTAAGGGGCTACAAGCGACTCGGATACTTAGAAATGTAGGGCAGATTCACAAACTGCATTTTGTAGCATGTAAAATAGTACTGCTCACTTTCTGCAAAATGTAATTTACAAACCCCTGTCTCCGATTCTCCTATCTTTTCTAAGTGGAGGTCTGAGGGAGTGATTGGAAAAAGGGGACAGCGGCGGCCGGCACTGGTAATCGCAGTGGGCGGTGCGGTGGGGCGGGGTTGGAGGGGGGGAAGTCGACAGACGACGGAATAGGTATAATTAAATAAATAAATAACACCTATTCCGTCTGTCGGCTCCCCACCCCCCCGCGGCGCCCTGCCCCACCCCACTGCGCTTAACTGTGCTTGCCGCCGCTGAATGGGGAATAATGTAGACAGATGCCTAGAGGCCTATGAGAGGGGTAGGGACATTTAAGGAGTGCTTAAAGGAGGGGCACGCAGATACAAAAACATATCCACAAAATTTCATTGTATGTCCCTTGTAAGTCAAGGATCACACATCAGTCCTTGTACCTAGGATTCAAATATTATTCTTTTATTTTCATCAGTTCCCTCTAGCCAACAGGTGTTTTGTCAGACTTCCTTTGCCACGACTTTCTGAAGGCTAGAAAGTACATAAACAAATATAATGTAGTATACCGACTATTCATTTTAAATCAAGATAGTCACGACCTTCCCCCAAAGGTTTGTGAGTTCCACGAGGAGATACATATAAATAAATATTTCTTCCAAACAACCTTCATTCATAACATGAGTACCAATGTGTTTCATACAGTAACCTATAGAGCAGTGGTTCTTAACATTTTGACTTTTGTGGACCCCCACTTAATCATTAATGGAACCTGGGGACCCCGCTGAATCATTTTTGGAATCCTTGGGCCTCCACCCAGTCACTACTGGATGCCGGGAACCCCGACCTAAGCATTTTCAATGATTTGAACCACAAAACAATACACATAAGATACACAATCAAGCATTCATCAAACAAACAAGTACATAAATGCTGAAACATTTTATATAATTCTCAAATAAATATAAAAAAAATCAAAACTTGAATTTTCTAACTTTAACTTTTAGCCTCCAGTTTCAAATTCTTTCATATTAACAAACGTTTTAAAAGTTTCTATTGTACATTTTGCTTCTTTATTTATATACACTTTATTAGTCTGTTAATGGCATTTAATTTTCTAACCAGTCGCGGACCCCTTGAGTAGGTTTTGCAGACACCCCATGGGTGAAGAACCACTGCTATAGTGCATAACACAGTACGGTTTATCCCCAACTCCATCAGTGGCCATTTGCACTAAGTTCAACAAGAACCACAATATTCGTGGGGAACCAGAAATCAGTGTCACTTAAAAGTAAATTAAACACCAATGTGAATCAAACTAAAATTAGCGTGACTCACCCACAGTATAGGAATACACAAAGGCCCTGATTACAAGTAGGCCAGTAAATCCTGATTTTTGCGTAAACCCCTGTTTACGCATGGGTCGGAATTACGAGTTTGGCTGTATTTAACGCATCCGATAATTATTGCATGCATTAAATACTTCAGCTGTCGTTACATTTCAGCAGGTTAATCATGCCGAAATTTAACAGGGGCAATTGTATGGTATTTACCGCACCATGCAGATTTTAGTGTATTAAACAATAAAATCTGCATGTTATTCCCCACAAACACGAGTTAGGTGTTATTTATCACACACAATAACTTCCTGTAACACTATTTCATGTAACACTTACTTCATGTGTCCATGTGCACTCATGTGTAGTTGCGTGTGTATGTGTTTGCATTCAAAATAAATGCCATCTTTAAACAAGCAGCGTGAAATAAAATAAAGAAAGGGCTACCAGAGCTATACTCCTGAACAGCATTGTCAGCGAGTGTTAACCGCAAACATGAATCTCCAGCAATGACAGTCTGCGACGCCCAACAGGATCTTCACGCTACAATGACGACCATCCATGACACCTGGCCTGTTCTTCGCGGCTCAGCCACAACAATCCGTGACACTCTCGCTGCTCCTTGCGGCCTCCTGCACCGTGAATAGAACTCTGTGCGCTGGACTTTAGAAGGTAACTTTTTTAGTGGGAGTAACCTGGTCCTTGTATCTGACCCATGCTCCATCACGGGCGGCCTGACCTTGTGACTTTCACCTGGTCTTGCATGACCTGATAAGCCCGAGTGGTGCTTTGTGCTTTTAGGCGCTATACTTATTCTAAAACTTTGAAATTACGTATCTCCGGATCTACTGATTGATGTTGTCGTATTGATGTCTAATGATTTATTTCATTTTGCTCTATTTTACAAAATTGATGTGAAATTTTCTGGTGTTGGTTATTACTGTTTGGGTGCCTCATAAATGGATAACACATTGCCTCTAAGTTAAGCCTGACTGCTTTTGTGCCAAGCTTCCAGAGGGTTAAGGACAGGTTACTTTAGTGACTGTTTTTGGTTCATCCTGAGAAGGATTGTGGCTGGTGCTTGAGAATGGCTAGCACCCTCCTCAGCCAACAGCACATTTTCTCACAATAAGTATCATAGAAGTAGTGTGAGATTATGATAAACCACGTTGTGCACGGAGCACATATATTAAAATGAGGCAACAGGTCAGGCTGCACCAATCACTCTAATTGAGCATCAACCGCTCAAGAATTAAATTGGAAGGGGTCCAAGAAAGAGTTAAATAATTGCACAATTCAGAGTGTTCAGAAGACACTAAATAAACAAAATTTTAGTGCATGGGTGCTAATCACTCACATATGTAATGGGAGGCACCACAACGTATGAACATTGGAACATGATCAAATTGGTTGCAGGAGGTACCATGTCTCAAATAGAGAGTATAAAATTCAAATATAGAATTATTGCGCAATCCAGGTGTGCGAAGGTGAGTAATCTTACAAATTGGAATGTAGTGGCATGAATCTCCCAAATATCAAATGAGGGGACATAACACAGCATAAAATTAGAAAACGTTCTGGAAGAAGAGTACTAAGGCACCAGCCACTTCAATATCAAATGGTGGGAATGGAGGGAATACAACACAGTATGAAAAGTCAAGCTCTGTTGAAGGAGGTACAGGGTGCACATAGTGCTAAAATGTCGAAAAAGGGGTACAACACATTATAAAGATTTGAGTCCATGTTGTCAATGCACACTAATCCATTTAAAAACTGGGTGATCAACACTATTTTCTGGACCCTAAAGAAAGGACCAAGCCCATGTACTGGTGTGGTCCAAAAGCCAAAGCATGTGGGGGCATATCAACAAGAGTCAGCGTTAATTACCGCTGACTGCGCTTAGCGCGGTTTTTGTTAACGCCGGCTATCGCGGGAATTTATCGCCATGCTTGCGCTGTATTAACAACGCATAGCGCAATGGCGATATCAATTCCAGCGATAGCGGGGAAATCGTCGTTTTGCAGGGAACATCGCGGGTTTTTCAGCGATGTTCCCTGCAAAACGGCAATATGCTTGATGATGCGACCCTGTGGTCGTGACACAATAATCCACCTCCCATGTTACACATACATTAGTCAGGATTTTAGCAGACGTTAGTTTTTGGCGAAAACCGCGGTTTTCGCCAAAAACTAACGTCTGCTAAAATGCGTGGGCCGCCTTGTAAATATCGCGAGTGTACTCAAATCAATATTCATGTAGTGGGTTAGTGCTTCGGTGGTAGGACTGTATGACGATTAACAATTTTGTTAGCTGATTTGTTGAAAATGTAATTATTTGCTCACACCACGAGTTTGCTGTTGAAATGCTTTTTTATGAAGAACATGGCTATATAAACCCCTGAATTTGGAGGTGAGTCAGGGACCTTTGCTGTGCTATAAGGGATGCTGTCTGATTTCTTACTGATTTCGATGTACTTTTGGGAGTTAGCCCACTATTGATTTGCCTATTTTTCTGCTTTTGTTATTGTTACTTAGAGCTTTCATGGAATTGATTTTGTGCATTAAATTGAGAATTACTGCATCTGTACTTTATTATTCTTGTATTGTACTTTTGAATTTTGTCACAAATGTTCCTAAATTCCACTCTAGAATTCACTTTTTGAGTCCAGCCTTTATTTGTCTGTATTTTGAAATTATGTTTTGCACCTTGTGTCTGGGGCACATTGCCTCGTAATTCAAGGTTAACACCGCCCCGATCTACCCAACTACTGGGCACGCCATTGAGGTTCAGACTTTAGTGGTACAGGGCGCCCACAGCTGTCTACCAGAACCATAGAGAACAAGGCATATTTGTAACTCAGAGCTGCACAGCAAACTTTAAATACTATGGTCCTGATCCACAAAAGTAAACCTATGCTTTTGTGTGTTTACTATTATTTTGCTATTCAGAAACTACGAGTTTAATTTTACTAATGCTAATATTACGACTGGGGAGATTACACATAAAAAGATTGGACTGGCCTATCTCTTATACATGGGGAATCTCAACAGTCGTAAAATTACTATTAGTAAAATTAAACTCGTAGTTTGTGGATAGCAAAAAAATTGTAAACTTACACAAAAGTGTAAGTTTACCTTTGTGGATCAGGTCCTCAGTCGATAATGCCATAGGTTTTTAAATCTCAATAGCTGCCAAACAAGCCCTCAGTAAAGATGGTAGGGCTGCCATGACTAAAGTCTTCACAGATTAATCTGTCAGCTGGAGAAGAAGACAAAACATGTCCTCTTTACAGTACCTTAATTCATTACTTTAAGTGCAGAGGGCTTTACCCTACAAACACCCATCTTAGTATTCATAGTGTTCCCCGAAGATACCACGAATAGGGAGATATGAATCTTTAAGAGAAAGGAATCAGATAATCCAAGAACAAATAAATGCCTTCGAATAAGGAAGTTTGGACACAAGCCTTTGTTTAGCAGCAGAGTCGAGTGACAGCAGACGCCTTTGTTTCTTGGAAGATGGTGGAACCACACCTGTCCACTTTTTCCTTAGGATTATATTATTAATTTACCTGATAGATAACATTTGGATGCTGAAAATGTTGGCTGAAGATGGACTTGAGATGGGAAAAAAGTTCAGCGTTTTTTGGAGGACATGTTCAGGAATGCTGCTTTAGCAAACGGATTTTTCCTTCATAGACTTCTGGGCAAGATATGTGTGTACTCAAGCAAATATGGCCAAAGGACATTCTCCCAGGACTTCCTCACGACTCAAGGGCCAGATTTATAATTTTTTCATGCAACACAATGCAGCAAGACAACTTGCTGTGCTGCGCTGAAAGAAAGGTAGAGGGCAGAAATGCACCATATTTACCTAAATATGGCGCATTCCTGTCCTTTGCCTGCTCTGGCGCACAATTTGTTGCCTAGCACTAACGCAGGCACCCATGCGGCATAGAGCAAGGGTGCCTGCATTACAGGCAGGATTGTTTCTGTGCAGGAAGGGACACCTTCCTGCACAAAAACAATCCGTAGAGGCATTTTCCTCTTTCTAAGTGTGCTGCACTCTTAACCACAGAATCATGGCTGACTGCCACATCCTCTCACATCTTAGATGTTCATGTTCTCAGAGATTAGATCATCCAGTGTGTGATCTTCGCACATTAGAAGGGAGTAGACCTAGCAGTCATCCACATATCTGTCTGGTCATGGACCATAGGTGCAAGGTCGTGACAACTCCTGACATTCCACTTCCCACTCTCCGCAACTCAGTCCACCTCCTTTTACCTCATCTATAGGGCTCCCATGCAGAACAAAGATTTCACAGACAAAGTTGCAATGTCCTCGCCATCTATTCTATCTTGCACTGCCACATACCCCTCCTCAGTCACTTCAACCTTCCAAACAACTCAAGCAGGAATAAAACAAGAGACACCCTCCTCAACCTTATTGACACATTCAACATGGTACAGCACACTTAACCCCTTCGATGCTCATGACGAGCTCAGCTCGTCATGCTGCGCGGTCGCGCTGTGCGCATGACGAGCTGAGCTTGTCACGACCACACCCGCGATCGGAATGTCCAGCACCTGAGCGGAATTCCGATCGCGGCGAAGCGGTTAAAAATAGGAAACAACAAGCAGAAATAAAGATATTTCTCCTCGTTGCACCTCTGGTGGGAAAGCATACAATTCTGACGCATTCCCAGGTCTATCAGTGTTGGCAAATCTGGGTCTGGGAAGCCTTCAGAATGCATGACTGGATGCGTGGGAATACCCCCGCTCCACCCATGTAATGCCCCCACCACGCAGGGTAATGCAAGGCAGCGACTTGCCCTGCCTTTGTTACTCCAGATTTACCAATCTACGCAGGTCCACGAAAGGTGGCCTTGCGTGGCTTGGTTAATCTCATTCTAGATTTGCGTCGCCCTGCGTCCCCTTGTGTGGCGCAAGGGTGATGCAAAGCATTAATAAATCTGGGCCTAGTTATATTTTACACACAATGATAAAAAAGAGAAGTCTGACATTTTCAGAAAACCTCTGACAATACTAAAGGCCCTAGTTTTATGTCCTTATGTTCCACATATTTTACCCATAGTTAAGAACTGAGATATTTAAAGAGAGAAAAAAGCAGATAGCAAGTCAGAGACAGAGAGAGAGAGAGAGAGAAAGATAGAAAGAGATAGAAATATAAAAAAAATGAGAGCGATTACTTATGAAGGCTCCATCTGGCTGAGAGAACCACTGTGCAATGCTTTTGTCGAAGGTAGGAGAATTCCAAATCAGCATCTTCCATCATTCCAAGATGTCAACCATTGAAGTATCAGTCAGCCAGCCAGAATCAAGTAATGAGTACCGTGGATTACCAGTGGTTGTAATCAGATATTTCAGACATTAAGTATCACAATACTGCAAAAATAATGCAGGAAGCAGGGACACAGCTTCCATTGGTGCAGCTGGTGCAGTGGCGCCGGGACCCGGAGGCCTCAGCGGTCCACTTAACACTGATTATTGCAGCATTTTAAAATTCAAACAGCAGCCGGGCGGGTCCAGTTACTTCCTTGCACTAGTGCCCATGACACACTGACCAGGGTACTGGTGACAGGACAGTACTTCGTAATTAAAGGGCTCAAATTACCAGGATTGCCATATCACACAGTGCCAAAAAAGGTAGTAGCTGGCCCTTACTTTAATACTTCGGTGTAACCGGGGCATCACATCTGTACCTGCAGTTATTACTACTGACAGGGCAATGAAGAATTGGTTGTTGACACATCCCTGTGAAACTGTTCCAAACGTCATTGAGCAGCAGTCAGTTCTTCTCATGTGCTTAGTAGATTGTGACTGGGAAATCATCTGAGCTTATTCAGGAGTGTCATCAGAGTTGTTATTCAGGACTTCTTGTTCTTCCACCAGTCACCATCTGGTAAAGGATCCGTGGTACAAATGTGGGCCACTCAGCAAACAAGACTAGTGGAGGTTATCAAACCCTTTCCTCTCCTGGTGGTTAGATAGCACTCAGTCATTTCTGTGCGGGAAGATGCCACCCAGCATGTGAATTAAGGACATCATCCGTTTTCCAAACTGATTCCACAGGCCACTGTGATGTACCTTCTAGAAGGGAGGAATTTTGGGGTAAAAAGCTGTGTAAACAGTCCAAAGCATCAAGCTAAAAGGACAACTGAAGGTTGAGAAAGGAAAGGGATGGCGAAAGGCACACAGGGTGAATAAAAAAATCACACAACTGCCATCTTTAGAGAGGGGCCGAAAGGGGACCGTGCCCCAGTGCTGTTTGTCCTGGTCCCCTTGTGCCCCACCAGCTCTGCTGCTGAATGTGCCTGAGGGCAACACAGAAAAAACAGACATCAAACGTTTTCAGGCATTTTAATTTGCCCAACTCCCTTTCAATGCAAAGCAGTTTTGTTTGCTTAAAATGATAACATATGACATTATATGTGTGTGTGTGTGTATATATCTATATCTAAATTCACTAAAAAAAATAAAGGTAAAAGTGACTTTATAGTTAGGTGAAAACGTAACATGTTAAACTCAAAAAACCACTGAAATTCACCATGTATAGTTAACTGAGTTAACAATAACTTGCACTCCCGTCATGCACTGCTTATGACCTCACTTACTCATGACATGTTAAATGACATCATTGATGACATCATCCACCATATGCTGTTAAATTTACTCAACAAAATGGTACCATCTTTGAAAGATGTAAAAAAGTACTAAATGACTCAGAATCACGTAGACGAAAATTTAAATCATCATAAGCAAAAGATTTTTTTAAAAACAGAGGGGCATATTAGCAAGACCCACGTTAAAATTATCGCCGTTTTAGCGGCAGGAAACTGCCGCTAAAACGGCGATATTGGGCTTGCTAATATGCGTTATAGAATTCCAATAGAAGCCCAGGTTAGATGTGCAGGACATCTAACCTGGGCTTCTATTGAATTCCATAACGCATATTAGCAAGCCCATTATCGCCGCTTTAGCGGCAGTTTCCTGCCGCTAAAACGGCGATAACTTTAACGTGGGTCTTGCTAATATGCCCCAGAGATTCTTACTCAATAGAGAAACTTGCATGCATTCATATTTGAAGTGATTTTTAAACTACTTGATGTTGTTTTCCTACCTCTAATACTCATACACTCTCTGGTTTCCTGATAAGACCATCATTAGAAGAAGCCAAACAAGCAGAACTCATTCACCAGCATCCAACCCTACAGGATGTGACATCACTGCGGTTCCCAGCATCCATCTCTTCAGGAAGACACATCGCTGATTTCCAATCAAAAGCATGTTTAAAAGAAGCTAAATCAGTGGACCTTGTTCACCAGCATCCATCCCCACAGGAAGTGACCCCCTCTGCCGAACATTTGCCTCGACAATACGGATTTTACCCAAAACCTCTTGCCTCATTCATTACTTCAGTTGCCTCTTCAGTGGGTCCCACCCTCTGGGAATCTCTGCAGTTAATGGCAGGCAGACAAGTATACTACCTGTTAGGGCTTGTCAGAGACTGGAAGTGCATTTGAACAGAACGTCTGCTTCTATGCAACATCAGGAAGCACCTCCCAAGTAATATCTCTTCATGTGCCTAGCCTATCACCTCACAATCATACCCAGACCGAGATAAAAAAACACACATACCACATCCTCAAGACACAGAGAACCAACATCATAACATCTCACTAACAACCACACACCCTTAAACTATTGAACATACACTCCAACTCGTGCTCATTATTGAATGTTCTGCAGTACTCTACTCCTGACTTCACTGACCCCATCACTGATCACAAGCTTGATGCACTCATAACCACATATTCATGGCTCACCACTGTGAGACGTTGGCCTGGTATATGCTGTCCATTACTTAAAGTGGGCACCTTGCACCAGTCCAAACGACCCTTATGATGTATGAGGTCAAAGACAACCTTATTGAAAGCTATCCTAGTGGTAGCTATGGAGAGCAGCCTTCAGGCTTAATCTTGAAGGAATGTAAAGCAGCTTGTTTTACCAGAATCTCACTTCTTGAATGACCAAATGAAAGGAGAACCACACAAGTGTTATGTAAAAATATGTATTTATTACTAAAACACTCTCTACTAATCTCGACACGAGATTAGAACATAAAGCACACAATATTTAATCAATAGAACGTACGTAAGTAGCAAAATATACAACGGGCTCCAGGGGAGACCGATCCATACACTAAAAAAATGGTATAACAACAACGACTTCAATAGACACAGTGCCTAGAGTACGTAGAATCGCTGGGACCCCAAGGAACCACCCAGAGGAGTGACACAGGGAGCCCACGGAGGACGGGTGCAGTGTGGGAACACGACCGCGTGCTCCGTGCAACTCTTTGGGAAAGTCGCGGCTGGAAAATTACAATTTAAGGACACTTCTAGGAGGACTTCAAGCAAACCCTTTGGAACATAAGAGGTTCTAAGGCCAGCACCCTTGTGAGTACTGAAGTACCCGAGTTACCTATCCCAGAGGAGCCGGGTGCATAGGTGTCAAGTGGTGTAGGAAACCTCCGTCGTTTTCAATGGAGGGCTGCAAGAAAGTACTGCTGCCAGGAAGGCGAAGAGTGTCCGGTGGAATCGAAGCCTGAATTTGAGGTGAGAAGAACCTGAGAGCAGAGGGGACAAAGTCTGGGTCACTTCAGGTGACCAGGGGCTCGGTAGTCGAATGCCCACCGATGTCGGGTGCTTCAGGTGAAGAGAAAGGGTGTTTGTCTCTGCAGCCACGAGGACCAGGAGACGTCGACGATGACCAGGGTCTGGAGGTGAGCTGTCCCACAAAGGAAGTCGAGAGCTGAGGGGGTCAGTGTCCGGCTGGAGCACCAACAAGCCTTGGCAACAGCAACCCACGCAGGCAGAGGAAACAGGTTACGGTGTGGACCAGCAAGGTCCAGGGGACTCTCCAAGCAATGGAGAGTCAGGTAACGTCTGGATCAACCAGGGAAGCCCAAAAACAATCGAGGTGACCCTCCCCAGGACCCACAAGTCAACGGACCAGGGATCGCGAGGTGACCTTGAGCGAATTTACAAAGTACCAGCCCACAGAGCACTCGTGGAGTGGAGGCCGGGTATCTTCGATGCAAATGATGCTCGGAGTCGGGACTACACGTAGTCCAAAGCACAGCCTCAGGGATTGCCAAAAAGCATATGCTGCTGCAAATGTACACGGTGCACAGGGGTTCGGGTTGCACGGTCCCCATGAGGGATACTGGTCTCGGAGTTGCTGAGAGGTCAGATAAACCTCAGGGACATTAGGGAACCCACCTCCTGTGTTGCAGAAATCTTCAGAGTCCGCAGGAGCTCGGGAGATACAAACCAGTCAGATGTGCTTAGGTGCCTGCTGCTGCAGGGGAGTAACTCCTTTACTCCAAGGGAGATTCTTCTGTCGTCCAGCAAAGTGTAGACCGTCGAAGTACTTGGTTTCTTTGCAGAGTCTTGTCCAGGTATAATCTAAAGTCCTGGTATCAGGTATCCCACTTTATACCCATGGGAAGAGGTTGGACTGACTCTGGGGACCCTCCTAGGGGAGGGGCAGGACAGAGGGGTGGCTACACCCATGTCCTTTGTCCAGTTTCGCGCCAGATCAGGAGCCAACGGCTCCCAGAACTGGTTCTCGCTGGACTATGCACGGGGACACCAAATGTGCCCCCAGTGCAGACTTTCTGGCACTCTAAGAGTGCACCCACCCAGCCCCAATACACTAAAGCCTGTCTGGGAGGTGGGCACACCTCCCTGTAACAGGAAACCTATTGTCAGGCCTTCCTCTGCTCAAGCTCGGCTCAGCAGCAGGAGGGCAAACTCGTGTCTGTGGCTGGCAGCATCCATTTTGTGCTGCCCAGGTCGAGAAAGCTGGTACCGGGTAGACCAGTGACCCATAGTAGTGGTTCTACAAGGGTGGAATCATACCTCCCACACCAGTTACTGGTGTGGAGGTATGATTCCAAGGTGTTTGACACCAAACACGACATGTTTCTAAGCAGCCATTTTAAAGTTAGCATTTACCGCGAGGTTATAATGCACTTAAGTATATATGGTTTGGCTGCACAGACAACCCCGGGGAAGGGATGCCGAAGGATGGCGAGGGGCCCTACTCATGCAGGGGCACCCTCTCACATAAAACCCAGCACCCTGCCTTCAGGATTGATAAGGACTGCCATAGGGGTGACTGATAGGTTTATATGTGTAGTGATTTAGAAGGGATATAGTGAACCTTTATCTCCAGTAAGGGGTGCATGCACCACCTTACACAGGCTGCAGTAGCAGACCTGTTGTGTCATTTTGAATGGCCTCTCATGGGTGGCATAATACATGCTTCAGCCCATGGGAGGCCTCTGGGGTACCTATGCCCTGGGTACATGGTGTACCATATACTGGGGACTTATAAGGGTACCCCAGTATCCAATCTGGAGTGTACCTAAAGTACATTACACAACCAATTTAGGGAGAAAGCAGATAGACTGGGGTCCTGATTAGCAGGATCCCAGTCAGACTAGTCAAAAAGCAGCAAAACACCAGGAAAAAAGTGGGGGTAACCATGTAGTCAGATCCTACCTTCCTACAACCACAACATCCTTTCACATCTTAGATGTTCATGTTCTCACAGATTAGAGCATCCAGTGTGTGATCTTTGCACATAAGAAGGGAGTAGACCTAGCAGTCATCCATATATCTGACTGGTCATGGACCATAGGGGTAAGCTAGTGACACTCAATTCCGTGGAACTCCTGACATTCCACTTCCCACTCACCACAACTCAGTCCACCCCCTTCTACCTCATCTATAGGGCTCCCATGCAGAACAAAGATTTCACAGACAAATTTGCAATTTCCTCACCATCTTTTCTATCTTGCACTGCCACATACCACTCGTCAGTGACTTCAATTGTCCAGACGACTAAAGTAGGAATAAAACAAGAGACACCCTCCTCAACCTTATTGACACATTCAACATGGTACAGCATGTCACTGAACCAACACACTCTAAAGACCAAATCCTTGATCTTGTCTTCCCGACATCACCAACCATCTAATGCAATCCTCCTGCACAGTTGGACTGGACAAATGATTTTGCTGTGCCCTTCACCTTGCTCAGTATCCAGCCAACACACCAAGGTCAACCCTCTTTCAGATCCTTCAAAAATGTTCTTAATCACCAGCCAAATGCTCAAACGTAACTATTGCACTGCCACCTCCACATCAATTGTCAACACCATATGAAATGACTTACAGCACATTTCTGGAAAACCATCTGAGCACCCACGCCCTAAATGGAATAAGCAAGTGCAATTCAAACACTTAATCACCCTCTTACTCCAAAGACTTTACTGTCAACAACCTCTTCATCCATAAGCAGGACACAAAATGGAAGAAAAAAAGAGGTGCGGAAGACTTCATGCTACTGACATCCCTCCATGCAACACACAGACAACTCATCATGTCAGCAAAACCCAAGTAGTACACCAACACTCTCAATGATGCTTCTAACATAAAGAGAACCTTCTTTTAGTCAATTAAGCACTGCATCAACCACCGGTTCGAACTTCCAGTCCTCTTCATCAGGGAAAAAACATAAGATCCAATTGCACATCAACAAAGCACAGTATACTTCTCTCTGACACCCATCCCTCACCATATATTCTGCACATACACAGAACTATGCGCAGGAAAACAAGACCTCGGTGTGTAGGGGCTGAGCCTTCCTACCTCCTCAGTACCCAAAAGCCCAGAGCATGTGAATTGAAACAGCGAAAATGGCAGAGAGATAACGCCATGAATTACCATACAGCCGAATCTGTCTCCGCCACCGAAAATGGCAAGTGTTCTAATTGTTCAATGTGTAATAGCGTGTAGGTAGCATCTTTCATGGACATGAATCTCTGTTTATCAGTTAGATTAAATGGTAAAAACAAAGCAGAAGTGTTCAAATAATCCCACTGTACTTTTCCCATTTTGAGAGTCTGTAACGTCCATGCAAATTGCATCACAGATCGTAATTGATTTTGACCATGATATAACACAGATACATCACTTTGAACAATATCAATAACAGATTAAACAATGTTATCTAAAGTATAAATGCGGGAAGACAGTGTATTTATGCTATTGTCGACTACTGCAAGAACTTTTTCCAAATTTGCTTTGTCAATTTGTCGCTGACGGAACGCTGCTTCCATCTGCGAGAGTTTCCATACTTCATTATAAGCCGCATAGATGAATCTCTTCGATCTGGGAGTTTTAGGACCCAAGATAAAATCAGCCAAATTAATGTCACTCGATAAGAGAGACAGGTGTTGTTTTACTGACGCTAGTGTGGAGTGTTCCAACCATTGTTGGCACAATTTTCCCACCGAATATGTGGTGACAGAGTATGAATGTGGGTAACGGGGATCAGGTCTAGTTTGTGTGAAACCGCTCGGTGTGTTAGGAAAACGCAGTTGACATGCATTAGAACTGGTTTGCCACAACAACCACCCTGAGGGGTCAACATCAGAGATATTGAAACTGACATTTTGAAAAAGAGCTTGTAGTACTCAGCCAATGACGGAATGGATGGGATATTCAGGTTTTTGGGAGTAGCCAGGCCAAAACAAGTAGTTTGGTGCACTGTGTCATTTAAAAATAATATGTGAGTCGGAATTAGGCATGCACGATGCAAAGCTTCGGTTCCCTGGACCTGCCAAGCTTTAGTGCCCCAAATCCATTTTAAATCAATGGTGTCTTTCCAGTGATCACAGCCCTGTAAGGCCAATTCAGTCCTAAATGAATTTGAATATATTAATTTTGTGTGAGTGAGAATAAATTTAGATTGAGATGGCAATGTCAATTTAAATATCAAACCAAATGAGATGGCCAAGCTATATAGCTATCTGACACAGAAGTGTCTGGCACTTGAAAGTTTATCTAGAAAACCCTCACACACCAACCTGGTTGGTGTCATGCTTCATCATCGGGTCCCAGCTGAGTAGCCGAATGCTACTCAGCTGTGCTGCAACACCTGATTACAGTGGAGCGGGTTGTACTGTTAGTGCATGTGATGAAGTAAATGTGAAACTAAAAATACCTCTGGGATTCTACCTGTTAATTATTTTATTCCCAGTGATCCAGGGTATGTTAAAAACAAGAGAGTGGATAATTCACTGAGTGTAATGCTTATATCTCAGTATTATCCATTGATGGTCAACATGTTTCAGCCCGCTTAGGAAATTGCTGGGGCTTTCTTCAGGACCTCTCATATAAAGTGCTTGGTGAGTGAAGTGAAAAAAAGTGAGTGGTAAAAATGAACCACGTGTTAAAGCATTTTTAGTACTCGCGCTAAGGAGTACCATACATGCTAAGAGGACTAACCGTACTCAGGGTCCTCACAATGGGCTAGTACCTATAAAAGAAGAAGACATAACACAACACAATACGAACATTTAACATGTAAAATCATAAAACTGGAGCTTATGCCTTCACCGTATTGATGGTGCACTATAATTTTGTAACTACAGCACGCAGTGTCAGATATACGTGCAGTCACTTTCAAACACAGATCATGCATCCAATATAACATGTTTGTGTATAATATAGTGATCATACCATCAAGTATCAATCGAAAAAGGTGTTTAGTTTGTGCCTTATTTAATCGGTATTGCTTATAGTGAAATGGTGCCAGTGAGAGAAATGTGTGACTATACGTGGTAGTCACCTTAACGGCGGTTTGTATTAAACCGAGTGGGGCTGGCTAAATTGTGCCGTGTTATTATAATAGTATTTTATGCAGTGACTCAGGGAAAAGAGTAATTAGCATTTGGATAATTACACTACTAGTATGACTGGCTCACACTTCTGATCCTGGGATGGGGGAGCCATTTAAGTCACGTACTCTGACAGAAAAAAGGGGATAAAAACGGAGGAGAGGATCAATGTAAACAACTCGATCTGCACCAAAAACGATTAAAGGTGGCAGAGCCAAAGACGATTAAAAAGGAAACAGAATTATACGTAAGGTGTAGCGGCGAAGGTTGTAAGAAGCCGACTAAACTCTGAATAGGGTAGATCTTACTTCGTGTCATGGTCTCTCCCGCTGCACAACCTATTGCGGTATCTTCAGGAACAGGCTGGTAAGAGAATGGAGGAGCCGGAGTTGGTTAAAAAGGGGATTTCGACCAATGGCGGGAGGACATCCGGACAGAGTCTATTCATCATCACGTGTGTGACGTGAGGCGCATAGACAAGACTAGAGTGCTGACTCTCGTTCTGACAACGACTTTCGGGCAGGATGTGCACGTCGTCACGTATATAACGTGAGACGCGTATTAAATGGTTAGAGTGTTAACTTTTAGATTGAAGTATCCCGCTAAAGGTGGTTGACTTAGCAACTAAACGATGGGCTACATGTGTGAAAAAACCTGTCCTTGTGGTCTGAGGTATGTTGGCATGACCAGTCGTAGAGTTAAAACTAGAATCTGCGAACATCGAAGTAATATTCGTTGTCAGCGCAACACAACTCGTATGACAAATCATTTTCTGGAACAGGGTCACACCCCTAATGACATGCAATGGGTTGTGATTGAGCAATTGGATCTCAGCACCAAGAACACCCAGCAACTATTGTTAGATAAAGAGCAAAGATGGGTGTATCGAATGTCTACTAATATCCATGGGTTAAATGACAACATACCCTGGAATAGTCTAAATCGCTGATCCCATATTCTAAAATTGAGAACTGTATTGTTATGATTAGGAGTTAATTTTTCACATTTATTAGTATCTATATTAATTCCTTTGAAGTATTCTTCTTCATAACGAAAGATTATTTAATTGACCTTTAGGCTAAATGATTATATACTCTGGATCAGTGTTAGCGGTTGCAATAAGTCACTATCCACAGTTAAGAATTGAGATCTGTGGTATTATCTTTGGGGTGCTACATTAGATCTTAAACGCCCAGTACTTACATTAATTCATTTGAAACCATCATCCTATAATTACATATACCTTCTTATCTGTATCCTCGCACATGGGGGAGGTCATGCGGTGGTTATTTGCCCTTTAATCTGGCTCTATTTGTGAATAAGGTTATCCTTCCTTCCTTCCTTCGTTTTTTCACACATGTAGCCCATCGTTTAGTTGCTAAGTCAACCACCTTTAGCGGGATATTTCAATCTAAAAGTTAACACTCTAACCATTTAATACGCGTCTCACTTTATATACGTGACGACGTGCACATCCTGCCCGAAAGTCGTTGTCAGAACGAGAGTCAGCACTCTAGTCTTGTCTATGCGCCTCACGTCACACACGTGATGATGAATAGACTCTGTCCGGATGTCCTCCCGCAATTGGTCGAAATCCCCTTTTTAACCAACTCCGGCTCCTCCATTCTCTTACCAGCCTGTTCCTGAGGATACCGCAATAGGTTGTGCAGCGGGAGAGACCATGACACGAAGTAAGATCTACCCTATTCAGAGTTTAGTCGGCTTCTTACAACCTTCGCCGCTACACCTTACGTATAATTCTGTTTCCTTTTAATCGTCTTTGGCTCTGCCACCTTTAATCGTTTTTGGTGCAGATCGAGTTGTTTACATTGATCCCCTCCTCCGTTTTTATCCCCTTTTTCTGTCAGAGTACGTGACTTAAATGGCTCCCCCATCCCAGGATCAGAAGTGTGAGCCAGTCATACTAGTAGTGTAATTATCCAAATGCTAATTACTCTTTTCCCTGAGTCACTGCATACAATACTATTATAATAACACGGCACAATTTAGCCGGCCCCACTCGGTTTAATACAAACCGCCGTTAAGGTGACTACCACGTATAGTCACACATTTCTCTCACTGGCACCATTTCACTATAAGCAATACCGATTAAATAAGGCACAAACCAAACGCCTTTTTCGATTGATACTTGATGGTATGATCACTATATTATACACAAACATGTTATATTGGATGCATGATCTGTGTTTGAAAGTGACTGCATCGTATATCTGACACTGCGTGCTGTAGTTACAAAATTATAGTGCACCATCAATACGGTGAAGGCATAAGCTCCAGTTTTATGATTTTACATGTTAAATGTTCGTATTGTGTTGTGTTATGTCTTCTTCTTTTATAGGTACTAGCCCATTGTGAGGACCCTGAGTACGGTTAGTCCTCTTAGCATGTATGGTACTCCTTAGCGCGAGTACTAAAAATGCTTTAACACGTGGTTCATTTTTACCACTCACTTTTTTTCACTTCACTCACCAAGCACTTTATATGAGAGGTCCTGAAGAAAGCCCCAGCAATTTCCTAAGCGGGCTGAAACATGTTGACCATCAATGGATAATACTGAGATATAAGCATTACACTCAGTGAATTATCCACTCTCTTGTTTTTAACATACCCTGGATCACTGGGAATAAAATAATTAACAGGTAGAATCCCAGAGGTATTTTTAGTTTCACATTTACTTCATCACATGCACTAACAGTACAACCCGCTCCACTGTAATCAGGTGTTAGTAGCACAGCTGAGTAGCATTCGGCTACTCAGCTGGGACCCGATGATGAAGCATGACACCAACCAGGTTGGTGTGTGAGGGTTTTCTAGATAAACTTTCAAGTGCCAGATACTTCTGTGTCAGATAGCTATATAGCTTGGCCGTCTCATTTGGTTTGATATATCATTAAGGGACAAGGACGGCTATCCACCAGTCCTAGCTCTCTCTTTTGTTTTTTGAAATGTCAATTTAAAGAAATAGGATTCTGGATTGGACGTGTTATAATCAGTGAAATAGGTGAACTTATTTCTAAGTGTTTTAGAACTCCCCTGTAAAGGAGTTGGACAATGTTCCCACTGCGTGTAATTAAAAACAGGTCTTAACGTGTTTGTTGTGTGAAAGAAATGATGGCCATAGTGTTGATAACAGAATAAATCCGCATAATTGGCAGAATTTACATATAAATCTTCAGCATCAAAAGCAGCATAATACTTTAAATCAGAAAACAACAAATGTACCGCTTGTACATCCCAATCATCAGAATGTATCTCCTGTGTTACCACATCGCCTAATGAAACGCGAAACATGTATGGTATCTTGAGGACTTCCGTCGGACCATGGATTGCAAAAGCAACCTTATCCCAAACGATGCCATCTGCAACTGGGAAAGCCGAAATGTTCACAAGGGCTTGATCATGTTTCCTTATGTGGGACGATGTATGTGGAGCCAGAATACAATCGACCAACTTTACCGCAGAGCGTTCTGGCAAATAATGACCATTGATGAGCAAGAAAAATACTGTCACAAACCCAATCGACATGAAGAGGAAAATCAGGATAAGTACCAACCAGATGTAGGTCCAGGGTGGGACCAGGTAAGTCTTTTTGAACCAAGTGATAAAAATACTCGTTGTCAATGGAGAAGTCACAGAGGAAGACGAAGAGGAAGAGTCATAAGAGAAGCTCGTACGGTCCCCAAAATAACCGCTTGCACCCATGTTCATTAACGGTAGCAGCGCAGCATCACCTTGATGTTCCAAAGGACTATCCAGTACTTCAATCTGGGATTCATCCGCAGGATAAGCATACTCGACGTCTGTGTTGGAAGAGGACAAAGGCAGAACTGGCAAAAGGTCAACATTAGTTTCCATTTCACTCTCAACAATACGTGGACTAGTCGAAGAGGTTGAAGGCAGCGGATTCAAAGAAATAGCGTTGCAGGAAACTGCAGGAGACACACTATTGAGAATCGGCCAGATGGTGTAGCTTGACATTGTCGACCGAAATATATCTGATATCTTTGCGACCAGGCAACGGTGGTAGTATCACTGTACGAACACCCTTCAATCCAAGAACTGGGTCTGGTGCACGATTAAAGGGACCAAATTCTTTCTTGTTCTCCAGCTTTTCTCGTAACAGATCCCCAATCTTAGGAAGCCGGATGGCAACCGGAATCAGCATCGCCGTATCATTGGAAGAGGGTATATGGTCTGTTGCGTAGCTGTCACAGGTCTTTTGGAGATCCTGTAACATAGTAGAATGGTTATCTACGTCAAATGTTGCAGCCGCCGCCACAACATCTAGACCCTCAAGGTCTGGCACAAACATTTTAATGCCAAAGAGCATTTCGTATGAGGTCCGCCCACCCAGAGACCTTCTTGGGAGATTATTAAGTGCACGTTGAACTCCATAAAATGGGCCAGCCAGTTCCTGCCAGTACCTAAGACTCTAGCTGTCAAAGGTTTCTTTAAGTCACGGTTCATTCGCTCCAATATTGAATTGCCCTCAGGCCTGTATGAAGACGAAAACTGCACCAGCACCCCCATAGACTTCATCGCGTCCTTGTACGCCTTAGTCGCGAACGCTGGACCTTGGTCAGAATGGAAGGTGCCACAGGCAAAGGTCCCGACAAAAAAACGCAAATCTCTAATGACATTTCGAGCGTCAGCGCTACATTGTGGCCAAACCCATAGGAATGTAGTACCCGAATCAACTGCAACAAAAATGTATTTATACGCAGTATCAGAAGTCAATGGATCGAAGTGATCAAGATATACACAGCCAAATGGCTGATTTGATATATATAGCTGTGTTTGTGGTGGTCGCGAAACTGTAGATGGTTTGATTTGCCTATAAATGTCACAAAAAAGCACATAATTACGGGTTTGTTTATATAAACCACGCCACCAGTATCGTTGCTGTAAAATAGAAACCGTCGCTGACACCCCGGCATGCGCAGAAGCCATGCCCTCGTGTACGGCAATGATCAAAGGAAGCCTGCGGTCCGCGTTGGGAATCAGCCGATCCCCAACTGACGGAATTTTAGCATAAGGAACTTGTTCGGGAGATAAATGATAAGAATATTTCGAAGGGAAGTCCTGCGGATGAGCCGTTCCATCCTTCGTAGCAGCTATAGCTGCCAAAATTTCATTATCTATCTTAGTCATGGATCTTGTAACTACTGCAATGGAACACGTGGCTCTTGCAGATTTGGCTGCCTCATCAGCCAAAGAATTACCAACAGCATGTGCTCCCACACGCTGATGGCCAAGAGTATGAATAACCTGTGTGAGTGGCAGACGTTCTTTAAGCTCGCCACTCGAACCCAAAGCATTTTATGCCTTATTGCGCTGCCTTTAGAGCCCTGATAATCATTCTGAGACCAAAAGAATAAGTTGTCATTAAAAGACTGGACACAGTAGTAAGAATCGCACACAATAAGAGTATTCACATTAGGATCTGCAAACTCGAGAGCTAGAACAAGAGCTTGCAGCTCCGCCAATTGCGCCGTACAGTCCCCCAGGGCCTGTGTATGTACAATGGAAGACTTAAATTCACCATTTACTATTGAATCAGCCACAATAGCGCAAGCTGCTGAATAAGCATGTTTGGATCTGATGGCCGGTTGAGCCGAGCCGTCGGTATAAATGATACATTTGTACTCATCCAAAGGAAGCAACGACAACGGAGGAGGATGAACATGTTCATACTGCAAAAACTCCTGTCTGAAGAGCAGGATCAAAGATAAACGTGACATCAGCCGATGTCAAAGAAGTAGCCCATTGTATCCAACGGGGAGGTAGAGCTTTAAAGTTCGGTACACTTGCCTTAGTCACTGCTTCTAATCAGGAATAGGCAAAACCATAAGAATGCGTTTCCCCTGCACCAGCGAGCGTTTTTTCAGAATCGCCATTTGGACCACAGTCAAAATCTTTTCAACATTCTAAAATCGCATTTCCGCAGCTGTGTACTAATGTGATTTGTATGTAATAGGTACTGTGTCACCTTCGTTGAACGTTAAGTAAGTGAAACCCACCGTCCCCGGTACAATACGTATGACCAGGTTTGTGGAATTATCACGCATCAACAAGTAGTTAGTCGCTAGCAGGTCTGTCTGCAAAGATTGTAGATTAGAGGTATGTTCCGGAAGCCAGCAGGCGGAAGAATATGTAGGTTGTATCAACGCATAAAACAGTTTGATACGCTGGGCATAATCGGGGATGTATGTCCTCCCAAAATTTAAAAATCCCAGCAAAGACTGAAGTTTCTTTAGTGTAGATGGAGGTTGCAATTGTGCACATTTCTCCAGAAAGTGGGGGGATAACCTCATACCTTCATTATTGAGCTCGTAGCCCAAAGAGAGCACCGCCAAACAAGCGATGTGTGATTTAGCAAAATTAAATTTGTATCCGAAGTCGGCAAATGACAGAATAATTTGGTCGACTCGGACAAGGTGCAGTATCAGTTCATCGTCCGTCAGATTAATGTCATCGACGTACGAGAACGCTTCTGGATACACGCTGTGCAACAAAGATACAATACGTGCAGCAAAATCCCCGGGGCTGTTCTTATACCCCATAGGCAAGCGTGTAAATCTTTTTTGATTTCCGATGGCGCTGAATGCTGTCAAGTCATGGCTCTCAGGAGCCAAATTGTGACTGTAGAAACCATTGGCTATATCTAGTGTTGTTTTGCATTTTTTACGAATAAGGTTGTTCACTAGCGCAGAGCTGTGTGTGTTCTGTACCGCAAATGTACGACAATGACTATTCAAATTTCGAAAATCTAATACAATGCAATATGAACCGTCCGGTTTCGATACCGGAAAAAGAGGATTATTCATCGGTGATTCAATTACTCCTTGATATTCCAATTGAGTCAGAATGTCACAAACGGGAGCCTTAGCCTCTCGTCTGATTGGATATTGTGGTTGTGGCTGTGGCATAGACCTTAATGGTATCTCATGCGCCGGTGAAGCTCTATCCCAGCCCACTTGATTACGGTACACTGCTGGGGCAAGGGCAAATGTCCACTCAGATGCGTAAGCCTGTTTAGCTTCCTCAGGGACGTAACGTGACAAACTCGGAAGTATCACGTCCTCCCCTCTAGAAGCGGCCAGCACAAATGGTGGAGGCCAATCTGCCTCAGCCAACAAAATGTCATATGCAGAGGTTAGATTTTCCCTGAAGCCCGTTGTAATTGTACGCTGCATATCACCTTCAATTTGGAAGAATATTTCATAGAGTCTATCTGGGGGCACAACTCAAGTGTCCGCTGTTTCTACTGTAATAAATGTATCAGTTGCTCTCACTTCCAGACAGGGACGCAGTGCCTTCCGCACTATGGTATCCTACGCTGCGCTGTCGAGCAGAGTCACTGCCCATGTCCAGTCTAGGAGCAGAGTTCTCACCGTCTGAGGCATATTTCGCTGTTAAAGCAGCAACCTTTTTCTTTTGATAGGGGGGTCGAAAACGAGGCAATTCCTCTTGTTTGGCCTTCACATCAAACTGTCGAGGTTGATCCCGTCCCTGTTGAGTGGTCGCACCTTTGCTGCGATCCTGGCACTCCGCTCCACCGACTTGAGAGTCTGATGTGTCCTGCAAAGGACGATGAGAGCGCTGATCAGAGACTTGGAATTTATCAGGAGTCTTAATTTTCGCGCGGTCGCGCAAATCATAAGTACGCTCAGAAGAATCAGGTGTCGGTGAACCAGCACGCGAACCTTGCTTCTGTTGTTGCTGCCCCTGTTTTTTATTTCTCCAGTTCTTTTTAGGAAAGAACGGGCGTCCAACCTTATCAGTCTGGGCTTTTTGTTGAGGTTGGGTTTGAGCAAAAGGCTTAATTCCTAGACTATTGCGCCCTAAGGTTTTATAAGCTTTAGCAATAATCTTTGGCAATTCGCGCTGTTTGTCTGCGTCAGCAACAGCCTCCAAGCATTGTGCCACTTGTAAGCTTACTGCTTCACCCTTCACATCAGCAAGGATTATATTGCAAACAATATCGAACACTCCCACAAATCTCATTCCCAACTCCAGGGCCGCTTCAGCCCCGTGTTCATCCTGAACACGTTTTATCACGGAAGGGAGAACGGTCATTGAGGGAGTGCCAAAACACATCGAATATACCGCTGCAAACACTCTACCCCAAGTGTTACAATAAGCTACTTCGGGAACAAGCCTTTTAGGTAAACTCATGGTCAGGATCCTGTGTTTATCCACAGGTGTGGTATTTCGAGTTGCCCAAATTTTTCAGCAAGCCAATAAGGAAGTTCGTCCTTATTTGCGGATGCTTGCCCATCACTGAATTAATCATGACTGGACTAATAACTACACCACCGGCTCCCGGTGGTTGTGCAGCAACTCCAGGTGGTCCCACCTGTATGTTGCGCAACATGAACTGTATAACAGCTCTATGTGCACGTATCAACAAAGTATGCAATACGCGTAGCTCTGCGACTGGAACTTTTAGATAATTTGGATGTGGGGTATACCCAGCCAAAACGGGCCAGGTGGCCCCATCAATCGATAAGGGGCCTAAACGGACCGCTGTCAAAGGGTGAGGGAGGGCGCCATTAAACCATATAGTGTGTTGCCAAGCTGTTAACGGAACTTCAAGAGATCGATAAGGTCGATAATTACGCGGCAAAGCGGTGGCAGTATATTCATGAAAGAAATTATCAGTTCGATCCACTGCTGGAAAGGTGACCCAAGAATAAAACACCTCGAAGCGGTGCGCTGCATCCGCCTCAACAACAAAAATAAGATCAGCACCACCATTAGGGACTCCATGTTGAGTCAAATAAGTGGTAACTGGAGCGCGGTTAGGTGCCGTTATGGCAACCGCCATAATGAAAAGAACACTTAAACAACCTACTTGCGGCAGCGCAATACCGGGCAAGAGTAAGATAAAGACCTTTTAGAATTCAAGCTTGAAAAACCTATAACAATATCAAATATAGGAGGTTACACCGTCACATCCGTCTCCGGAAACAGAAGTGAGGGGATTGTGGACAAGCACAAGCACTACTCAGGAGTCTTGCAGATAAGTACCAGACCAAACGTTGGCGGCACCATGTTGCAGGGATTCTGCACATACACAGAACTATGCGCAGGAAAACAGGACCTCGGTGTGTAGGGGCTGAGCCTTCCTACCGCCTCAGTACCCAAAATCCCAAATCCGACTAGCTATAGTGTCTCATTCGCTCTCCTACATAATCACGAAGCTACAAATGATTAGACAACCCAGAACACAACACTCCAGACTCTCTCAGGAATCGCGGTAGCAAGACGTAAGAAAATGTTTATTTTAACTATAGTGCTCTATAATGCAGTATACGAGCCACTACCAGCAGCAAAACGCACAAACCTAAAACAGTTAGCATTGTTGCAATTCCATAGATTATAAAGGGGGATGTCATCGTATACAGACAGTGGATAAAGGACTATAAGGCCTAACCACCCTCCCCTTGATTAGAAGAAGTTTTATTATGTAAAAGAAGATCTATGGGCTTTGTCAGCAGACCCCATACCTTAGTGCCTAGATGGTATTTCTACATCATAGGAACAGCATAGCTCTTCTCCCTGGAAAGGTGCCTCTCCAAGTGTGTTTTTGAACAACATGCATCCCCATAATATCAAAGCATGAGTTTCTAGCAGAAGCAGCTGTGTTAGCATGTTTTGTCTAGATGCTAGGGACTGACCAGACAGAACAACAAGGGGCATTATTTAGCAACCTTGCACATCGCGTTCAGACTAAACTCCAGGAACAGGCAGAGAACGCAGAAAGTAGACGGTTCTCATGTGAAAGGCACAAACAGAGTCTTACTAAATAAAGTCTTGTAGCAACGTGCGCAAAAGCAGCATCATGGCAGCAGAGCTCATGCTAACTTAGCAATGTCGACAATGACCCTAACGGCCATATGACAATGTTGCTGCTCCCACTTCTGGTAACTGTAGAGGCGAGGCGAGGTAGAGGACCTTGAGGTGCCTGCCAAGGGGTGCAGGGATGCAGGGATGAACAACCTACATCATAATAGGCCCGTTAGTGTTCATCACTTGGGGAAAGATAAGGGTAAGTTATTGATATGTTTGTTTGGCCTCAGAAAAAGATTGTCAGTTCAGGGGTTGGGAGTAATACAAATTCTTTTAAAAGTATTTGCAGCAGTATTATAAGTTTGGTTATGACTTTTGTAAACAACTCCAGGATTGCTGCAGTGTCCGTTGCATAGGACTATCTAATTATGGGCCTTATCAAACATTATGAACTCTTTACCCTGTACATCAGGGTGAGGAAGGACATTACATCTTCCATCCTGATGGACAGAGCGCTGCTATGTTTATAGTTCATTGTCAGCAGAGTGGAGATGTTTGTACCTTCAGTGGAACCGCCGTCATGGCAACTCCTCTGAAGGTACCAAAAGTTTGGCAGACAGCCTGAGTCAGTTTTGATGGTCGTCCACCAAACTTTTTGTTTTTCAGAAACAAACTCCTAATATGGGAGTTTGTTTTTGAAAACACAGGGGCATATTAGCAAGGGCCTTATCGCCGCTATAGCGGCACTTTTTGCCGCTAAAGCGCCGATATTTCTATCGCCCTATTAGCAAGCTGTCGCGACAGCTTTATGGCGAAAGCGACCGTTTTGGTGCCGCTTTGCATGTCATCGATATATATCGCTAATGACATGCAAAGTAGGCGTTCCCAACTTAAAGCGACTGAAAACAGTCGCAAACACAACTTCCCCCTATTAGCAATGCCCGCTGGAATCTAACACCTGCTAAAAACCTGACTTAACCACTCTAGTCAATGGGAGGTGGATTGTAAGGTTAAGACCTTACCTGCCTATTAGCAAGCTTTTCATTAGCGTTGAAGTTATCGCTGGATTTCTCGCGCTATTGCTGGGTTTCGCCGCTATCGCTGGATTTTTTATCGCCTTGGAGATAAGCGTTGATAATAACGCGTTATCTCCGCGATGAAATCCAGCGATAGCCGGCGACAACAAAAACAGCGCTAAGCGCGCTTTGCGATAATTATCGCAATTCCTTGGTAATATCCCCCCAAATAACTATTGGCCCCACACCCAAGAAGTTTTACTCAGTGGTTGTGGGGTCATTGTTTTCATTTTTCTGTTTGCTACTGCCAGGTTTACCCTGGTTGTGACAGACTGAAAGACAGGGCATAAGACCATCAATAGGGCGGGTGGTGCGATGCCCTTACCCCGACAGCCATCATTCCGTCAGGCTGTCGGAGTAAGCTTTCCATTGATAGAGCCAACGGAGCTGAAAGCTGACTGTCCACCAACTCTAAGTAGGGCTGGCCTATTAACTCTGGTGTCAGGGTAAAGAAGGCAGCGGCAGGAACAGGATGTAAATTCCACTCTTTAGGCTCTCCTATTGGAAACAGTCGGAACACCGCGGTCTTAACCACAAGTGTTCCGACTCCGCAAGCTAAACCACGCTTGTCTTAACCACGCCTATGCCTTAACCACTCATATGCGTGGTTAAGGCAATGCACGGTTTGGCTGCTGGCTGCTGGGGACGGAAGCAGGAAGACCTCGCAGAAAGAGATCCATGGTGAGATAAGTGGGGCTGGACTGTAGTTTTCTGGGCTGGGGGAGGGGGTAGTTTTCTGGGCTGGGGGGTCGGGTAGTTTTCTGGGCTAGGGGGTGGGTCGGGGTAGTTTTCTGGGCTGGGTTGGGGGTAGTTTTCTGGGCTGGGGCGGGTCAGGGTAGTTTTCTGGACTGGGGGATTGGGGTAGTTTTCTGGACTGGGGGTGGGTCGGGGTAGTTTTCTGGGCTGGCGGTGAGTCAGGAGTAGTTTTCTGGGCTGGGTTTCGGGGGTAGTTTTCTGGGCTGGGGGTTGGGGTAGTTTTCTGGGCTTGGGTGGGTCGGGGGAAGTTTTCTGGGCTGGGGATGAGTCGGGGGTAGTTTTCTGGCCTGGGGAGTCAGGGGTAGTTTTCTGGGCTGGGGGGGTTTGGGGCTAGTTTTCAGGGCTGAGGGGGTGGGAGGTAGTTTTCATGGCTGGGGGGCGTTTGGGGCTAGCTTTCAGGACTGGGGGGTCAGGAGTAGTTTTTCAGGGCTGGTGGGTTAGAGTAGTTTTTAGGGCTGGGGAGGGTCGGTGTAGTTTTTTAAATTAGGGGTTAGTGTATTAGGTCACAGGGCAGGGGGAGGGAAATGGGTAGTCGAGTAGTTTTTAGGGCTTAAGGGAGGGCGGGGTTGTTTTTTGGGCTGGGTCAGGGCTGGGTCAGGGCTGAGCTGGGTCAGGTTGAGGGACAGGGTTAAGGGACATGGTTTTAGGCCTCAGGGCCGGGGTAGGGGAATGGGTAGTCAGGGTAGTTTTAGGGATTAGGGGAGGGCGGAGTAGTTTTTATGGCTCGGCAGGGTCGGGTAGTTTTTTAAAATAGGGGTTTGCCTAAGGGCGTGGAAGGGTTTGGGGTAGTGTAGGTACAGCGCAAGGGGGTGGGAGGGGTTCGATGTAGTTTTTATGGGTTAGGGACAGCGTGGGGGTTGGGAGGGGGTCGGGTATTTGTACCTCAGGGTGGTGAGGGGGCTGCGGGGGGCAGTTTTTGGCTTAGGGCAGGGGAGGTGGGGTGGCGACCTTAGCCACACATACCCCTTTACCATTCATGCCTTTACCATGAAATTATGTGGTAAAGGCAAGCGTGGTAAAGGAATGCGTCGTTAAGATGCATTCGTGGTTTAGGCTGTGTGGTAGAGGCATGCGTGGTTTATCTAGTCATGCCCTCCCCTATCCCCCAAACAGCAAATAAGATGCAGTTGAGGGGATCAGGGTGGTACAAAGGAAAAGTCCAGAGATGTCACTAGGTATGTGATGTAATTTTCTCTACTCATGGAATTTTGGTGATCAATGTCCATGATATGTTTTCTAAAAAGATGAACATGTATAGAGTTTTCGATTATAAATAGTCATAAGATAATGCAGCATAATATATCATTGTGGCCTACATTCTTTCATGAAATATGATAGACTGCTTTAAGTGAGACAGGGCCAATATGGTCTGCCATGATGTCCAGGAGCATATAATTAACAATGCAATCTCTTGTTCGTCTCCCTCTGCATTCGGTTGCATATAGCACATTTAGAAAATTTGTTCTTATATTTTAGAAGCGGGCAGATTGTAATCTACGAATGTTCCATGAGAGTATTGTTTCTTACACTCAAGTGATTAGGTTAACAGTTCAACAAGGTTTTTTTTCATACAATACCAGTTTATTTCGAGTACCACGTAAAAGATAAGATAGAAACTGATCCCAATTTATACAACCACTCAGATATAGAATGGTTGTCCTCATTTAACCTGGGCCAGTAACCCACTGGGGCTGCCAAAGAAACATGTTGCAGCATGATGCGCGCAGGCTGTTTGATCGAACTTTACCATGTGATGAACAGTTCTTTAAATCCAGTCACAAACAATGTTTTCAGTATAGGAAACTTTAAAAACACATAGGGGCATATTCTCAAGGACTCATCGCCGACTTATCAGCACTTTAGCGCCGCAAAAGTGGCGATAGATTTTTCGCCCTATTCCCAAGCTGGTGCAAACTGCCGATATTGCCAGTTTCCCAGCGATAGCTGCCGCAAAAAACATCGCCACGGATGAGAGCAACAACTAACGCTAATGATATGCAGAGTAGGCGTTCCCGTGCAAAAACACACGAAAACACCACTTCGCGATATTCTCAACGACAAGCCAGATCTGCGATGCGATCCAAAAACAGGCGATAAGGCGCGTTAGCAGCAGGGATTTAACACCTGCCTTTTACTGGTGTTAAGCAGGACGACAACCTGCAGTATGAAAGGGAGCCCAGCCCAGAGCCACATCTGAAGACCAACACAAGTCATGGAGCTACTGATCATGCAGCTCGGAGACCCAAGAGGGCCACAACACCCACCGCCATCACCCCCAGGACTACCACAGAGGCAGCGCAGAACAAGACAGCGGACCTTCTGAAAACGCACCAGCCTCACAGACTTAACGCCAGAGGATGTCATTGACCACTACAGGCTCAAAAGGACAACCATCCTCTGCATCCTGACCCACATTGCCCACAGGCTGACGGTACCAAAACAGCGGACAACCAACATCCCTCCGCAGACAAAGCTGCTGGATGTGCTGCACCTGTTGGCCTCTGGTACCTTCCAACCAACAACTGCCAGAGTCGGAGGAGTCTCACAGCCAGCCCTATCAAATTTCCTCACACCCGTCTTGGATGCCATCATCAGCTTGGTACCCCAGCACCTTCACTTCCCCCACACTGCGCAGGAACAGCTGGAGACCAAGCAAGGCTTCTACGCCATAGCTGGCTTCCCACACGTGTTGGGGGCAATTGACTGCACACATGTCCTACTCGTGCCCCCTGCCGACACTGCACACAATTACCGCAACAGAAAGCACACGCATTCCATCAATGTGCAGGCAATAGTGGACCACCGGGGACTCTTCACCAACGTCATCGCCAACTACCCAGGCAGTGTGCATGATTCCTACATCTTCCGACAGTCCATCATCAACCAGCGCTTCCAGGAAGGCACCTATGGAAATGCACTGCTCGTTGGAAAGTACCAAATGAACACACCACACACCTCAACTCCACAATCATGCAACTCACAACTGTGGGAATGCACACGTTACGAAATCACATACAACATGCCAAACAACATGCCCACCTACCAGACACGACAACACAAGTAACTGTGGTAACCGTAGCCTGCCATGTAGACAAACCATCAATGTCATGGCACCTCTGCCACACAATTGCAGAATGTGGGGAGAGGTGGGAACCAAGTCTGTGCGAAGGAGGCAAGTGACCCATGAATAAGAGTGTACACAATGCCAAGTGTGGCGGTGATGTGCTGGACAGACATCAGTATGCAGAGCACAGACATGTCCATGTGGACATATACCGCTGGTGTTTGTAGTGATCCAGCGCGATATTAGCAAACAGCATTCATACACAAAATACTCACTTGGGCCCATACATTCATACTACGCTAATACTTACGCTGGAGTGTCAGTCGTACTCTTTATCAAATCCCTGCTACCAATTACCTTCTGATCGAAGAGTAATGACTTACCAATGGATCCCTTTGCTAATTGGGAAGTTTAAAATGAGTGACATTCATTATAATACATAAATCCTGAAATAATCACTGAGTCAGGAAGTTTTAAAATGTTTATCTAAAGTTTTAGCAGAGTAAAGTACAGAGCCACATGGTACTTGATCGTAATACCCAAGATTAAGCATAGAAATGATTATTACTAATCAATGACGGTGTTTAAGGAAAGGAGAGGATAGAGACAGCAGCGCAACTAAAGGTTGCATTTATATTTACCTAAGTGCGAGAACCAAACCCCTTAGCCAAGGTGTTTGAAAAGAATAGGACCCAGGAAGGATGAAGAGCAAAGACTTCCTCCAGGATCAGGACAGGACCGGTGACCTCTCTATAACGACGCCTGCGCTGTTCCCCTCTCTGGTACTCGGCTTCTCCTCGATTCTCCCGTGTCTCCCTTCTAATGGACTCCGCCGCCCCCTTCTCAGGACCTCTTCAGGACAGGGATTCAGTCAGCAACCGATCAGCATGGCAGTCTGGAGCTAGTAGCTAGCTAATTAGCTAATTCTATATCTGTTATACCCTTCTACGCCCATGTACCTCCCCTTAATGTTGCTAAAATATGGGGCCACTACTTCTGATTGGACAGGGACAGGGGGTGGATTCTCGCACCATACCAATTTGGCCTAAATTGTAAAGCCTATTGTCTTTACGTTCCCACCCCTTCGAATTAATACATTTGTTTTATTTCCCACCCGTCTCATGACAAATGTAAACCAATTTTAAATAGACAATGTATCAATTTGCAACAGGAAATGCAATAGTACAACATCTTCGGCCATCAGGTCGCGGCCTTGGACTTCGTCCAGGTTGACTTCATTTGGCAGGCACACAGGACACATGCGCAGAACCATTTGCCTCTCGAGTTTCAGGTCACCAACCCAGGCCCAAGTTTACGAACTAATAAAAGTGCAAGAAGAAAATATTAAAATCACAAAATAAAATGTTTCACTGTATGCCCACTTTTTCTATTCTATACCCAATTAAATATATATACTATCCCGCATTAGTAGCGTTAGGAAACGACAATTTAGTAATGACATGAGAGCAAGCTGAAGCATGTGAAAACATCAAGCAGCCATTTTAATGCACACTGCGCAGAAGCAGAGATTTCCCACCAAGCAAAGAAAGACGTCACACCATGTGATCTGGTTATGACATGCGCACTGATTTTTCCCGCGCATAGAGGCCATTTTGGATTACAGACAAGCGTTATTCATTAGTAAAACACATAGGCAAGCATCCTTCCCTTTCGTGTTTGTGAATGCAAAGGTTAGTATAAACAATACAAGTTTAATAAATTAATACTGTGAGGAGGATTGAATACAAGCAAGTTTCATTTATGAAACCTTGCTCCATCAATCCCCTCTCTGATGGCGTTTCTGAGCCATCAAAACACTACCCTCAATCAGATGCCAACTTTTAGCAAATTACTTCATTCTCATTTTTACACTTTCTATTCTTGCAATCTCCTTTTAATTTCTTGTATAATTCACTTTTCCATTCTTCAAGTTCGATTTCATCTACCTTTCGTTTCTTTCCTCTTCCTGTCACCTTATATGTTCCATTCTTTCTACAGCATTTGCACCATATTGTTATTGACAATACTATTATTGCTATCCCTGCTAAGGGTACTAATATTTGACCTATAAGTCCTCTTCCTACATTAGCAAACCAGGTTCCAATTGACGAGATACTATTTGTCAATCTTTCCCATACACTATCAACTTCCAGTGGTTTAAGTTCATTTTCAAGTTTTGTTATGTTCTGTATATACGTTCCAATTTCTGCACTCTTATCAGGAATATAAGTGCAACAGTGTTTCATCTTCAATAATTTACAGACTCCGCCCTCTTTTGCCAATATAATGTCAAGAGCAAGTCGATTTTGCATCACCATAGATCTAATCGCAACCATCTCCGCATTAATCATTAGAAACCCTCCAGCAGTATCCGTTGATAAACGATCAACCACTGTAGACAATTTACATATTTTCCTTGAGTTCAGAATTACTCCCACTGAAGGTATCAATGCACCAAATATATCACCTACAATTTCTGAAAAACTAGCTCTTTTACTACGTGTTAATTCACTATTGTTTTCATTGCTCCTAGTGTTTCTTTTTACGTGGTATATCTTTGGAAATACTATTCCAAAATAACAACTTCCATACCACCGTGCAGGAAGCCTAAAGTAAGCCTTATTCCCACACACATAATAGATTCCAGGAAAAACTGAATCTGTTCCTCCTTTGATTCCCCAACCTCCAAGAATTAAAAAATTGTGTTCACATTCACTGGTACCGATGAAAACATTGTTATAATCAGTCTTTAACCTATGAAGGCAAATTTTCCCTGTCTTTACGAAATCCAGAGCCATAGCAGCTTGAGCCTTGCCAGGTGTGTAACTCCCTTCTTTCTCAGCCCAAGGTGGTAAATGAGCCTTATGCTCAGAAGCTTTCTTTTGAAAATCTTGTCTTCTATCTTCTACTAAATTCAAAAATATCTTTTCTTCTTCAAGTAAAGAACATGTTAGATTGTGTCTATGTGCATGTGTTATGTCTATTGACTTCATTGTTAAGAAAAATTCTCCCATAAACTGTGCATCTTGACTACTAAGCACTGGGTTCATACTCTTGCGAATTGGAACCTCAGAAAATATCACATCTAAGTTTGAATAATAATACTGAAGTCTCCCTGTTCTATAAAATAAACTTGCTAATACACTACATGATATGCCATATGTCAGTGGTAAATGGTGATATGTTAGACCTTCTGCTACTGATTCGGGTAACTTCATACAAACATAACAATTACTAACTTCCATGGTATCTACATATTGAAATAATAACTTTGTGAAAACATTCAAACTAGTGTCGTTATCAGCTATCTAATGATGAATTTCTGCCTCATCTTCTGCCATTAGTTCTACTCTATTGCCCTTCATGTTTGCCGTCCTCCCTTTAGTTTCATTATTAATCTTTTTATCTATTATCATAAGGTAAGGAATTGCTACAATCAGGACTAACCATACTACAAGCACCATCACTAGACTACATATGCATATTGCACAGCATCTTCTACAACATTTCTGTTTTGGTCTCCCAGCAACTCTATCGTCAGACATTTTTCGACAAGGAAGATTGCTCTTCTTATCTTTTCTTCTTTTCTTTAGATTATTCTTTTGCTTAGTCAGGGTGGTCTTGTTTCTTTTTCGTACATCAGTTCTGCACTTGTTCCTTCGCCACCACTGTCACTTGACTCTGAGCTTTCAAAGTCTTCAAGAATGATATAAGTCAGGGGCGTGGTTTCGGCGCCGAGGGAAATGGCGGCTTGTTGAGTTAGCTCCGTCCCCACGGTCTCTAACAAACTAAATATCCGGACATTTCAGCCGTTCCAGAGCTGCGGAAAGTGTGGTGGAAGGCGGCGGAACAAGCGACCCACCTGCCCGTCGGGGGACGGCTGACCTCCTGATCGTCAAGTCCGCTGGGTGGCTGACCGGTGCGGCGCAGGGGAGATCGGCGCTGCAGTGCGGCCTGGTGGAGGAGTACCGGAGTAGGTGGTGTGCGGCATCGGGAGCAGTGACCGAGTGTGAATGATTTACACTCGCGGCGAGGGGTGAGGAGGCGACACCTGAAACGCAGCGATGCTCGCTGGTGACACCAGGTCCGGCGTAGCTCTATCCTTGCGCCGTGGGAGGGGCCAGGGTCCGAGATTGGAAGACGTTGACCGGGGGAGAGGAACCGGCGGCAAGTGTGCGGAGCGGAGATCGGGGCAATGCAGAGTCGGACAGCAGAGGACTGACTCCACGCTGCCGACGCTGCTAGTGAATCTCCAGAACCCGGAGGATATTGGGCGTAGCGCCATTTCTGGGACCCTTGGCAGCGAGTGCTAGCGGCCGGCAACGCGGCCACCATCCAGGACAGAGGAGAGTTTGCCTCCGTGAAGGGAGCCATCGGGAGAGCAGTGGGGAGCTCCAAGTGATTACCCGCAGTGCACTCGGCAGTAACGCTCTGGGTGGAGAGACGAACGGGGCTAGAAGGATAAATGTGCCTGCTGCTCGGCGGGTGAAAGGCGATGGGAACGGAGGGCGTGTAATGAGACGCTGGATGCTGCATGTGTTAAGACGGCACCCGTGGTGGAGATAAGGACTGGCCGAATGGAAGGAGCAATATCATATAAAGGGCAACCGTGAGTACGTGAACCTGTAGGTGTGGCGCGGTGGGCAGCCCTGTAGACGATCTCTCCCGGCGCCGTGCTTGACCGCCTGCGGTCTGATCGCTACGTGCTCAGAGGGGGGCCGCATAATTGGTAGTACGTGGGCCAAGACGGCACAAGAAATATCGGCGCAGTGTGGAACGTGGGTCCACTGACAACATCGAGGGGTGGGGAGAGAGACATTGGATCACGAGACGTAAACAGGACTGGTGCCCTGCCGGTGACGCGTGCGCCCTGGGACCGCCGCCCCACACAAACAGTAATAGTTGTCACAGAAGGGACCTGAAACTATACCGGTGAGGCGAGACGTAGGTCTCCTCGGGTGCCCGGGATTGGCGGGGAAGGATAGTCAACATGAAGCCCAAAGGCCAGGTCGTGACGCAGGCCAACAAAATGGACAAGTATGCCATGCCGCTTACGACGGCCTCAGCCCAGACTGATTTAACTGAAGGACAGAGTGAACCCTCACTGGCCGCCATCATGGCTGCAATAGCGGATCTTAAGGGCACAATTGATCCTAAAATTGACGCGGTCACACTGGATGTTAACTTGCTGCGTGCTGACTTCCGTAAGTTATCGGACAAAATGGCGGCTACAGAAACAAGAGTCACGCAATTGGAAACCAGTGCACAGAGTTTGGAGGAGAGGGTTCAGGCCCTCACTAAACAGCAAGAAGTGATGGCGGCCAAGCTGGAAGAACAGGAAGGAAGGGCACGGCGGAATAACATTGGCGTGGTGGGCGTGCCGGAGGGAATGGAGGGGCCGAGCATGGACTTATTTCTTGAGGACCTGATCCTGAACCACCTAAAACCAAAGCGCCTCTCCGTTCACTTCACATTGGAACGAGCGCATCGCGCGCCCATTCCTAAGCCTAAACCGGGGGGCCCGCCGCGCACAATTATAGCACGGATTTTAAACTATCGCGATCGAGACGCTATCCTGCAGGCGGCGCGACAGTGCGGAGACCTGCTCCACGAGAATGCAGTGATTCGATTTTTTCCAGACTTCACGCTTAATGTACAGCGCCAGCGACGTACCTTTGACACGGTTAAAAAGGAGCTGCGAAACAAAGCAATAAAGTATTCCATGATGTACCCGGCTAAACTGAGAGTGGAGGCTGAGGGGAAAGCGTGGTTTTTTGCAAATCCAGAATCTGCAATGGCCTGGTTGGAAGGGTGGCGCACTGTAGGCGCTAGCAAGCAATCGGGAGCATGGCGAGAGCGAGAGCGACAAAGGACGGCAGGAGAGGAGTCGGACTAGAAGGGCGCCTGGAGGGCCGGCCTCCACGCAAGTAACTATGTGATATGTTTCGACCCGCAATGCGGGCTCACGAGGGACTCTTAGCCATGTAAAGACGACAAGAATACTATTGTCTTCCATATGTATGGTACTGGGGGCTTATATTGTTCACTCAAACTGTCACGAACCTAGTGAGATTGAATAAGGTTGATGCTACTGGAACCGAATGCACATTGAGACCTGGGGGCGGGCGGCTCCAGAGTTAGGCACCGCCACCCCCACAGTTGTTGAGTTTGTTTAGGGCGACAGGCACTCTGCGAGTTGGGGTGGGACGAGCTGTTATGCTCTCCAGCAGGGTAGCAGGGAGGGGGGGGGCAAGGGAGGGGTTGTTGCAGTTATGCAGGGTTTTTTGTTGTAAAGTCAGTACTTTTATACGGTCATTGAAGATAATAGAGATGTTCCTACTAGTGTGCCCCTCACCGAAACACCCAGTAGAGAGATGGCATTGCAGGAGCACCTAACTAGTCAAAAATCCACTCCGGGATCCCAGGGCGGGCAGCGAGGGGTATGCACGATTTGAATACCCTGGGGATATTATCTTGGAATATAAATGGATTGGGGAGCCGTATCAAACGTAGCATTGTACTTCAATATTTGCATCGACACTCCCCTAATGTTGTTCTGATTCAGGAGACACATCTTAAGGGTCAGAGGTACCGGGCACTGGATAGGTATGGGTATAAACTGGTGGCTCATGCCGGGTACACCTCGGGCTCACACGGGGTTGGAGTCATGGTTAAGAAGGCAACTCCGCTGGTGGTGGACAAAGTTACACACGATCCGTTGGGTAGCTTTGTGGCTCTGACGGGGACTTGGGAGGGGCAGGCACTCAACCTGGTCTCCTGCTACATACCGCCGGCGGCTCGTTCGGAGGGATTTAAGGCGCTGGGAGTCTTCCTTGTCAATCTTCCTCCGGGAGTATTGGTGCTGGGAGGGGACATGAACTCAGTTATGGACCCAGGTCTAGACAGAGACTCCAGAGTAGCTCACCTAAGAGGAGTGGAACCCCTTCTGGCATTCACGGAGGCGATGGGGTTGGTGGACTTGTGGAGGTTCCACAACCCAAACACACGACAGTACACATTCTACTCTGCAGCACATGCCAGCTACTCTCGACTGGACCATATACTGACACATAAGGGAAGTGAGGGTTGGTTCTCTAATACCAGAATCGGACCCCGAGGTATATCAGATCATTCCCCGGTTGAAATGACACTGAAGGGCACACCACGCCAATCTATCTTACCACCCAGACTGAATGCATGGTTCTTCCAGAATAGGGACAACGCACAAAAAGTTAAGGAAAGGGCGCAACTATACTTCCAAGAGAATGCAGGATCGGTAGAAGAATGTAGCACTTTATGGGAAGCGTTCAAACCAGTAATAAGGGGATACGTCCAAGACTGTATAGGGGCAGAGAAAAAAGAAAAGAAACTACGTTGGGATCAGCTGGAGTCGATGGTGGTGGATCTGGAGACACGCTACCTGGGAGGTGGGAGGAAAGATAAGGATCTGGCACATTTACTAGATCTGCGGAAACGTGAGCTACAAGATATGGCGACTAGTGCTGCCAGGTCGACGGCCCTGGCCACGCAAAGGAGAATATACGACCTAGGAGACAAAGCGAATAAAATGATTGCTTGGCTTGAAAAGAGAGATAGAGAGAGAAGCTGGGTAGCCGGGATTCAAGATGGAGAGGGGACCATGCACTCGACAGGGGATGCCATTGCAGGGGTATTTGCTGATTATTATGAAAAACTCTACGATTCGAACCCCTTCAGAACGGCTAGGGATAGCTATGAGCTCTTATCAGAAATGCATCTCCCAACCTTGACACCAGACGACAGAGAATCAATAGACGGGGATTTTACAGAAGAGGAAATTATAGGAGCCATACAGGACCTGCAGGCAGGGAAAGCACCGGGACCCAATGGTTTACCGGTGGAACTCTTCAAATGTACTGCCACCACGGTGGCCCCACACCTCCTAGCTATGTTCAACGAAGCAAGGGAGCAAGGGTCGCTACCGATTGACCAGCGCACTGCAACGATAGTTGTGATACCCAAGGCTGGTAAACCAGCGGAGAAGTGCGGGTCATACCGACCGATCTCTCTACTTAATATTGAGGTTAAAATTCTGGCGAAGGTCTTGGTAAATAGACTTTTGGTGCCCATCCAGACACTGATCCACCCCGACCAATCGGGCTTTATGCCCAACCGAAGTACTAGACTTAACCTGCGCCGTCTGTATGGGGTGCAATACCTGGTCAAGTGTCACCCGGAAGTAGAGGCAGCGCTCCTATCACTTGACGCTCGTATGGCGTTCGATAGCATTGAATGGCACTATTTATTTGAAGTTTTGCGGAGGTTCGGCTTTGGACCAAGGTTTATCTCGTGGATCCAACTGTTATACACGCAACCCATGGCGAGAGTCAGGGTCAATGGTTCGGTATCTCGTCCTTTCACCCTGCGGAAGGGCACCAGGCAGGGGTGTCCCATTTCCCCGCTCTTGTTCGCTCTGGCGCTTGAGCCGCTGGCGGTGTGGGTCAGGGGGGATCATGTGATTACAGGAATAGGTGGGGGTGACCAGTGGGAAGAAAGAATATCACTCTATGCACATGATGTCCTCCTGTACGCAACGCGGCCGCGGTTTACCATCAACAGGTTGCTACAGATTTTTAAGCTATTTGAAGGGTACTCAGGGTATCAGATTAACTGGGACAAGTCCCTCCTGTATATGTTAACAGATGGGCCACCACCAGACCTAGGAGCCGACTCTAAGCTCCAGATCAGGACCAGCTTTAAATATCTAGGAGTACAGATTGAAAGAACAGATAGTGCGTTTGTGCTCGAGAATCTCAAACCACAACTCGATCGTTTGAAGGGTGACGTGACACTTTGGAGGAAGCTGCTGATCTCCTTGATGGGAAGGGCAGTGCTCTTCAAGATGATGACCTTACCCAGGTTGTTATACATACTTCAAAATACGCCCTGTCCGGTGCCTGAAGCATTTTTTAGAGAGGTAGACAGCCAACTTAGGACGTTATTGTGGGATGGAGGAACGGCGCGGATAGCACTTGCGAAACTCCGGAAAGGAGTCTACGAGGGAGGGTTGGCGGTTCCGGATATTCAAAAATATTATTGGGCATCCCAGCTTATGGTCATTAATGATTGGGTATTTGCAGATCGAAACGATCCGGCCTACAGGGTCGACCACTGGGCAATGGGGGACGAGAGTTACCTGAAAGTTCTGTATGGACCGAGGAAACAGGATGGACTGCCCATGCATACACGACTAGTGCAGATGGCGTGGATAAAGGCAACACACTTTCTGGGCTGGACGGGGCGGCTGACAGAACAGACTCCTCTGTGGTCTAGTGTAATGCTTAGAGAAGTAGGGTGTCTGCAGGGCTTTGTGAAATGGAAGTTGATTGATATTATGAGGCTGGGAGATGTGAGAAAAAAGCAGGCCATATTATCATTCTTAGAACTACAGAAGGAATACCAACTAACACCCAAAGAACACTATAAGTATATACAACTGAAACACGCTATTGGTAGCCATATAAAAGATGGGGAACAGATCCCAGAATATAGTCCACTAGAGGATAGATTGTTATTGGACCCCATTCCGGAAAAGCCACTATCAGCTATATATAAGAAAATAGTAAACAACTCCCCAGACTTACTGCTCAAGGTGAGAGAGGCATGGGAATCGGATGTGGGATTATTAGAAGACGATGACTGGGCCGAAGCGGTGCAAAGCCCAAGAGAAGTGGCAATTAGAGCTAGGTTCAGATTAATACAGTTACGGATCCTGCATCGATCCTACTACACCAGTGTACTGTTGTTCCGCATGGGTAGGACCACGTCAGAAGAGTGTCAAAGAGGGTGTGGTCAGAAAGGGACGTTTTTTCACACCTTGTGGGATTGCCCGATAATTCAGAGATACTGGTCCAGAATAGCGCATATTTTAACCGAAGTGCTTGAACAGCATGTCCCTGTGGATGCTAGGTGGCACGTATTGTGTGTGTCCGGAGAAATGACCTGGCCTAAATACTCTAAGATATGGCTGCAAGTCGCAGCAATGGTTGCTAAACGAAACGTGGCTAGAACATGGGGGCGGCCCGACCGCCACTGGTTTCCCAGTGGAAGAAAGACCTGGACTGGTGTTGTATGGCAGAAAGAGTTGTATATGAAGGCCGTGGCTGCCCCGCGAAATGGAGTAAAGTATGGCAGAAATGGGCCGACTACAGGGGCTTAAGGGAAGGGTTGGGTGACTGAGAAGGGAAGGACCCAGGGTGGGGGGGACCCACTATATTGCACACTATGAGGAATGTACATTAGATTGTGAACGTTATTGAGAGGCTGTATTTTATTTCAACTATATGCTGATGACAATGTAATGCTGACTTTGGTTTAATATTTACAATAAAAAGAATTAAAAAAAAAAAAAAAAAGAATGATATAAGTCCAGTCAGGACCCTTGAATTTGTTATTCACAAGTTTCAGTCTTTTGCTTTTTCTTTTCTCTGACTTTTTCTCTTGATCAGTTTGACTTGTTACTTCAGGTACTTGATCTGGATCTTCACTTCTGGTTGTTATGTGGTACTTTACTCTTTTAATGACACTTGGCCAATGATCTCCTTTTCTTGTTTTCTTTGTTGGCACTGTTTCTTTATTTTCGTCTTCAGAGATCTCGTTATTCTCACTGCTTAGTACTGCTTCGTTTTCTTCGATTACTGCTTCTTCTGTTTGTTCTTTTTCAGGTCTGATTGGTTTCTCTGCAGCACCTCCACTATGAGTTTCCAATTTTTGACTTTGTTCTTGATTTATTTCTTCAAGTACATGTCTTTCGAAATTTTCTTCTTCTTTGTACTCTTCTTGATCTAACTTGTTCTGATCAGGGCTTATTGCACTGTGAACTTCTGCAGCCTGACCGGATTCTTCTAGACCTGTCTGTTCATGTTCAAAGTCTATTAGGTCTTCACTGTTTTGAGTCCAATTTCCTTTCCCTATCTGACCTTGTTCAGGATTTCTTAGTGTCTTTTCTTCTTGTTCCTGAAATGCTTCTTCTTCACCTATCTGATCTTCTTCAAATTCTTCCAACTTTGCTTGACTTCTTGTTCTGTGGTATACTTCGGGAACTTCTACCACTGGTATCCAATCCTGACTTGTGCTCGGTTGTTCTTCTTCAGCTTCTCTTGAATCTCGAACCTGAGATCCTTCTGCTGGGCAACCTTCAGCTTCTTCAGTGATTGGCGTTATCTGAGGATTCTCTTCCTCAGGGTCTGGTACTCTCTTGGTGTGGCTTACATGAATCCAATTAGGAAATCCTGCACACTTCACTGCTGTATTTGTAGTCAGTATGACTTGACACGGTCTGCCCCATCTAGGTGATAGACACGTTTCTCTGGTGTGATTCTTCACTACCACCCAGTCACCAGGATTCAGATCATGTTCTTGTTCAGGCTGCCTGGTAACTGCGTCTTCTCCAACCTGATGAGAGACAGAACGCACTAGGTCAGCCAATCCTTTGCAATAGTCCAGAACCATATCATCAGATATATTCACCAGTTTGTTTGTGGGAACATGTGTTTGTCTCATTGCTCTTCCCATCATTATTTCATGTGGGCTCAATCCTGTTGTTCTGTCAGGTATGCTTCTGAGTCCCATTAAAACGAGTGGCAATGCATCTGGCCATTCTAATGAGGTGGATGCACACATTTTTCCCAATCTTGACTTTATAGTGCCATTCAGTTGTTCAACCACTCCAGAAGCTTCTGGACGATATGCACAGTGCAGTTTCTGTTTGATCTGGAATGCTTCACAGATTATTTGGATCACTTCGCTGTTAAAATGTTTTCCTCTATCTGATTCCAAAGTTACTGGAAAACCAAACCTTGGGATAAGATCCCGTAGAAACAGTTTTGCAACTGTAATGCTGTCATTTCTTCTAGTAGGATAAGCCTCCACCCACTTTGAGAACAGGCACACTATGACTAGTACATATTTCAGCCCTCTGCATGGTGGTAACTGTATGAAATCGAACTGAAGTTTCATAAATGGACCCTCTGCCTTTCCAATTTTTCCAAATCCAATTACTGTCTTCCTCCCCGGGTTATGCATCTGACAAATTAGACATCTCTGGCAAAGACTCTCTGCAACAGCCCTGAATTTAGGATTGTACCAATTTTGTCTGAACAGTCTAATCATTGCATCTCTCCCTATGTGTGTGTCTCCATGATACATCCTAGCCATTTGTGAAAGTAAACAGTCTGGCATGACTGTTCTGCCATCAGCACTGATCCACACTTCATCATCTCCTCTTTGGGAACAACCCACTTTAATCCACAAATTCTTTTCACTTTCATCAACCTCATCTTGCAATTTCTTGACGTCATTCCAGGTTTCAGGTGGCATATACAGCATAAGTTGGCAGCTGATTCCCATTCTTTCCACCCTCTTATTGACTGACATTCTGGTTTTGGCACAATGTTGAGCCACCAGATCTGCGTATCTGTTGCCGACTACCACCCAGTCATCTCCTGACTGATGTGCGGCACATTTCACTACAGCCAATTCTTTTGGTGATTGTATTGCTTTCAGCAATTCCCTTACAAATTGTCCATTTTTAGTGGGGGATCCTGAAGTAGTCATGAAATCCCTCTGCATCCATAGTTGGCCAAAATCATGCACAACCCCGTAACCATATTGGCTATCTGTAAATATAGTTACTTTTTGATTCCTCCCAATTTTGCAGGCTTTTATCAATGCAATTAATTCAGCTACTTGTGCAGATTTGACTCCTGGTAAATAGGATGCTTCGACCATTCCAGTTAATTCACATACCGCATAGGCAGCAGTTAATTTTCCATCTTCTTGTCTTTGACATGAACCATCAACAAATAGCTCCCTGTCTGGCTTTCTGAGGGGCTGTTCTTCGATATGTGGGCGAGGTTTCGTACATAATTCTGTAATCTGTAAACAATCATGTTCATCTTCTTCATCATCTTTAATTTCCTCATGATATGGGTCTGGCAGTAAGGTTGCTGGATTTATTATAGTACACCTTACCATGGTCACATTTTCAGCACCCATTATTACTCTTTCATATTTAGTCAGCCGACTAGGAGTAAGATGCTGAGTTCGGGTTCTTGTCAACAGAATGACAACTGCATGTGGAACATACACTTTTACAGGGTGTCCCATCACAATTGATTCACTTTGTTCAATGCTAAAACAAGTAGCTGCTACTGCTTTTAGGCATCCTGGCAACGCGGCTGCTACTGGGTCTAATGTAGCAGAGAAATATGCTATAGGACGTCTGTCTAATCCGTGTCTCTGAGTTAGGACAGAAAGTGCACAATTTTCTCTCTCATGGCAGAACAATGCAAATTCTCTTTTATAATCAGGCATGCCTAAGGCAGGTGCTGAGCAAAGTGCATTTCTCAACTTTACAAAGGCTTCTACACTTTCATCTTCCCACTCGACAGGATCTTTTGCTTTCTTTTTTGTCATGTTAATTAATGGTTTAGCTAACATAGAAAATCCTGGTATCCATTGTCGACAGTAACCTACTATTCCTAGGAACATTCTCACTTGTCTTTGGGTTACAGGCATTTGCATTTTCTTTATTAGTTTTACTCTTTCAGAGGTTACTCTTCTTTTTCCCCTCTCAATTTGGTTTCCCAGATATTTAACAGCTGTTGTACAGAACTGCAATTTTTCAGGTGAGACTTTATGCCCTTCCTCGGCCAAAAGATTTAATAGTGCTATGGAATCAACGACACAGTCCTCTCTGGTGTTCGATGCCACCAATAAGTCGTCGATATACTGGACTAAGACTGAGCTTCCTGGCATCGCTAGTTTTTCAAGGCACTTTTTCAGTATCTGGTTGAAAATAGAAGGACTTTCTGTGTATCCCTGAGGAACACGATTCCACACATAGACCTTGTTCTCAAATTTAAATGAGAAAAGATACTGGCTGTCTGGATGCAATGGTATTGAAAAGAACGCTTGACACAAATCAATTACTGTGAACCATCCTGCACTCCAAGGGATCTGATATAGAATTACTGCAGGATTTGGCACTATAGGACAACATGGTTCCACAATTTTATTTATTTTTCTCAAATCCTGAACAATCCTATATTTTCCACTAGGTTCTTTAAACCCATTATAGGCGAATTACATGGGCTACTCATTACTTCTTTTAGGATGTTTTGTTTTACCATTCGAATAATTTCTTCAATGACTCCTGCTTTTACTTCTGCACTCATTTTGTACTGTCTGGTATTTGGGAAAATCGCACCTTCTTTTACAGTAATTTTAACTGGGTCTATTTTAGCCATAAGTCCTACTTCCTTTCCTGTGAAATCCCATACTACGGGGTTTACTGTACCTTTTAATTCTTCTGGCAACTCATCTTTTGTTATTAACGAAAACATCTCATCTACTTCTGTACCTTGTTTTGCAATCATTATCTTATATACATGGTCTTCATCTGGTGTCACAGCAAATCCCTACCTAATAAATTTACTGGGCTAGAATCACACACTACAAATTGATGCATTTCTCTGAAGTTTCCTATTTTAACTTCCATTGGTTCGGTAAGAGGTGTTCTAATTCTTTGATTAGCCACCCCTACTACTTGGATATTTTCACCAGAGAGAGGAAGGTCTGGAATGTCTGCTATTCTCACAGTAGACCGGGTAGCACCAGTGTCCAAAAGGAAAGTAATATCATTACCTTTCACATTCCCTTCAACATATGGACCTGACTGATCTACCTGTAAGGATGCGCCAAGTACGCACTCCTTCTCCCCCTCTCCTAGGCACCGTCATGGACTGAATTGACAGAAATCGTCCTGTAAAAGAAACTGTCATGTTATATAATCATTCTTACCACTTCCTCCTTGATATCCGATGTCTGTACCGTGCTTTGCTCTGCTTACATTACCCTGAATAGGTGCAGGTGGCAATTGACTCTGAGGATTTACACCCTGCTGTGAGTCATTCTGCGTCTGTGGATTTGAATTTTGATTTGGGCCATTATTATTCCAAATCTTCTTACATTCGTCCTTCCAATGCCCCAACTTTCTGCATCCATGACAAGGAAATTTCTTTTTATCTTCTTCTCTACTCATTCGTCCTCTCATCCTTCCACCATTTCCAGTTTCACCACTCGTTCCAGAATCCTTTCACTGGGTTTCACTCGGATTTTCCAAATTGATTCCCTGTTTCTCAGCCATTTTCACCTGTGCCCACATCACCTTCTCCTGCAATTTCTTATGCCTATCCTCAATATCGTCTCCACAATATTTTGCATACTTCAAGATTTCATCAATACGGCTTTCCCTTGCCAACACAGCATATGCTGCTTAATCATCTGACAAATTTCAGGCTTCAAACCGATAAACAAATCGATACACAAACTGACTCATGTTCTTGTCTCCAATGTCCTCAAATCCACTATACTGTTTGAATACCTGCAGTAAACGCTCATAGTAGGAATGTACCGATTCATTAGCCTCTTGGGTAGTCCGGTCTATTTTCACCCAATCTGTTTCTTTCGGTGGTATTTTCCCTTTCAGTTAAGTTATCACCTGCTGATACTTTTTCATCACATCATTTGACTCGGCACCTGTCTTTGGGTCTCTAGGATACTCGTCATTTGGCCAATCAACTGTAATTTTACAATCTGTCCATAAATCGGCAGGTACCACTATGTCAAACAACCCATCCAAATCCTTCAACAACACCTTTGACACCTTTACAAACCTTTCAACCTGCTTGAAGTTGTACCATTCAATTGGTTTTTCTCTCAATTTTGGAAAATCATTCGTAAATGATAAAATATCCTGCCTGCTCCATGGGACATGTACATATCCTCCTCCCGCAATTTCTCGCATTGGGTACATTTGGTCTGCTTTCTCTGTCTCTTTCATCACATATTCCGATTCTGATCTACTTGATCGTGCTTCTTCCTTTTTCTTGGCCCACCTAGTTCTCCATTTATCTAGGTCTCCCCATTTTTGCAAAACTAGCATTAATTCTCTTTACTTGTAATCTTCTTCCAGAGGCATTCATGTTTTCTAAATCTTTGTCTGAAAATTCTGCTCTATAGGGTTTCTGTAACACTTTTGATCTCCCTATTTCAATTCCCATTTGTAGCGCTAAATTGGATAATTTCTCATGGAATAACCTTACATTTCTGGTGATGCTTCTGCACATGAACAATAATTCTTCATCATCATAGGTATTTAAGCGATCTAGTCCTACATTTCCTGCTATTATTTCTTCTAATTCGACTTTCAATTTATGAATGTCTATTATTTTTGGAGGTGTGCACTGTTTATCTGACCCTTGTACCCACTTTTCTAAATCTTCAGGTGTTACTATAGTGGCACTTTTTGCTCCCGATGAAGTTATTAGACTTACATCTTTTGAACATCCAGGTACATCTTTTCTGGGAGTGCTATTTACAGAACCTCGAATAGGCAAGTCCATGAGTGATATTGTGGATTCACAGTCACTAAATTGATCTTCAATTATAACTGCAGCTTCAGGTTTTGGGATTATTCACAGGAGTAGGTGCAGGTATCAGTGGAGGACAGCTTCCTTGGGTACCATATAATGGAACTACTGGACCAATCGTTACAGGTATGGTTAATGAATCAGGATGTACCTTTATCTGAGTTATTTTCTGTATCAATTCTGTTCTGGTCTTTTCTAGGGCTTCTTTTTCTTTGTCATGAAGTATTCTACTCGGGGTGAATTCATGCATTACCTGTGGTACTAATGGAGTTTTTAACGGTGGTGCACTTGGGGTACATCCACTTATCCCTTCCTGATATGGTGGGGGATTCCTTAACATTTCTTCCATAAATTCGTCTTCAGACTCCTCACTTCTCATTAAATGTTTTGTCTTTTCTGTGCACTTACTTCCTAATTTCTTCTCTGCTGTTAACAATGGATATAACCCTTCTGTAATCATTGCCCTTCTCCATTGTTTCATCTGACCGTCCCTAGACTCATGTAAGTATCTGGGGAAAAATCCTGGATAACCCCTATTACTCCGAGATCGGTCACACTCAAATGCCTCGGTTTCCCATTCCTCTAAAGCTTCGTACTGAGTTAATCTAGGTCTGGGTTCTAAGTCATTCATCTTCAATCTCAAATTTTGAAGAATTCTCCCATTGAAAGTGTCATTCTCGGGAAATGCTAATATTCCATCATTTTTGGTATATTCTATCCAATTCTCCATCCATACACAAGTATGATAACCTCTCTCCATCATCATAAATGATGCGGGTGTCTTAGTTGGTGGAATGACAATTCCTTCTCTGGTTTTGATTGGTTTATCCTTTTTAAAATAATTCGTAATCTTTTGCAGAAATGGCATCTTTCTCTTTTCTCCGTACATCTTGGGTAAATACCGATGTATAAAATTATATTCTGCAAAACCTAAATATCTCCTATCCGGACGAGTTCCTGTTAAAGTCGGATCGCGTTTTAACATGCAATCCTTTCATCCACTAAGAATTTCGCTTCTATAATTTCGACCAATCAAATGTCTGCTAACTTTTATTTCTGAACCAATCCTTGCACGGCCCTTTGGTAACGTTTGTCTGTCAACCCCTCCTTTACAATCTTCGCTTTTCTGTCCCTCGCTGATTCAACCAATCCCAGCGCGGCACCTGTGACGTCAGTACTGCTCCTGACTACTGACCCCTCCTTTACAAGGGTCTTTCCACACCCGCTGTATTCAACCAATCCCAGCGCAGCGTTTGTGACGTCAGCTCCCTCTCCGGTAACTGACCCTCCCTTTACAAAAATCTTACGCAAAACTTATTTTCTCTATAAATCTTCAATTAAATTTCAGTAACAACATAAAACATTCGCTATCGTGCCAGTTTCTTCTAAATTCGAAAAGGATAGTTTTCTCTCACCCTTAGTAAAAGCATTTCCGTTTACTAGACATACACTAAGAGTAAAACCCTTCCGTTTACTCTTCAAACAAGCTCCAGAAGTACCTGTTACTTCTTCAATGTTACCCTTTCTAGGTGATATACCATCAAATTTTCACCAGCGTACTCCTTTGCTGTTACTTACACGCATAGAGTCCCTAACGAGTACTGAATAGTCCTGCTTAACTTTTCAGTACTATTTCTGCCTGACAGATAACCTCACTGCAGTATGGCTTCCACTTGCCACCCGCTATTCTTTTTACCCCGGGGTATTCTGGACAACATAAAACAAAACTCTAAAATAAGCGGATGTTAGTTCATAAAAATACAAATAAAAATTCTCATTACCCAATTAACAAATAGTAACCATCCTCTGATTACCAGAAAACTGATCCAGCGCGATATTAGCAAACAGCATTCATACACAAAATACTCACTTGGGCCCATACATTCATACTACGCTAATACTTACGCTGAAGTGTTAGTGGTACTCTTTATCAAATCCCTGCTACCAATTACCTTCTGATCGAAGAGTAATGACTTACCAATGGATCCCTTTGCTAATTGGGAAGTTTAAAATGAGTGACATTCATTATAATACATAAATCCTGAAATAATCACTGAGTCAGGAAGTTTTAAAATGTTTATCTAAAGATTTAGCAGAGTAAAGTACAGAGCCACATGGTACTTGATCGCAATACCCAAGATTAAGCATAGAAATGATTATTACTAATCAATGACGGTGCCTAAGAAAAGGAGAGGATAGAGACAGCAGCACAACTAAAGGTTGCATTTATATTTACCTAAGTGCGAGAACCAAACCCCTTAGCCAAGGTGTTTGAAAAGAATAGGACCCAGGAAGGATGAAGAGCAAAGACTTCCTCCAGGATCAGGACAGGACCGGTGACCTCTCTACAACAACGCCTGCGTCGTTCCCCTCTCTGGTACTCGGCTTCTCCTCGATTCTCCCGTGCCTTCCTTCTAATGGACTCCGCCGCCCCCTCCTCAGGACCTCTTCAGGACAGGGATTCAGTCTGCAATCGATCAGCGTGACGGTCTGGAGCAAAAGCGCTTGACAGCATGGACGCCTGTTCTTCGTGAACGCCTGCTCTGACTAATTAACTAATGCTACATTCTATTATACCCTTCTACGCCCATGTACCTCCCCTTAATGTTGCTAAAATATGGGACCACTATTTCTGATTGGACAGGGACAGGGGGTGGATTCTCGCACCATATCGATTTGCCTTGTATTGCTGAAGCCTATTGTCTTTACGAACTACCGACCCCTTCAAATTAATACATTAGCTTTATTTCCCACCCGTCTCATGACAAATGTTAAACCAATTCTTAAATAGTACAATGTATCAATATGCAACAGGAAATGGCAAGAGTACAGCATCTTCGGCCATCAGGTTGCGGCCTTGGACTACGTCCAGGTTGACTTCATTTGGCAGGCACACAGGACACATGCGCAGAACCACTTGTCTCTCGAGTTTCAGGTCACCAATCCAGGCCCAAGTTTACGAACTAATAAAAGTGCAAGAAGGAAATATTAAAATCACAGAATAAAATGTTTCACTGTATGCCCACTTTTTCTACTCTATACCCAATTAAATATATATATCTCTCCCGCATTAGTAGCGTTAAGAAACGACAATTTAGTAATGACATGAGAGCAAGCTGAAGCATGTGAAAACATCAAGCAGCCATTTTACTGCACACTGCGCAGAAGCAGAAATTTCCCACCAAGCAAAGAAAGACGTCACACCATGTGATCTGGTTATGACATGCGCACTGAGTTTTCCCGCGCATAGCGGCCATTTTGGATTACAGACAAGCGTTATTCATTAGTAAAACACATAGGCAAGCATCCTTCCCTTTCGTGTTTGTGAATGCAAAGGTTAGTATAAACAATACAAGTTTAATAAATTAATACTGTGAGGAGGATTGAATACAAGCAAGTTTCATTTATGAAACCTTGCTCCATCAGTAATGTTGTGGACAGTGGACGCAACCATGTCACCTCAGGCAGTGGGGAAGACCTTGGACATGTAGCTATGTCCCCCCCCCCTGTAAGCATAAGCGGAGTGGGCTGGGCCGGCGTACGCCAGTCCAGCGTAGGAGTGGGAATAAATAGCCCGGGGCTCTGGGCGTGGTTCACTGCCGGGATGGCCACCAAAGTAAATACTGCGTGTGTCTCTGTGTCCGCCATATCCTGACCATAGGCCTACACACATGTGGCCGACCACCTTAAACGGCCAATATCACAGTGTCGTTGTAAGGCTTGTGGACATGCGCAGACAGTCATGACAATGGTGTGTCTTAGGAGTGCAAGTGATGCAACCGCGCAGCGCACACAAGTAAATAGGCTGTGAGGCAACGTAATACACATGGATGCCGCTCATTTGCCACAAGCAATACATGTCAAACATGAATCCCAAAGTCGCACACATCACCACCACTAAACTAATAAGCCTGCCAACACAGAATGCAGAACCACCGATTGACACATATCTCTCTCCCCTGTCACAGGTGATCAAGGATATGCACTCTGCCCGTGGATGATGACACCCCTCCGAGACACGAACACCCAGGCCCAGAGGCAGTACAATGCGGCCCACAAACGCACCAGGGGCATTGTGGAGCGCTCATTTGGCGTGTTAAAGTCACGTTTCAGGTGCCTGGACATCACAGGTGGAAGACTCCTGTACAGCCCGGAAATAGTGTGCAAGATGATCATTGCATGTTGTGTGTTGCACAACATATGTGTACGCACCAATGCCCCATGGATCCAAGTGCCAGATGCACCGGACGATGATGATGAAGATGAGGCAGGTGGACCACACCCCAGTGCAGCTGCAGCAGGATTAGCCCGAAGGAACACAATCATTAACAATTTCTTCACATGAGCACGTCACATTGTGACTGTCCGTAGCGAGCATGGGACAGGACAAAATGACCACAGGCACAGCATGTGCAAATACATTCATTCCAACACACATTCCCTGTGTGCATGTCACTCCTCTGCATAAGCACATCACTCTGACAAGTGTAAGTGCTAACAATCTCACAAATGGCAGTTAGATGGTGGGTGTGTCACCTCTGTACAGAGAGGCTGTTTAGGGTGTCACGTATTCAAAATGCCATTTCAGGGTGTCAAAGATAGTACGTAATCCCACTGAGCAGCGTATCACATGTGTCCAAATTCATGACATAAAGGCTGTCATTTGTGACCGAAAAAAGACAACCAGGCGTCTTTTGGGGTCAAATATGTACCACCATGATGCAGAGAGTTGCACCCTGTGACTCAAGTCCCACAACATTAGCAACATGGACGTGAGGGGGAATCACTGCCCCTACATTCATCCATACTTTCATACTTCATTGAACATAGACATGACACATCTGTGTGAATTAGAATGTTTTATTCACATTCGGTGGAGTGTTGAAGCTGGAGCAGTACAGGGCCATGCAAACCCCACTTTACATTGTTGCCCCTTGGAGGGCCAGCCAGAGTCCTTTAGGGATTGACAAGTTCATCGGTAGAGGAAGAGTTCAGTCCGCAGTCTGATTGCTGTGTCATTGGTAACCAAACAGAATATGGCAGTCCATGTCGAGGTCCAAGGTGAGTGTCGCAGAGTGTATCGGGGGACAGTGGAAGGTGATGATGCAGATGGCAGAACCAAGCAGAAACAGGCCATATGGCGGAGATGAATGCTACCGCTTCCTTCTTACCACTAAGGCAGAATCATCCCCATCTTCGTCCTCTGATGTTTCATGTGCCTCACTTGTGGGTGGTGTTGTTTTGTCTGCATCACTGTGTGGCAGTGACACATCAGTGGCCGGAGGTGGATTGTCTGCAGTACTGTGTGTCACTGACACATCAGGGGCGGAGATGTGGATGTAGAAGCAGCAGCAGCATTCATCGGCGCCAGGCCTTGTGGCAGCAATGCCATGTTGAGGATCTGCAGGGCATGGAAGATCCCAGCTACATCTCGCTGGTGTGCAGCCGTGGCAGCCATTCTTTCTGCCTGCATCCGCTCCCTGTTCTCCATGATCCTCCGCATGTGTTCCAACTTCCGGCTGACATCGCTGGAGCCACTCTGACTAGACAGTTGTTCTTGTCTCAGAGTCAGGACTCCAGCAATGTCAGCCATGGATCGTTGGAGAGCATGGAGCGGACTGTGGGTGTCCATTAGGGACTGTAAGTGGTCCCTGATGGGACTTAGACACCCACGTATGGCATCTAGTTTGGCTGCCATGAGGTCGAACCCCACCCGCACCTGAACAGCCATCTTCTCCTGGCACCCTAACACATGGCATTGGAAGGCCATGTGTTGTTCGTGGGGGTCCTGGGAGACAGCCGGGGTGGTGGCTGCTTCCTGCTGTGTGGTCTGTGCAGGGGGTGAGGTCTCCTCGATGCAGCTGGGCTGCCCTACTCCTGGAGGTGGGGTGCCGAAGCTGTCCATGAGCTCTTGGAGGGTGTCGGTGTCGATGTTGGGGAGGTCCTCTTCATCATCAGTGCTGAGTTGTTGGGTCTGCTCTGCAGGAGGTGTTGATTCTCCATCTGCAATGTGATGGGGAGATGCAGTTTAACATTGTGTTCACATGTATGTTTACGCATTGTACTAGTTTACATACAGACTGCATGACAATGTACATTGTGACTGTTTGGGAGGAGCTGCCTTATTGATGCGGGACAGTGGACATTTCAACAACATCACAGATGTGTGTTTGTACTTGTACATTATCATCTCACATTTCCCTGCTATGCCAAATGTGATTGCCCAGTTTCTACACACAAGCGGCACCAGTTGTGTCCTCTGTTCTGTTGTGAACGTGTTACAGTTTGTACCACATTGTTGTCAATGTTGATGTGCTCTGAATGTTATGTGTGTGTGCTGCATTTTGGGAGAGTCGCCTCTGCAGCTCTGGTTTTGCTGCCCCTTATCCCTTTCAGGAGATGTGCCTTTGACTTCTGTGCTTATACAGTGCTGAGATGTTGCATACTTGGGTAAATTGGGCTCTTGGTGGGAGTTGGGACTCTGGGGCATGGTTCGTCCGCAGATGTGTTGCTGACGTCAGGTGTTGTATGTGCACCTGGATGTGTCAGAGTGTGACCTGCTCCTTTACGGATGTGGTCCACACTCAGCCACCTCAGTGTCATAACATGCAACATGTCATGATATATTAACTGCAGCCATGCTATTCGTCATGCAGTGTCACTTGCATTATCAGTGTGGCTCACAGACACGCCGCTTTGCTGGGTTTGGCACATGTGCATGGGTTGGTTGTGAGATTGATGATGTGTGGGAACGGCCCCCTCTGGGCACATAGTCGACGGGGGCCTACTTGCTGTTTCTAGGTGTGCTGCAGTGTGCCAAGGGGATCAGGGACATGATCCAGAGTCATTGTGGGTGTGCACTGTGCTATACTGTGCATGTGTGCAATTGTGCCCATCTCCCCCCGTCCCCCCAGTCCCTGGTCGTTACTCACCCTGTTGCTGTTGTGTCAGGTCATGTTGAGCAGTGTCCGGTCCCCCAACTCCTGCCACCGTCTCCACACTGATGACTGTGGACACCATTTCCTCCATCTCATCCAGCTCCTCCTGTGGCGCTGGACTCCCACCTCCAGTCTGAATTGCTGCCTTCTGGTTGTTGCCGAGTTTCTGCTTGGTTTTGCGCTTCACATCATTCCAGCGCCTCTTGACCTCTTCCATTGTCCTCCTCAGCACTCCGACTGCATTCACCTTGTCCACGATGACTGCCATATTCCATTTTTTGTTGCCAATGACACAGTGGAGGTGACGAACAGTTGTTGATGGTGTTCTATCACCTCCGTTATCAGGATCCTGTTTTCCTGCAGACTGAACCTCGTCTTCCTCTTTTTCTCCTTCTCCTTGCCCTTTCCTGACCCCGAGGACCCAGGCTGGTCCTCTGTGGGGCGTGTGGGGTTCTGGTTGTCCTCTGTACTTGCTCCGGCTACCTCCATTGTCCTTCACAGTTGTTTTGGTTTTGTTTGTGGTTTTTTTTTCTGCTTTTATAGTGATTTTTCCCGCCTAACTTGGGTCAATTGCAGGCCTGGCGCAGCTTATCGCTGATTTGTTTATCGCGGTTGGGCCCATCGCCACTTTTTTCACATTCGGCTTTAGATTTTTATCGCCGTCCCGGTAATTTTATCGCAGACATTTGACGCGTTATCGGGAAACTATCGCATGTTACCGCCGTGTTGAGAATAAGACGTTAACACGGCGTTATTTTCCCGCGATAGACGGCGATATGAATAATTGCGTTAACCTATTTTGGCGATGATTATCGCACGTTCTTGAGAATATCCCCCACAGAGTAAAAAACAATTCATATTTCACACTACCTATCAAAATATTCCTACAGTTTAAAATATAGATAATTGCACATATACTTTTAGCTTCCAACACAAATCATTCAAAAAAACAGGAAACATTACAATTCGTAACATAAAACGTTTGCCATTCTTCACCAAGGTATCTCCCTTTTTGGGGTCCACGTCCATTATTATCACCGATAGATGCTCTGATTTTCAAAGGGGGTCGTTAATTTTGAGAGCGAGAAAACTAATCCGAGGGTTGTGATTACCATCAATAAGAATCAAGCAGGTCTACAAGAACGTGGACCCAGAGTGAAAAATAGTTTTAAATTCCTTTGTCTTGGAACTTCATAAACTTACAAAGAATAAATGCATCCAGATTTAGAGGGAATTTGCATCATATAAACATTGGGGCCCAGATTTACAAAGCCACACAAAAACCTTGCATTGCTTAGTAAATCCTGAGTAACACAAGGTAGCACAAATCACTGCCTTGCAGTACTCTGCATTAGGAAGGCATTCCATTGGTGGAGCATAGGTGTTCCCATGTATCCACCCTTGGATTTTCACGCAATCCCAGATTCACTAAGGTTAGTAAACCTGGGATTGTATCAAACTGGTATGCCTTCCCAACAGAGAGGCGCAAGGTGAAGAAATATGTTTATTTCTCCTTGTTATTTCCACTTCATGAATTCAGCAAACATAGAAAGCAGCACACATAGAAAGAAGAAAAAGCCTCTGAGAATTGTTCTTGTGCAGCGAGGTGTCCCTTCAAGCACAAAAACAATCCTGCCTGTAACGCAGGCATCCTTGCAACATAGTGCAAGGGTCCCTGCGTTGGTGTTGGTGTTAGGCAGCACTCGGTGCACCAGTGTAGAGAGAGAGAGCAGGAATGTGCCATATCTTAGTTAACAATGCACATTCCTGCTCTTTCTATTTGGCGCAATCTGGGCCCTGAGTTGAGATTCCTCACAATTATGCCCGTAGCACCCTTCAGTAGGATTTCTTACACTGGAATTAAAAACCCAACCTAAATATGGCTCTGACCCAGGGTTGGTGTTAAATTTTCTATTTTGTTTTGTATAGTAACATTATGTCCCGCCCCCCCCCAGTGAGTTACAGTTATCCACATCACATCAGTCATTATCACATCATGTAGAAAGACATGCACTTAGCATCAATCAGCACCTTCCTGTCCATTATATTGGGCTAAGTTGCCTCCCGGATTGGCACACGGTTCCTTCCTTGCCAAGTTCACATTTAGTAGATGAATACCACAGGGAACAGTTGCCCACGTGTCTATGATCTTTCAGCCACTTTATGGAGATTCCACTGGTGTCAGGACCACCCTGGTTTCAAATGTGTCCGTGGCCTCGATTGGACCAGCAGTATTTCCCAATAAATATCCAATTGTTAATTGCTAATTTCAATATTTAACTTCTCTTAGCCAGTCTTTAAGTTTGGGCGGTGGGCCCCTGCCCCAGTGCTTTAAACTTCGCAAACAGCAAAGCCAAGGTGGTAAATTTCTTTACTACAGAGTGGATATCTTTTAAACTCATGACTGGTCTTTAGTGGAAAATTAGTGCCCACAGAGGACTTAGCCAATTCAGCAATCTCCTGCTATAACACAGTTGCTTGGTCAAATAAAGCTGCAAGTTTCCCTTTATGAAATGGCAATAGGTTCTTGCGGAGTAAAAACAGTTAATCGCAGACTAACTCCTCGAAACAAGCCTTAACATACTGAAACTAAGGAATGTCACTGGGAGTATGATCCTTAATAGAGTTAATGAACATGACCTAGTCAAAACTAATAAAGGTTTAGACTGTAGAGCCACTCAAAACAGAAAAGGGAAACACTTAGGGGGATACTACCAAGAAATTGTGATAATTATCGCAAAGCGCGCTTAGCGCTGTTTTTTTTATCGCCGGCTATCGCTGGATTTCATCGCGGAGATAACGCGTTATTATCAACGCTTATCTCCAAGGCGATAAAAAATCCAGCGATAGCGGCGAAACCCAGCAATAGCGCGAGAAATCCAACGATAAATTCAACACGCTAATGAAAAGCTTGCTAATAGGCAGGTGAAGCATTAACCTTACAATCCACCTCCCATTGACTAGAATGGTTAAGTCAGGTTTTTAGCAGGTGTAAGATTCCAGCGATAATCGCGGTTAGCGCAAAAAAATTTACCGCTTCGCGGGCATTGCTAATAGGGGAAAGTTGTGTTTGCGACTGTTTTCAGTCGCTTTTAGTTGGGAACGCCTACTTTGCATGTCAATAGCGATATATATCGCTGACATGCAAAGCGGCACCAAAACGGTCGCTTTCACCATAAAGCTGTAGCTAACAGCTGTTAGCGACAGCTTGGCTAAAAGGGCGATAGAAATATCGCCGCTTTAGCGGCAAAAAGTGCTGCTAAAGCGGCGATAAGGCCCTTGCTAATATGCCCCTTAATTTTATCTTCCAAGTTCCGGACTGCAAGTTCCTGGTGTATAGAAAAAGTAGTACCCTGTGCAGGAACCTATTTTCATGAAATTGTAGGGAATGTATAACACCATAACCCCATATTTCAGATCTGTAAATGCTGTGACACTCTTTGCCTTATGATACTATTTGCCTGAATTTGAGGGAATATGCATGCTCTCATACTTCTTGTAAAAACCAATATACCACCCTTTATTTTTCCCAGACCGGTCTATTTTTCCAATATTAGGGGTCCCCAATTTAAATTTGAGTTAAAAGTAACTCCCAAGAGAAGAAGGCATCTCTATATGAGGGAAGGCATTGTAGGAGTTACTCAAGCTACGAAACTTCATCGCTCCATAGCTTTCCATAGCTCAAGCAACTCCCACCATCTACAGTGGCAAGCACCAAGGTTATTTTAATCATTCGTCTAGTGATCTTGGTTACTGATAATATATGTGATACAGTACCGCCTAAAATACATTATAAGGATTTTACAACTGAGAATTTCACTGACCACATAAGGGAACAATGTCAACTACTGAGTTACCTTGTAGAATCATGAAACTCCAAGGTGAAAGACAGTATTATGGTAAAATACTCCATCAGGGCGTTTAACGTTTTACGTCCTTTTACAGAACAGTGTTGTAAGAAATTGGGTTAGTAGTTTCGGGGTGAAACCCTACTCAAGCAGCAACCACAATCCTAATCAGGGTGAAGTCACAAGAAAACTCTGTTTTGGGGTTCAACAGGGCCCATGCACAAAGCGTCCATTCTGAATTACATGTTTAAACTTGACATCTTTTTAAGACATTTTGCATGCTTTGCACGTACATGATAACATACTCAGAAAGTGTTCTGCTTGCAAGCATATTTCTTCATAAGCATTTTATCATGACACTTGCACATTCTGTCCAAGGTTAACGGTCACTGAGCATGTTGCCATTGCATTTTGTTGCCCGGTTGGAGACAGCTCTGAATCAGAAAGGCAAACAATCACATCAGTATTGCACCTCGGACACAGTGCAAATGGAAACAGGCTTTTATTATATAAATGGCCTCTGAGCTAAGTTCCTCAGAGGAGCACTTCTATGGATTATCCTGGAACGTTCACCAGTGACTGAGATGTAGCCCTGCTGACTACAATCTCTATTCTGCAAAGGATGGCAGCCTGTTCTACACCACACTGGCTTCTTGATACATCTCACACAAGTATGGGGAGTTAGATTGTCCCAAGCGATCTGGCAGAGTGCACTCTCACTATGCTCTCGATAGTATAGGTAGTGCTCGGTAGGAGTATCAGTATGACATATATTCATATAATCACTGCACCGTTATAATGGTTGAACTGTTTATCTTTTTCACCATTCTTGTAATGCTGATAACAATGCTTTGTTTCCTCCTGCTAATAATTGTAGCTTGTGTTTTTTACAGAAGAATACAATTGCTTCAATAAATATTTGAAATGCCAATTTGTGTATTTCTTGTGTCTTCCTTTGGGCATGCCTAAGTATTAAGGAAAGGGTAGATCTGTTTCCATGATTTCCTTGGGGGAATTAGAGTAGTCATGTTCTGAGGTTGCAGACACCATCCGGTACCCTATACGGTTAGGGGTCCAGATGGTGCACAGTGAGCTAGCTAGGAATTAGGCCAACGTACTCTGATGATATGAGTGGACTCAGTCCCCATATTCTGACATTTATGTTGTCCACTTACACAGTCTGACTTGATTAGTAGGAACCGTACGACAACCCCAAATTAACCTGTGCTCAACCCTCTGGTAACCTGCCACACAGCAGTCAGGTTTAACTTAGAGGCAATGTGTAAAGTATTTATGCAGCACTTCAAACAGTAATAGAGTGAAAACACGGCACAAGGAAAATCCCACACCAATTTAGAAACATGGAGTACATTTTGATATACAATTCATGACCTAAACGACAAAATAAAAATCTGTAGAACCTGAGGTATGCAATCTTAAAGATTTAAGTGAAAATAGTGGCAAAAAGCACTAAGTGCCAACTGTGGTTATTTGGTTATGCGGGATCGGGACAAAGTCACAAGTTCAGGCTGACTGTGGCCCGACTACAGGGACCCACTTAGGACAGCTGAACACAGTACCTTAATCCTGGTTGCGAAGAGATGCAGACTCCCAGGTTGAGGAAGAATTGCACCACAGAGGTGATGCGAGGTTCGGGCAAGGAGATGTGTTGTTCAGCAGCAGTTCTGGGGAGCCTCAAAGTGCGATGCAATGCCCTTGTGTGGAGATGCAACGCACTGCAGTAGTTCCGATGGGCTGCTTTGGGCGAGGCAATGTCCTAGCGTGGAGATGCATCATGTATTAGAAGTTCCTATGGGTTACGATGGGGAATGCGAAGTCCTTATGTCGGGGAGGTCGATTAGCAGAGGTGATGCGTTAGACCGAGGGCAATGCATCGAGCAGCAGAGTCAATGTGCCAGTTTTGCAGGAGATGCACGCGCCTTGGAGGGAATGTGTCGGTTCTGCTGAATCCCCAGATCGGCTGGCAGAGAACCTTCAGGCACACTTTCGAGGGTCCAGGACTGGGGTGGCACTGCTTGGGAGGGCAGGAATCACAGATGGCAGAGTACAGATGCTGAGGTCAAGGTCATTGGCAGCCTGTTCTATCCATGAGGCTTCTGAACAGGCGCCAACTAGCCCTTAGAACACTCTGGGGTCCTGGGTTTAGAGTTGCAGGTCCAGTCCTTCTCACACAGGCAAGAGGGCAGCATGGCAGCAGGTCAGCACAGCAGGGCAGCAGTTCTTCCAGGCAGCAGTCCAGCAGAGTGCCAGACCTTTCAGCAGCACAGCAGTCCTTCCTGGTGGGGACACAGGTCCAGAAGTGTACTGAGGAGTTGGGATCTGAGGTCCCATATTTATACCTGGTGCCCACTTTGAAGTAGAGGAAGCTTCTAGAGGTTTCCACCGCCCTGATGTGTCAGGCATCCCCTTCCTCCCTTTTCTGCCCCAAGCTTGTCTGGCATCACAAAGGACCAGTGTCAAACCCTTTGTGAGAGTGCTCAGGCAGAGTCTTTGTGGTGTGCAAGTGTGGTAGGTGACAGCTCCTACCCTCTCATTAACTCAGAGTGGCCCATCCTGCCAACACCTATCTTCCCTTTGTCTCACTGTCTGGGAGCAATACACAAAGACCAACTGCCAGCTACACCTAGTCATGTGACCCAAGAACAGGCTGCAGGCACTAAGTGGTTAGGACAAGAAAATGCCAACATTTTCAGAATTGTGACTAAAAAGGGCTTTTAATTACAATTCTTTAGACACCCAACTTGATCTGTCTGCCTGCTCCCAATTAGAAGTCATCACATATTAAATGTAATAAGGTAACCCAATGTTATCCTATGGGAGAGGTAGGCCTTGCAGTAGGGGAAACAAATCTAGGAGCTTTTCACTACAGGACATGGAAAAACTTCAAAGTATATGTCCGACTTTTTAATACACTGCACCCTGACCTCTGGGCTGTTGCGGGCCTACCCTAGCGGTGACTTATAGTCACTTATAGAAGGTCTGGCCATAGCAAAAGGTTTATTGGCACGTTGAAATGGCACTTTAAAACTGCACATACAGGCTGCAATGGCATGCCTGAGACAAGTTTAAAGGGCTACTTAAGTGGGTGGCACAATCAGTCCAGCAGGCCCACTAGTAGCATTAGATTTACAAGCCCTAGGTACAAGTAGTACCCCTTTACTAGGGACTTACAGGCAAATTAAATAGTCCAATTGGGTATAACCCAATTCTACCATGTTTTAAGGAGAAAGCACAAACACTTTAGCACTGGTTAGCAGTGTTTAAGTGAGCAGAGTCCTAAAAGCCAACAAAAACGGGTTAAGAAAACAGGAGGGTGAAGGCAAAAAGTCTAGGGATGAGCCTGCAGAAAAGGCCAAGTCCAAAAAGTGTACATGGAATTATACATAGAATATTGACCACACTAAGAGAGGATTGAAAACCCAATGGTGGTCGGCTTGGTTATAGACTTTTGTTGTATGAAACTCATTTAAATTTGTGAGGTTGATCATTAATCCTTTACAAAATTAATTATGTCTCTCGCCCTGTATACATAATAGTGCTTTAATAGCCAATATTTTGTCTATGCTGCATCAAATTGACTGTAGGATTCTTTCAATTGTCTTGATTATGTTTGTGAGCTGGAAATTGCCTCCTTTGCCAGGTGTAACATCTCCTAGGTAGACAGAGAAGGAGCTGCTGAGGATGTTTGTGGAGCAGTGGCAGTTTTGTGTATTTATGTGAAGCACAAGACATCCTTGTTAATTTCTCTGCTTGTCTCATTGTTGTCCTGGTAACTTCACTATGGCCCACACACATTCTTGGAGATGACCTGATTGTCGCCTAGTCCATGTCAAGTAGCGAATCAGGATTAGAGGCCCATGGACCCCCTATTTTGCACCTCCTCTACTCGACAGTTGGTTAGTAAAAGACACAAAACCCTATCATAATTTGGGTGCAGCAGACCCCTTCCTTTGTGGTCCTTCTCCACTAATATTTGCTCTGCCTCTGTTTGAGACCAGGAATGGGTTGTATCTTGGCCTTAAGCAGCTCCTTATAGTTACTGCCATGGGAGGGGTACTCAAGGGGATAATATTGGAGAAAAGATGTTCACTCCTTGATTAGAGCAAAACTGAAGGTCAGTCCTTCTGTAAAGTAGAAAGACTGACTTTTTCTCTTAGGGGAGTAACAGGGAACTCAGGATTTTCAAACAAAATGAATTGAGGTGAAAAACGGTTTAAATTGTTTTATGGAAAGGGAGAATGGAAATATATAGAAGGATAGTGAAAAAGGAATTCTAAGCCCAGCATTGTTTCACCAGATCAAGGCCAAAATTTTTATCTCACTGATAGCCATGGAGCCAATAATAGTTTGGGAAAAAAGGGTCACACAGTTTTAGAAAAAAGAAGAGAATCCCTCTTGTGGGAGCAGACCAGAAGAAGAATGATTTCAAGAGAAATATATTTGGACAAGCAGTACTATGAGATGAAGTAAATGGAAGTGCTGATGATAACACTGGAAAGAATATTTAATAATGGAAAAGTGCATAATGGAGTAGCGTGTGAAGTAAACAGGAGAAAACTGATGAAATCCCCCATTACAGTTATAAGAATATATTTAGAAATAGTGGTCCTTGGTTGAGGCTTTCTGAGAACACATTTGGAAATGAAGGTTCACAGGAGATTCCATAGGGACATAAGTCTATGCAAGACCTGTTTTCATAATTATGCATAAGAAAGTGAACAGTCAGACACTTGTGTCACTGCAGAATCATGCAGCAGGCATTATGTAGTCAGTGTCACACCCAATGGTGGATGGTAATAGTTGAAGTTTCAACAAAGAGATGAATATACAGAAGTGATTTCGGAGAAAGTAACCAAATGTAAAGGAAAATAAAAACAAGAGGGAAGTAGATGAGTCTGCAGGCTCTGGAATGTGGTCTGTATGGGAAAGTTGAAAATAAATGAAGGGTGTTTACCCGAAGAGAAGAAAAAAAGGAGTCACAGTGGGAGCAAGATTCTGGAAGATTAAAGGAACTTCCTCTGGGAGTTAGTGGTGGAATTCCCTTTAACCTTTTTGGTGGGGACTCAGAGGTGCTGGAATTAAAGACAAATGTGTGAAGAATATTATGGTAATGTTGATATAGAAGTGTGTAGAAAACAGCAGCAGTTTGAAAACTATGGTACTAAGACATTTGAAGCACATAGATCTGTCATTATTTCGAATTCTAAGATGGAAACTATGAGTAGCAGCATTTAATTGCACAGAAGATACAGTCATATGAGGGGATTAAGAACATTTTTGACAAATCTTTCATGTACGATTTCATTGAATACGACTGGCCCAAATATGATGACCACTTGGCAAAATTCTTGACATTAGCAGGCCTGTTAATTAATGACTCTTTTGACTTAAGGGCCAATTTAGAGATTGGCGGACAGAGTACAGTCCATCAGTGTGATGGAGGATATTACCCCCACCATCCCGATGGTAATCCACCTGTCAAAAAGAGATGACAGCCAGACAGTGGTCATCTCTGAATCTTGAAAGGACCTGCCATCATAGTGTTTCCTGTCAAGGTACAAATAGTTTGGTTGTTGGACTCTGACGGTTTTGAAGGGTGTTCAACAAACTCTTAACTTTCTTGTTTTTCAGAAACAAACTGCCAAAGCCAGATTTTGTTTCTGAAAAACAAAAACGTTCTTCCAGGGCGTGGGGGTCTTTTATTACCATTTTCGGTCTCTCAGCAGTGGCAATGATGGACAGAAAACAACCCATCACACAGCGTGCTTTAAATAGAGCGGGTGTTGTGATAGCATTACTGCGTTGGCCCGTACTCCATCAGGCAGTCAGGGTAAGCTTTCCATTAATGGAGTCAGCAGGGCCTCAGCTGCCGGAAAGCTTGCGGTCTGCCAATCTCTAAATGAGGTGGGTAGACTGAGGTTTTTGTGGATAGTGTACACTGTCTGCCTGACTCTAAAACAATCCCTTCATCTTTGGAAATTTGAATCAAACATTGTGTCATGATATTCAGATCATTTTCAAGAAAAAAACGAGAATGGCTATGTGCATTCAATCTTTCTCTATCAGTGAACATTTTGTTTTATTGGTGCATCAGCTTGTTCAATTGCCATCCAAAGTTGGTTTTCCCAGTAAGATGAAATGGGTCAAAGGGAACAAACTAAAGGCAGCCTCAAATAAGATTGTTAACTGATGAGTGCTAGGGTTCAGATTCCCTGGAATCTTATAAAAATGTATGCTGACTAAGTACATTAGTTACACTAGTAGATGAATCAGAATGCCTTGGGTCTAAAACAGTTAACATTTGTACTGTTTGAAGAAAAGGATTTTGAATGGATTGTATTATCAATGAAACCATGGGATAGTTTAAAGGAGTGGGTGTTCAAAGACATCCGGAAATGGGATGTCATCTCCATAGGAGGCAAAGGAGAGGTAATAGGAGGGCAGGTTAGGTATTTAGTTTAAAAAAAAATAGAAGTGATATTTCTACTGGATCTAGGATATAATAAAATCAAAAATAAATTTTAATATTAGATAGTCTTTGTGGCTGACAAATATGTGAAAAAGAAGGAAATTTTGTGTTGGTCATAGGATATTAATGGTTTGAAAAGAAAGTGATTATTTATAGGGCCCTCTTCACAAAGGTAAAGGAAAGGTAAAAGTAAAGAGAAGAGGAATGGATCACCTCCAGATTTGGTGGGGCTTTCGGTAAAGGGGTTTCTCCATGGGAAAATATATTTTCTCTATGGAGGACAAAAATTGTGCTTTTGCCCATGGGAGAGAAGACAGAAGTCCTCGTCCTCGGTACCACCCCTTCTGCATGGGACAGCACCTGGTGGCCGACCGCCCTTGGAAGCCCACCTACCCCCTCAGACCACGCCAAGAACCTCGGCATCGTACTCGATTCATCACTCACCATGAACCGACAGGTCAACGCCGTCACCTCCAGCTGCTTCAACACCCTCCGCATCCTCCGCAAGACCTTCAAGTGGATCCCCCCTGAGTCAAGGAAGACAGCAGACTGGACTATGGAAACGCACTCTATGCCGGCATCAACAAGTCCCTACTCTGCAAACTCCAAACAATACAGAACACTGCTGCCATACTCGTCCTCGGCATCCCCCGACACGAACACATCAGCCAACACCTACGAAGTCTCCACTGGCTCCCAGTGGAGAAAAGAGTCACTTTCAAAATCCTCACTCACGCCTACAAATGCCTACACAACAACGGACCCAAATACCTCAACGACAGAATCAACTTCCACGTACCCAAAAGAAACCTCCGATCTTCCAACCTCGCACTGGCCGAAACCCCGCGCATCCACAGAGCCAGAGCAGGCGGAAGATCCTTCTCTCACATTGCAGCCAAGACCTGGAACGAGCTACCGGCAGACATCAGACGCGCCCCCTCCCTGAACACCTTCAGGATAACCCTCAAGACCTGGCTCTTCGGCTAAACAGATCTGCGGACCCCCTCAGCGCCTTGAGACCCTCATGGGTGAGTAGCGCGCTTACAATTCCCTGATTGATTGATTGATGGGATCTTCTTATGCCTATGCTGAATTCTGCACTATGTAAAACTCCACACAGCAGGAAAAAGAATCCTGTTGCTAAAGTCCTGAATTTCTGAGGAATATGCATGTTAACTTGTTCCTGGCAGAGCTTTCCATACATATTTCTGGGAACGTTTGTGAATTTCCAAAAGCAGTAAATCTACACTCACACGTAAGTGTGAATCTGGGAGCCCAGATTTACTAGTTTGCTTGTGAATAAGGCCCTATGTATTTCATCATCTTAAACAAGATTAGTGAAGTGTTCAAATGTTGCAAGGGACACATGCTGCTAAGAAAGAGGGTAGACTGTATTTTAATTAGTATTCTTGAAAGCGCATGTCCTGACTCAATGTTTGATATGAAATTCTATTAGGGATTTTTCAAATGAGAGAGAAGAGGACATGTGCTGGGCTAGCTTAAACCGCATAAGTGAGATATTACAGTGTTGCACGGTTAGAGTGTTGTAAAAGTGGATCATTTGACAGAACAGGTGAGGTCAGGTAGAAAGATAACATCAATTTTATAATGTTTAGAAGTGAAGGATATGTTCTATAATGATGATTTGATCATGTATTATAGTACAATTTATTAGAGTACCATGAAAACATTGCTACTTAAATGTTTAATTATATTGAATGACTATTGAAATCGTGCTGATTGTAAAGTAAATTTGAAAATAGCAGAAGTGAATGAAATATAACAGTGATCAGAAAGTTCTATTGATACAATTGATGTCTGATAGTTCATAATGATGGCTACAGCTATGATGAATGTTAGTGTCAAATATACATTTGAGAATAATATAAATACATGAAACAAACCATGGAAAGCACTCAGGTGAGCATCAAAGAGGTTCTTGCTTTTGCTCTAGAAGGGGTTGGCTTTGCGCAGTTTCAGGAGATATTAGTGGGCAACATAGCTAAAGATAATGAGAGTTTCCTGGTTAGCGATATCAAAATGCGGAAAATCAGGGAAGTATATTGGCAATAGCTGGAACTTTTCATTTAAAGGAATTTCTGTGTACATTTAGAGAACATAAAGTATTCAAAAAATTATATGTAGAATTTAAAGGGACTGCTAACTCGTATGGCTTAATGTGGCTAATACTCTGCAGATTTGAACCTTGGACTGTTCTGATGAATGTGGGGCATTTATATTAGTTTTTATTTAACTGAGGCAAATAAGACTATACCTGCTCATGGATTTGTTCCTGGAACATCCACTGCTACTCTGAGAGAGAATCTTGAATAGCAGGACAACTGCTCTTGTAATTTTAAATATGTTAAGCTAGAGTATTTTAAGTTTCTAATCAGCAAATAAATTCGACTGGTAAAGGTGGTAGTTTTGAAGAAGACCTGCTTTTGCTATTCTTCAAGAAGAAGGTGGTTTGAAGTCTCCTTGCTGGCATGAAGGCAGTGGGAGGAAGAATTATGACTCCCCTTAAATAAATAAAGTTGGGTCAAGTCAAATACATGCTTTCTGAAGTCAGCTAAGAATATGAAATAGTGCATCTGTGCTCTGATTCCTTTTCACTCCAGTGAAAACGTCCAAATTATATGTATTTGTTAATACATGAATTTTTAAATAAAACTTTGGGCCTGATTGAGTGTTTGCCGGGTGACATTCCATTAGTCAGGGGGCAAAAGACATTGCGTTTGCCACCCTGATAGACTATTGACTGCCAAATGTAGAGATTACTACGGGCCCATCGGAGAAAACTGTACCTTCAGAAGAACCACCATCATGGCAGTTCCGCCGAAGGTACAAAACGTTTGGTGGACAGCCGCCATTGGGTTTGATGGCTGGCCATGAAACTTTATGTCTTTCAAAAACAAACTCCCAAAGTCTGTGATTGTATTTGAAAACAATTGACTAAAGACACTCACACCCAGGTTTTCCTTGGGTGTGGGGTTCATTATTTTTATTTTTCAGTTTGTCACCACCAGGCTTTCTTTGGCAGTGATGGACAGGAAAAAAGGATGTCAGACAGTCAACCCTAACTAGGGAGGGCAATCTGATGCCCTTACTTTGATATCCAGTTATCCATCGGGTCATTGACAGAGCCAACTGGGGCATTGCTGATCCAAAGCTGACTGTCCACCCATCTCTAAATATGGCCAGTGGACTGACAGTTTGGCAGACAGGGCACTCCATCACATTGTGACAGAATACTCTGTCAGTCACACTCTAAATTGGGCCTTTAAGTCCAGGCATGCTAACAAGCATTGACAACAATGCATACTTCATACTTAGTTTAATTTTAGTGTTATATTATACAAGCATCAGATTCCAAACTTCTCCCACCATCGAGCTGCACCTCCACCCAATCCTCAGCAAAAATACATATATCTTAACAGAGCTTCATCAATTGTTACCATCACTACAAATTCCGTGCTGTTCTCATTGTTTGCAGAGAAGTTATACAATGTCCTGGATGCACTATCCTGGCAATCCAGATCCACCAGGAGTGATGCTACTATCCATACTTCCGTAAATCAACTGACGACCATACAAAAATATTAATGCTGATTGGCAATAGATTGTGGGGAATTGAATGGGACAAGAGAAGAAACATAGACACTGTATATTTTCACTTCACCTGTTATTACTGATGGGCCCGACCTGCACTACAGAGACAATGATTTCTGCAACAAGAAATAGTTCTTTTGGTATTTGGTCATTGATTTATCTTGCTGATAAAGCCTGGGAAGCCAGATGACAACTGTAGGTCTTGCAGGCCACTTTCTCTAACAAACTTTGATTGCAAGAGTCTGGCTAAGTTACTTTACAACAACCGATTCCCATTGCCACTCCTAATACTCCCATAACGGGCATGTTTTATTCTAAGCAGGTCCATCTAATTTTGCTTTGCGTTTGAAACTTCCTCATACGCAGATGGTGAGGGCTCAGACAATCCTTGCATCGGTCAGTTGGGCAATGTACTAGTGTCCTGTAAAGAAATAAATTGATTGTGTCTAGTTATGTGGGCCCTGAAGGAGTGGGAAACCAAGCTTGGGTCCTGCTATTAGAGACTTTAATGGCAGAGAAGGCCATGATGTATCAAATACCTTTCTGTTTTATCAGCTAAAGCTTGAGGAGCGTTTTTTGGTTCACAGTTATGCTGTTCATGTTCCTTAATTTAGAGTAGGTGATTGTGATGAAAAGAGAGAGTAGGCTGATCTCCACAGTATATAATATAGTAATGGGCTTGTTGGTTCCCAAGGAATGAATCACCCTCCATCCAGTGAATTAATGAACTATGATATTCTTATAGTGATGCCTTGGACCATATATTGGTGTTTTATGGGAAATGTAAGAGTGATTGGTTTATAGTAATGTGTCTGGTCTGAGACTAACGAATTAAGGCAAACCCATCTTTTGATGTATAATAACTGTGTTTAATACACATTGTTCTTGATCAATATTTGAGGCAGTCATGTATTCCGCAACACAGATATACATCAATTTCTTTACGTATTCCAAAATGCCTGTACTTCAGGTGATGCTACTTAGACAACACTAGACAATTTAGTGACAAATTAAAAACTTCTTTCAAAAAGAGAGGCTTTTGATTCCCTAGATTAGAAGAATTTCACCCTCCTTCAAATGAGAAATTGTTTTGAAACAACCACTGAATGGTTTACTAATCTGGGCAAACAAACATAATATTAAGAGCATACCATTTGACATCGTTCCTTTCAGAGAGGGTGGTAGATCACAAATTATGCAGATGAACTGTATGACTTTTGTTAAAACTGAAAATGTATGCACCATTTAGGCATTGCCAGAAGCTACTATGTGTAATGACACTTATGTTCACGTGCTGAAAAGGACACCTTTCAGGAAATCTTGGATTGACTGTCATAAAATCACAAATGACCAAATCTTAGCTAAACAAAAGGAAAAAGTGACTTTTCAAGAACTGAAAGAAAAATACATTTTTCACCAGGGCGAATTATGGAATTACATTATCAGTTTAGTGGCAGTATGTGGTTCACTGTGTTTTTCATCTTGATCCTACAAGCAATTCGTTCTTCCTGCATGAGCAATAAAATCCTGGTGGTGACTAAGAAAATATCTTTGCAAACATAAATAAGCTCTTTACGGTAGACCATCTACATCTCTTTACCAAGAATTTGTGATACTGGGAAAATAATCTTGCCTGCCATGTCACAGAAAGAGTCTAGATAAGAAACTTGCAAAGAGTATATGTGAGAAAGTGCTTCTGTATGTGTGATTTCCTCAATTTTATGCACTCTTGCTGCTAATTTTTCAACTCTGCACACTGGAGCAGTACTGTGCAGGCCCCAGTGGTTGTGCTATGACCGTACAAAATTGACAGAACTGGTTGACTCTGAGAGAACTGGGGCCCTCTTAAACATGCCCACTCAAGCAGATGATCTTAGCTTGAGAGGAAACAATCACATTTTGATTTCATTACAGTGTAACCAATTGGGTCACAAAATAAACCACTCAACAACTAAATCTGAGATTAGTAAGATTTATTTATAAATTTAGAAACAGATCGATATAAATAAAGCTCAACATTATCATATAGAAATACAGAATGAACAAAATTGAACCCAAATCTGCTAAAGAGATTTTCGCTATATAAAAAAAGCAGACAACTAGTTCTGTAATGACTAATCAAGTAATCAGGAAAAAGAATTGAGCATTAAATTGCATCAAATGATTCTCAAAGGTAACCATGAGCATGCTATCTCTCCATACACTGCCTAAAAAGGGACAACCCTAACCTAAGAAGTGTTGAATACCGATGAAAATGTGAAAGTTGTCAGCTGTCAGAGTCTTCATTAGATGGAACTCAAACCAAGGGGTTGAGTAGCATGAAGCCACTGAAAGTAGAAACAGAAGTAGAGGTCTGTATCTCATGAAGTCCTAAGATGTCTCTCCGACCCTCAGTACGCTACAGCATAATACATTAGTTGCACTCAAGGTAAGTCAGGTGCTCCTCCATTAACTTTCCACGATTCCAGCACAAATTGGCTACTGGCACCACCTTTCCCACATCGATCAGTTGCTACTTCATTTGTCTTTGGCCATTCTTTTCCTCATCCATGAGAACTCACCTCCTTGCTTGTTACCGCGTTTCTCCTTGCCAAAATCCATCTTCTCATACCTTGCTATCTAACTAAAACAAAAATCCTTCTTTTATAGCTAGTAAGGCTTTGTCCGCACCTGCAGTGGAAACAAAAATACAAGCAAATACACTCTATGTTGAAGGTTAAATACGAATTACATGTTAGACTCTAAACGTGAGCTGTCTGAAACAGTTCTCGAGGCCCAAACTTATGTCAATTTAATTGTACACAAGATTACAATACATGCACATTTCTACACATATAGCAAATGCAACTTCTTAATGCATAAATACTGAAAATGTTGTTTCGAATACACCAACACTAATATAATTTCTTGTTACACGTATAAATGTTTAAACACTAACCCACACATAAACATTCTGTCATTATCTTCACAAAGAGACACGTCTAAACATGAACCTCTCCTAAAATATGAATATGTAAATGTTAGAAAGACCTTTATTAGTCACGTTTCTATGCACACAGTTATATGTGTCATTAATTTTCACGTGGAGTACTTTAAATATGCAATACCCCACCTTTTCTTAGTAACATTAATCACACAGAATATATTCAAGTGCTGACTACGCATGGTTATGATGCATTCCTACAGTATCATAGGATGGCATCAAAATTAAGCTGCTCCAACTCCTAACTGATATATTTAACTTTCCAGTAAGATCATAGAATATGGTCTAGGAAAATGCATCAATGGTGTGACAAGTTAAATGGCACCTGTGGACTGCAGCACATGTTGTGCCATCCACTAGAATTACAAATAGAATATGGCTTCAGACCTTCCTGTGCAGCCTGACTGCTGAACCTTTAAACCGGCAGGTGAGCCTGTCAAAATAACCCTTTCTGACGGAAAAGGCCATACTTTTAAATGTTAAAAACACACCCCTAAGTAGCCCTATGGCTCACAAGGTAAGGTGCCTAGTAGTTAAAAACAGTACATGCAAACATTTTGTGTTTTTAGTTACATTCAGTGACTAGCCCCGAAAATATATTTTCACTGTACAGGGCTGTAGCTATTTCTATAAGAAAACCTAAAGTTCAGAAAAAAAAGCTATTTCTGCTACCTAGGTTTTGGAATAAACTGCGGCATGATTTAACCACTACTATTAATATGTGTTAAAATTGAAAATCGCCGGTGAAGTTGGATTTAAAAAGAATATTTAAGAAAGTAACTTTTAAAAAGTTAGGGACTTATTTTTGAGAGGGTTGTGGAACGTTTGCGCCACGCAATGTGGTACATGCTGGACACAAACCTCTAAGTCATATTCTTGAAGCCACACAAAGTGCAAATCGCTGGGTTGCGTTTCTCTGCCCTGGGAATGCGTTCCATAGGTGTTGCGTGGGTGTTCCCATGCAACTCCCATGGATTTTTGACGCATCCGCAGATTTAGTACTTGTAAACCGGGGGTTTCACCAAAATCTTGCACTTTCCCAGGGGAGGACTAACGAGGAGAAATAACTCTATGTCTCCTTGTTTCTTCCTCTTTTTATGTGTTATACATTCTGCAGCACACATAGAAAAAGGAATATCCCTCCCAAGATTGTTTTTGTGCAGGAAGGTGCCCCTTCCTGCACATAAACAATCCTGCATGCAACACAGGCACCCATGCACAATAGTGCAAGGGTACCTGCATTGGTGCTAGGCTGCCAAAAGGGCGGCAGCGCAAGGAAAAGGACAGGAATGCACCACTTTGCCTTAAATACAGCACATTCCTGCCCTTTCCTTGTCACACAGTACAGCGCAGCAAGGGGACTTGCTGTGCTGCACTGCGTCACAAGCTCATAAATGAGTCCCTTAGACTTTGTCTGCTTCAACCTCCAGTAGGCTAAATAGTACTATCCTGTCAGTTGCTAACCCTTATTACTGCTTCCTCTTACTGAGAAGTGAAAACTGTTCCTGGAGAAGAAACAATGTCTTAGGTATTTTGGCAGGGAGATCTGGATGTGATGTATGTGACACCTCTCAGCCCAGGAATGCCAGCTGTTGAGGGTTCAGGAACTCAATTGGCTTTAAAGTGAGACCTGCCCATTCATAGTTACGTGGAAACTGAGACCTGGTAAAGAGAAGCCCCCGGGGCAAACTGTAGCCAGCTTGGCACCTAGTGGGAAGGGTGCTGGTCCAGGAACCAGTTTTGTTGGTTTCAGGAGGAGGGGGCTGATCATTTCTCTGAACACACCCCTGGATGGGACAAAGAAACCTCCAAGGGCAGAAGGGTTCTGCCATTTGGGATTTTACTCCTAATAGTGCACTGTGGGATTTTTACACTAAGGCAAACAGGATGTGCTGCAAAAGTAGGAAGGACTGCCCCAGGGACTTTTTTCTCATTGGTTAGGGAGTAGCCAGAGGTTACCCTCACCCACTGGCTAGTAAATCTTGCCCACAGCTCATCAGAAAATATCTGGACCTGATGAAGAACAGAAAAGGATTGGGGCTGATGCGTCGTATCTGTGTGGAGATCTGAAGGGCTGGACCTGCTCCAACTTGTACCCAAGACCGAGAAGTGGACTCCAAGGGTCAGCTTTGACACCTTCTGTGTGGTTACAGGGACACAAAAAGCTGCAAGTGGCCTTTTTCCTGTAGTGTCCAGTTGAGCAGTCTCAACTGACCTGGGCTAGACCCAGCTGGTGGCTTCTGCTACAGTGAGTCCTGGTCCGTAAGTGCTGTCCCTGAGATTCTCCTTACCTTGGAAGAGACCAAGACAAACTGCTCCAGAAAGTCTGGAAAGTTGGGACTGAAAAATGTTTGTACTTCCAAGACCTAAAGAGTGTCAGTGAGACCTTGCTGCAAAGGTGTCAAATTTCAAGAGAACTTCATTTATTACCGTTTCATGCTTGCCCTACTAGAGAATTTGGAGTACATAAAAAAGACTAAGTCCAAAGGTAGAAATATTCATCAGGTGAAAGTGTCTGACTGAAAAAAGGACCTAGGCAGGCACGAAATTTAGAATTTGCCCGCTCTGAGCTCTTCCCACCAAAACCAATCACTTCAGAGGGACTGTGTTCTCAAGAGTACTTCTTCAGATACAGACTGTAGCCTTGCCTGCTGAAGGATTTTGGCTTTGATTTCAGGGACCAAGGGCCTGATTTATACTTCGTTGCATAGGATACTCTGTCACAAACATGACGGATATCCCATCCGCTGTATTACAATTACATTATATCCTATATAATTTGTAATACGGCGGACAGGATATCCATCATAGAGTATTCAATCTGCCAAAATATAAATCAGGCCTTAAATTGGAAGGCAAAGTCACTGACCTGAATGACGCGCTCGAGATATCCAGCGTCCACTCCATCGCAGTGAGTTGAAAACACACTAGGTCCTGGTCAACCATGATTGATGGCTTCTGATAAGTGCTTTACTTTTTCTTGGCACCTTTTGCCCTAAAGCTATTAAATTTGATATGTCTTGTTCCCATTATCAAATTTTGCTTGTTTTGGTGTCATTTTTCTTATTTAATGTTTCACGATTTTCAGAAATTGGTTGCGTTTTTTTTTATTGTGCTGTGTTTTGACTTTCTGATTGTTTTGGTACTGCCAAATACTTCATACACTAAGCCAAGGGTATCTGCTCTGTTCTATAGCTACCTGAGTTTAAGCCCTGGTGTATTTATTGAATGTGTGTGTTAAGATTGCGAAGATTTTGGACTTATGAATTGGGATGGTCTCCCATCCTTCCCAACTAATAATCCATTTTCTTACAGTGTTGAAAGTATCTACAATGAGCATTAACAAAAAAATAGCCCAATGTAGTTACAGGACTCCATATAAGACGAAACAGATTGGTATGCTAGATCCAGGTAAATGCTAGCAAAGCATGACTTTTCTCACACCACTCACTTTCTCCTATGTTTGTAGCCTGTCCAAAGGTGGCAGTCTGGTAGAAAGAGATCAACATTAGTTCTAATAACATTTTAAACAGTGATAGTACACTCTCAGCCAAAATCATATATTTTTCAAGGTAACATAAATTGGAAATCTCTAGTCATAATCAAACAAATATGGCTGCTCAGAGACATTATGGTGGTGAAGAGAATTGTACTCAAAAACTGGAATTGTCCATAGTACTGACAGTGGCGGCTGCTCTCGGACAGTACTAGTGGGGCGGGGAGAGGGGGGGGGTTAAAAAAAAGAAAGAAAGAAAAAGAAAAGGTCACTTACTTGCCAGCCGGACGGCTGGCCGGCCGCCGCCTCTTCTCCGTCATCTTCGTCCTCTGCTTCCGGCCAAACCGTCATGCCCACTTAGAAAGTGCCCCAAACACTCCTTCCCCTGCTCTGTGGGCAGAGCAGCCCATCCCCGCCCCGCCTCAGCCTCAGCACTGAAAAATAAAATGCTAATAACAGTGTGATATTATCATTTTATTTTTCCTTTTTTGCAGTGCTGAAAATCAGTGGGGCGACGCTCCTCCGCCTTAGTGGAGGAGCCTCCCCAATGTACTCAAATTGACTCACACTTCAAACGTAGAAAGAGTAATTTCAGTAAGTTGGTATTAACTATGTACAAGGATAGATACAAACTTAAGTTAGTTTCATAAATACAAAAACCTCACCAGTAAAACCGAGACTTCTGCTTGCCAACTATCTTAGGGGAAATTTCGGAGGAAATAACCTACCAGAGAGTTTGATTAGGTTTTCACCCCTAATACAGCTCAGCCCTTCTCTTAATGACCTCCCTTACTGACTCCGGGTGTAAAACCCACACACTCACAATACTCTACAGCACAGATTCCATATCCAAGTCAGCCTAATTGTGCTTGCTGAATTCACAGAGAAATGCTTCAAACCAAGATACAACATAATATCATAAATACTGGCATACATTATGTATGTATGCTGTCCATACCCAACACTGTGTGGTGCATCTACCTCTGAGCAATATTGACCACTTATTAAGTAATGTCTGGGGGTGACAGAATGTTCCTTTCCCTGGCTGGAAATGCCCACCATGTGAGCCACCATCAGCAAGTAGTAGACAACGAGTTCATAATTACAAGAAAACGTCTTCCTGCAAATAAGGACCTGCCTCCGCCCACCCAGACAAGATGGCATTTTGAAAATATGATGCCAGTGCTTTGTGGACAAACACCATCCATATATAGACCGCATCTTCCTGGTCTAAAGGTTAACAGTGTTTTATTTTGGGGGGGGGGACCACAACGTTTAGTATTACAATCTGGCAAGTGGCCGGTTCTGTAGGGCCGCATCCATCTATGGGGTCTTGGCCCAAGGGGGACACCACGCTGCCTCCTCATTGCCTAGCAGAGGCTGTTCTGGCTGATATTTCCCCATTTCCCACCAAGCAGCTGCAGATTGGAGAGGGGATTATTATTATTTTTTTTTAAAACAACCCTTTGACACCCAGGCATTACTGCTACCAGACTGAAAGTTGTCCTTGTAATAAGCCAGCATACATTTGTAAGATATAAAACAATCAAACTGTTGTTGAGGGCGATTAGTGTGTCACACATAAGTAACGCAGGAAAATTGCAATATTGTCTGATCTCACAGAAAAAAAGAGGCCTTTCTCAAACGATACTAGAGTAGGGCCTTTGAATCTTTGAAATGTCACACGGTGAGGACAAAGTAGAGAAAAATATCTTTTAGACTGTCCCAAATCATGCCCCTCCCTTAAATCAGCATGTTTTTACTGCCACAGATTTCCAAGTTATTTTCTGCAAAGCAGTTTGTCTTTATTATTCATAGTGGTGCCTGGTACGCGTTCATAAATCATGGATTTAAAGCAGAAACTGAGGACTAGTGTATTTTGAAAAATTCAACCAAAAATGCAAGATTGGGAGCAAATGAAATACTGGGTAAATAATTAAAATAGCATTAATAAAAATCAAGGGCGCACAAATAAGAACTGGAAAGAGCACAAAGAGACATTCCCTTGTTGACGCCAAGCACTATTGGCACCCTTGAATGACCACATTCCAATGGGAACAATGAAGGCAGACATTCAACGTGATTACTGAAAAAAGGCTTATGATTGAAACAATTAACAAAGGTAAAAATGATTTAGTTAATGCTTGTTCCAAATGTCTAGAACAATGAGAGCATTTAGCATTTTCAATGTTGAGGCTTTATTTGTTTTTCAGCAGAGCACACACCGTTACAATCTATTCTCGTGATGAATACATCTATTGGCCTAGGTATACAGTGCACCATTTGTTGTTGGGGTCAGTTTCAAAGGTACGTTTTGCCAGGTTTTTGTTTTAAGGTGTTGGGCATACATGAGAGAAACTCCTACTGCTGTGATAAATGTGCATGCATGTCTGTGTGTTATCTGTGTATCTGGCTGTTTGGTCTATCATATATTTGGACTCCCACCTTCTTAGTATTGATTGATTGATGGCGAAGTGCTTGGCCACCGAGTGTACAGGATCATTCTGCTTAGCGGGTCTCAAATGCTCAAGTATCCACTTTGTTCAGAAAAGATAGTGCTACGTACAGCGCTATACTAGTGCAAAAACACAGTAGTCTGACCTGCATGTTAAATGCGGCTTAATCTCTCTTAATCATTCCAATGGCATGGGGTACTGGAGTCTTACTGCTTTTACAAGCTTTGTGTATCCCACAAACAAGGAAGGCCTCTATTGGCTTCAACAACTCTTCACTTTCCTGGCTTTTGTGATCTCTATGCACTAATTTGTCCTTATAGGACCTTAATTTACGATAAGTGATGGAAGCATGTCCACCCAATGTCTCCCAACTATGTTATTCCTTTTTAGAAACCTCCAGTGTTTAGCAAGGATTCTACAAACATCCCTTGATCTCTGGTTAAAGGTCATAATAAATCTTACAGTGCCTGGGACTGGAATTATTTTTATGTTGTGTGTTTATAGAAGGGCCTCTCTACGTATGGCCTCTGCCTTCATTATAGCCTCCTCTACGGTTCTTCTGGGGTATCCCTTGTCCCTGATTTTTGCCCCAGTGTTTTCCTATTTAAAAGATACCTCTGTTGTATAATTCCTTCTAGCCCTGATGAGCTCTCCATGGGGTATGCTCTATTTCAACCTTTCTTGGTGGTCACTCCTGACATAAAGGACTGAGTTACATGCCATTTATTTTTGGAACAGTTTTGTCTCTAGGTTGTCTCCATTCACTCTTGCATAAACATCAAAGAAATTGATTTCCTTTTTGGTGATCTGGCTCATTAATTTAAGATTACCTTCATGATCTCTCAATGAGCATGTGAACTCCTCTGCCAGACATTTCTTTCCTTCCCAGATCACAAACAGATTATTGATATACGTGATCCACATTATCGTATGACCTATTTTTCATTTCCTGGTGACCAGACCACATGCTTCACCAACCGGCCCATGAACAAAGTGGCTCAGCTGGGAGATGGGGCATTTTGCTGTTCCTGAGATTTGTCTGTAATATTGATTCTCAAATAAAAACATGTTATTATGGAGGCGGAAGTCAATCATATCAAGAAACATGTCACTGTCAAAATAATGCAGATGCCAGCTCTAGAACAAATGCCTGCTTGCTTCTATGTGTGGCGGTATGCTATGCTTGCCTACAATTATGTCACGCCTTAAGTGATTAGCAAAACGTTTGGTTCCCAGTGTATACCACTTGAACCTCAGCAACCACAAAGCCCTCTACACCATGCAATTCGGATTCAGGCACAACCACACTACAGAAACAGCACTCACCGCTGCTGCAGACACCATTCACATGATCCTTGAAAGAGGAGACACAGCAGCCCTCATTCTCTTCAGCCTCTCTGCAGCCTTTGACAAGGTCTCCCACCCTATCCTCATCAGGTGCCTTCACAAGATTTGTATCCAAGGACCCCCTCTCCACTGGATCTGCTCCTTCTTAACGGATAGAACACAAGCTGCCAGCCTAACACCCACCTCCTCGGAAGCCTGCAAGCTCATCTGCGAGTGCCTCAAAGTTAATCGCTCAACCCCACCCTCTTCACTGCATGCATAATCCCTCAGGCCAATGTCATCCGCACACATGACATCAACCTACTCACTTCGGCCAATGGCAACTGGTGACTGGACAAACTCGGACCGGTACCCAACACCCATGCCAGGAACCTTGAATAATCATCAACAGCAAACTGGACATGCCCACACAAGTCAACGCTGTCACTGCATTCTGCTTCCACACCCTGAAGTTGCAGATGAGCATCTTCAAATGGCTTACAAGCAACACTAGTAAAACTGTGAGTCACGCCCTACTCACCAGCAAGTTGGACTACGGGAACACCCTATACATTGGGATCAACAAGTAACTCATTAGAAGACTACAAACTATCCAGAATTTGTAGCCAGACTCATCCTCTCACACAGAACATACATCGCTCTACTGGCTCCCGATACACAAATGTGCTCATTTTAAATGCCTCACACACAAATTCAAGGCACTACACACTTAGGCCCCACCTACCTGAACAGTTACATCTCCTTCCACCAACCACCCAGGCATATCTGTTCCCAGGATTCCTACTCGCAAATATACCATGCATACATAAAACCAGATCAGGAAGATGGGTGTTCTCTTAAATTGCTCCTAAAGCATGGAACAGCATCCCCACCACATCAGAGCCTCCTCCTTTCTTCTTGAATTCCACAAGAAGTTGAAGACCTTGATTTTCAATTAACTGAGATACAATAGGCAAGGCTAGGCACACACACCTCCTCAGTGCCAGGATACCCTTGTGCGTGATAGTGTACTTTACAAATATAACCAAACAGAACAGAACAACATAACAACATAACATAACATCCCTGCAATTCTTCATAGAAAATCTAAGCTGTCATTACAATATGAAGAGAGGTTAAGAACAAAGGAAATCATAAAAAAATTAAATAAATTGCAATGTTTTCAAGTTGGCTTCCGATTGAAGACTCTAATGGACTGCCAGGTGTCTTCATCAAACTTTTGTGCACTTTGGTAAGCAATTAGGAAACTTGGTTGGAAGGTTTTTTATTTCTTATAAAGCAAACGTATTCAAAGTCAAGCCATTCCCTTTCCTTCCAGTCCCACACAAGGTCTCAATAGTAAATTATGCTTTTCCTGTAATCCTGCTTGTCAATCATTTGGTAGCAATTAGTGCCACCTAGTTGATTATGTGCTTCTTCATGGTAGGCGTCCAACCCCCAAAGAATGACATTTCACCCTTTATCTGAGAGCTTTAATTCTATTGTGTGATCATCTTGCAATGATGCAGATGGATTCCTTTGTTCCATGGTTAAATGATATTGTCAGTTCACTGGAGTCACCTCCCTTAGTTGCCTCAGTCCTTTCATGACCAGGTTGCGTAAATCATCAATATTGCATAAGGAACATGGGGTTAGTTTTTTTATTTTAACTTAAAACCTTTACTTCGGATTCTATACATTTTAAGATCCATATTCAACGGGTACCCCTAACTGTGGTATACTCTTTTTGCTTGTTCTCACAGGACATAAAAAATCCAAAAAAGCCTATACAAAATTATTTAAGCGTGTGGGCTCAATGGATACTGCCTAGAAGCCTTGAAGGCACAGGATTATAGAATATTTGAAAACATAGGAATACATATAACTATGAACACAAATTTGGATGATATTCACCTAATGTGTAATGCATTGATCGTGCACACGATCAATTGATCGATATAATTAAAATTAAATTTTATGCATATCACTGATATTCATTCGATGGTGACATTTGGTGCTATTAATTGAAGAAGCATGTTTAGCTCCTGGCTGCCTGACCTGAAGAAGAAGAGTAACCTTTGTTCAGCCTGACAGACACTCTTTGTTGGGGAAAAAGGTGGAGGCGCAGCCCCTCCCCCCGTACGGATGGGCCGCTGCTGCTTAAACTGCAATAACCATAATACAAACTTGGCATGTGAATGTATGCTTACCATTTATAAGGCATCGTATTGTCCTACAGTTTGCCCTTAATTCTGCCCTGTCAAGAAGACATTGCCACTGGCCCAAGTTGTGGTTTCTATGGATCTGTTTGCCTTCTCTTACAGGATACCTTTATTGATTTTCATGCAGATAATCCAGATTTGATACATTTAACTGATTGTGGTGAGAAGCTCACCGACAAAATCTACAGCTATTTCCTGATGCCCTGCAATTTTCAATGAAAGCATTCCCGCGTTCCTGCACAGCTGAAAGATATTGTGAAATTTGCGCGTGTCATGAATCTTTCCCTGCGCACTTGAGAAGTAAGAGCTTCAGCTGAATCTCTATGTATTTATTCAGCTAAAAAAGGTTAGAAGGCTGCACATGGCGAAAATGTTAATGCTGTTTGCAACAGAAACCTCTGATTCACCTTGTTGCCTTTTTATTGCTGCAGCAACCTGAGGCATGATGTCAAAAAAGCAGTGGTGATAATGGATATTATTCACACTTATGATGGTGTGTGCCGCTGAGGACGCGGTATTGGTGATGAATTTTCTCCTATGCCTAGGTGGTGTGCATTGGCTTATTAGGAGCATGTCTTGCTCCAATTATGCATCTGTTACCTATGAGAATGTGATAGATGACAACAAGCCTGTTTTAAGATTATAACATACATATTACATGAGTTTAGCCATACTAAACTGAACAGGTAAAAATACAATTCGTTTGCATTTTCTATGGCATCTGAGTGTAATATGCACACATGGTTGATGTTCATAATGACCGTTATAGACAACAATTCTGATACATGACTATAATTCACAAGCCTCAAAGTTTTTTTTAATTTGCCTCAGATGGACCACTCTTGTTAAATAATCAACATCAATCAACATGTTATCTCTTAGATAAATAATGTCTTGCATATATAAATCTGATTTTAATTATCAATTTTAGAATATGAGGTGCTTTCAGTACCCGCAACACATTACTACTACTACAATTGTAGGGAGTGTGAGGGATTGGCATTTATCAATGTACCTCTCGCTGTTCTTTTGTTTGTAGGTGTTTGGACTACAACCACTCTATTCCGGGATCATGGTTTAAAAAATACAACTAATATCCATATTATATGTCATTTTTTCAAAACAAACCTAAAAGTTTGCATATGTAATTATCATTTATAAATGTTTAGATGCATTATGAACAATAATATTTCAAAAAATGTCTGTTGAATTTACTTCAACAGTTTTAAATAAAACTGATTCATGTCAGTATATAAAAATCAAAAACCCTAAGGCCTAATTACGAGTTTCGAGGTCCGACCGCCCAAATGCCGTGGCAGCCAGTAGACCATTATGAGATTACCATGGTGCCAGCTGTGAGTTGTGGAGATCTTGCGGCGGTGGTGATTATTTTTGTATCGATGCCTGTGTGAACATTTCGACTGCATATGTGTCGAATGCACACATATGCATGATACAGGTGGTAAAATACCATCTACCCATTGCTGGAGTCTGGCCCATATGTGGGCAGTCCAAGCAATGGGTGTATGGCACAAAAAGGACTCACCTGTATATGGCCGCAAACAGGGTTGTAATACTCGGGGTGAAGATGCTGCTGTGAAGGGGTACCTGAAGAAAGGGATCCATGTCGAACTCTGATGGGAAGAACAGGAAAGGGGTGAGTACGCACGGAAATCCTTTGTTTCTGCCAACTTTAGGTTGGCAGTCCCACCACCGCGTTGGTGTCTTCTGAAAACCAACTCGTAATACGGATGGCAGTTAAACTCCTCTGTACCGCCCTATGGCAGCTGCTATTCCCTGACCGCAACCTCGGCAGTCTGCGGTGTGCTGGTGGTGTTGGCAGTTCAGCCGCGGTCTTTGCAATAGCAATCCCCCCAACTCGTAATACGGTTGTCAGACTGCCGAGTTCGCGGCAGTCTGACCCCAGATACAGCGGATTACGGACCGCCAAACTCGAAGTAAGGCCCTTAGTAAAATAGACTCACCACTATCCTCAATACCTCCAGCTCCTACTCCACCTTCAATACCTTCAGTTTTGGATGGGCTGATGATACTTCTTACAGCATCCTCCCATGTGTAAGTTGAAGTGTTGGAAGTAGGACTCTTTCAGAATCCATGCTTTCTCATTGATATTTGGAAATGAGTTCACACATTCGAGATCCTAAAACTATCTCTTACAGTTCTCAATTCTGCTTTGGGTGAGATGGTACAGCATTAACTTGTTTAATATTCTGCTAACTCTGCAGGCACACCATTTCACTGGTTTTAGAAATAAACAATTTCCATTAGTCTGACTTTCCCCTTCACAACCTATTCCCCATGAACTTGAAGCTCATTATCACTGAATTAGCATCTTCTATTTTTTCCAGTGGCCATGTTATATTTTTTTTCACAATGGAGCCAGTGGCGGCTGGCACGGATCGGGGATGGTGGGCGGAGGGGGGCGGATCAGGGGCAGAAAGGGGGAAAGAAATAAAATAAAACTTACATCCTCACCGCATCTCTCCTCGTTGTCCTTCGTCGTCGTCCCTCCGCTCCCGCCAAAACAGGAAGAACCCAGGCTCCCCTAAGCCAATCACAACGCTGCAATGCAGCGTTGTGATTGGTCTGAGCACCGTGGTTCAGCGCTCAGCCAGAGAATGGGAGCCTTGGCATGTTCTCCACCCAGGCTGTAATGCAGCTTGGGTGGAGAACATGCAAAGTGCGCATGACTGTTTGGCCGGTCTGAGATGGCTGGCCAAATATTCATGTGCACTTTACAGAGTGCCCACCATTCCTCCCCCTGTTCTGAGAGTAGAGCAGCCCCGCCCCGTTAAGCTGCTGCAGCAGGAGCAAATAAGATGATAATAACAACGAGTTATTATCATTTTATTTTTCCTTTATTTCCATTGCTGAGAGCAGTGGGGTGATGGAGGAGCTGCCACTGAATGAAGCTGGATGGCTGTTTGTTGTCAATGGTAAATAGCGGACAAATCTAGACATCTTTTATGATAAAGATGAGAAAGTTGTAGTTGTTGGTTCTGATTTGCCTGCTCCTGCAAGTAATACATTGATATGTGTGTGTCCTTTCTAAAAAAAAAATCTAAATGTCATACTTTTTATTTTATATATATATTTTTGGGGGGAATAGTTCATTATTACCATAATACTTGAATAGACTATTGTACAACAACATAAAAATATCGATTAAAAAGATAGGCACGGGTTTGAGCATTGCACACTCCAGATCATTAAACATGTGTAAACTTTCCAAGCCATGATTATTATACCCGGTCCACCAAGTACATCTTACATACATAAAGTGCGAAAGATAAAGATAAAACCCCTATTTAATTACATATATATTTCATAACTCCTTAAAACAGAACAAAAAAAGCCGCCTATTAATCCGAAGTTTCCCATAATTTCACAAACTTCCTATACGACCCAGATTTTAAGGCATATTTTTTTCCGACTTCTTAATCCTATTAAGTATACATTGTAGATGCTGAAAGGTCAGAATTTCATCTGTCCGCCACATTTGGAGTACTAGAGATCGAGCTAGTAAGATCACTATGTATATTCGTTTTTTTGCAATAAATCAGCTGTTAGATGGCGGCTGGTGGATTTTAAAAGTGGTGGGGCGAAAAATGTTGTACCCTAATGTAATAAGCGAGCGAGCGAAGCGAGCGAGCCCAAACAGCAAAAGGAGGGTGCGGGGGGGTTCTCCCCCCGCAAGAAAATTTTGAAAAAAATGAATTTAAATGGTGGGTTTTACACCACATATTTACTGCAAATTGTTGAAAAAAGGGGGGTCCAAATTAGCATTTTGAAGCACAAGTATGAAGAAAACATTAGAATCAAATCAAAAATGTGCCCAATCCTCAAACAGGTCTGCTTGCAAAATCACATCAGTTAATGATCACAGGCGATTAATTTTTCGATGGAAGACTGATCACGTGAGCAATACCAATAGAGAGATTTTCTACGTGACCACATGCAAAATTTACCAAATGTGATAAATACCGGTGGTAGTAAATGCTTCATACAATACATTTCACATACAGGAAAGTAAAAGAATCTGCAAGTCTGCTGGTGTAACAAACCCGTGGAAACTTACTCCGTCCAAAAATGTGCTAGGGCATGTACTGAGCCCCCCAAAATCACCAGAAACGTGCTGAACCCATTGCCACTTATAGCGCCATAACACATCATACCAGTACTGATGGGTGAAACTATCATTCAAACCAGCTTGGTGTGAACTCGTACAACACAATTACAAAACGGTAGGAATTACCATCATTATACCCGACCCACAAACCCAGGTTCCTCTGGAAAGCAGTGTTAGTCAGATTCAGAATCAGTGAGTTCTGGTCACTGCTTTGGTAACAGACGAACACAGCCTGAGCCAGTAGACAATACAGGGCGCCAGAAAGAGCAGAATGCAGGTGTGGGCCCTGATGGCAGCACAGGTCTCAAGCGGGAATGGGCCAGGGAGACAAAGTCAACTGTAGGAGAGCATCTGTGCAGAACCAGGTGCTGGTATTGAGTCCTCTCTGTTAGATACACCCCAGTCCCTCTACTGGCATGGTCTGAGTTGACAAAAGCATGCCTTCCCAGGAAGGTAGAAAATGACCATTTATTCTGACTGTCAACATACAAAGGGCATATGAAAAAGCAACTTATTGCACTGAAAGAAACAGAGCCATAACAGGAAACCACCCCAGACTCAGATATGTTGGAACAAACAAAGAAGACACGGAGGAATGGTTATGGTCACACAAAGCTCTGCAAAAGAGAGATGCTTTCATTGAGGCCGTGCCTCTAAAGGCAACTCTCCCAACTAAATGACCCAGGACTCCATACTGATGCTGTACGCCTTATTACTCAACAAACACGCATCTGCACATCCACAGGAATGAAAAACACATAACCAGTGAACAGACACAGACAATAATGGAGCCAAAAATGAACTAAAACAACACCTAGCGAATCACAGAGAACATCAAGGAGTACAGAAAAGCATACACATCATTAATAAGACAGCAGGACAATGAATTACAGAATAAGAATAATTAATAATTGAGTTAAACAGCTTGAAGCAAGGACATGAAATGGTTCAGTCAGATGGTAGCATTGGGTGCAGAGGCTAAAGGACCTCAGAACTCGAAGACGATTACCCACAATCACTGGGCTCATCATTTCCAAAACATCTTTGCAAAACACCAGATGCAAATGCAGGGAATCATGGAATGAATGCCCCTGTCCAAACGAAGCCTCCATACAAATAGGCAACCCTGATGGGCAAGAACCCACAGGCTGGTTCCTGTCACTACAAAACCTGGACACATGAACGAGGCCCTTACAGTCTGGGTCTAATGTACTCTGGATCAGGAGCTCAGTCTATTAGTGCACTGTTTCTTTAAGCTCCTCATCTCTCAATGGCCCACATTCTCTGATGTGCATGGAAAAGCATTTCACACATGCGCACTGACAGGCAACAATTTTTCTCTCCCCATTTGCAGAATGCACAGCAAGGCACTCCAGCATACACTTACCCCAAATACTCAAGGGTCAGAGTTAAAATAGTTCATCCTCTCTTTAAATATTTAGGGTTAGATCTGCGCCTCTTCTCTGAGTTTCAAGGCAAGCATAGAAATACAGGCACTTGCAGGAGACATAGATAGACAGGAGGTGATTCGATGGTGTAGCATTGGCAGATGCCCCCCCTCGAGATGAAGCCTGCTTAAGCGTTCACAGCTCAACCGTGATTCAGGGAGCTTCAACACTATTATCCACGGACTTTACAGCATTTACAAGTCCACTGTGTCGCATAACATTTTCTTTAAAAACCTCAATGTTCTCGAAATTTTCAATAAACTTTTTCAAAATTAAAAGCAAAATTTGACTTCCATAACTTCCCATGCACCCAGTCTACGATTCCATATTAGTTTCTAACCACCTCAGTACCTTTAATGTCAGTCTGAATATTAACTGACTGACGTGAAAAGGCCATATCACTTGTTCCTATTTTTTGATTTTCTGGATCCTGTAGGCTTGTGGTTTCTTTGAGGTTTGGGTGATGCATGCTAATATCATTTACGTTCACTTTATTATAAATTGATTGAGCTTCTAGCAGTGTAAAACGTAGCATCGCATGAGGCACTTTAGCTATAAATCTAAAGTCTGTAAGAAACATGATTGGGTCAGCAGTCACAAGTTAGTCTGCACCCCTTTGTAATCCTTGCACAATGTCTGTGCGCTCGAGCTCCTGCGCTTTACTGTTGTTCCCGCAGTGAGAGGAACAGGTCAGGTAATGACAGGGCGTTCCTTCCTCACACCTGAGGGCCCATGGGCACTCTCCCCTCAGCTGGGTGTTTGATTCACAGCCTGGCACCAGTTAGTGTGGTGCAGCTCCCCCGCCCTCCCTCCCGGTCTCACTTTGTTAGCTACCAGTAGTGAGAGGAACGAGTCAGGTGATGATGGCCTCGCTCCCGAGGGCTCTGGGAAGGCAGGCAGTGGTTGCTATGGACGCACATGCTGTCCAGTTAATGGGCAGCAGCTTTCACCTCCACAAGCTCAAAATAAACACTGATCAGTTTCTTCTGTCGCATCAATGGTATTCAAAATGGTAAGAATACATTTTGGGCTTTCGCCCAATTTTCCTATCACTTTGACCAATCTGCGTGAAACGTTCCAGGATTGACCATAAGTGAATCAGACTGTCCAGGGGTAATGCATCTGATGCAGAAATAAATCTGCAGCCTACTGTTTTGCAGTTTAGCAGGGCTGTCTCTGGCTTTCATCCTGCAAATGTTGATTAAATAAGTACCAACCACTGGGTTGGGTAAAGGTACCACCTCTTAATCTGAAGCTGCAATAATCGTAGCAAGTGTTTCACGAAAAGAAATTGTTCTCCTTATTATGTAAAATATATCACATAAAAACAAAAATCCCACCTTAGGAACTGAATATGGCATGAGAGATCCCCCCAGCGTGAAGGGCCAGCTGTGTATGTAAACACAAAATAAGGCTTTAAGGTCATGAAGCTGTCTTTTTAAGCAGAGGGTCTCCAAATATTGATGCAATGAAGGCGGACGTGGGAAGTGTGCGCTCCCTTTGTAGAGTAACAAAGACAGAACAATGAGTACAGAATATATATATATATATATATATATATATATATATATATATATATAAAATGTGTACAGAAGCGCGATTGTCATGTTTGATGTAAACTTACAGGAAACGTTTTTAAATTAATCCTTACTGCAGGCAACGTTGGGAAATTGTGTCCGGCTTCATTTGAAAGCAGTTTTAAATCTCGGTAGGTGCTGTGCCCGTTATAGTGGAATTCTCCTTTGAAAGAATTCCTTTTCATTGTTTTCACTGTTCATTTCCTACGTGTTTCTGCTCGTCTTGAATCGCTTCATTTGGTCTTTTTATTACAGCGCCAGGAACGTGATGATCACAGCCGTATCAGGAATCAGGTTAGAGCTGAGCTTTAACCCTCTTTTCACCCCTGCTCCATCCTGACTCCTGATAGGGCCTGGGGCGATTTGGTCTCACCGCCCGTGCATGCATCCATTCTAAGACAAGCTGCGCTGCAAAGAGCATGCGCAGCAAGTCTATGGGTTGTGAATGTGTGAAGAGGGCTGAAATGAAAAGCGCTCTTCACACATGCGCAATACATGGAGATGATGCGCCCCCTGCCCTGTGTTGCTCCTCTGTGCACTTCCGTTGACACCTGCACAGAAATGAAAGCAAAACGAACTGACAAATCTGCCAGTTCGTCCGTTTTCATTTCTGGAGGCTGGAAATGCACAGAGTAGCTTTTCTCTCCTCCTGCGTGCTGGTGATGGGAGGTCGCCGCCCTTGCGCCCCCTATGGACCAGCCGAATATCCGAAAACAGCAGTCTGGGTATCTAGCGTCTGCTGTACTTTCAGTTTAATAGTGCAGTACCGATTAATTTCTCCCCAAAATCTACTTAACCTTGGGCAGCTCCATATAATATGTGTTCCCTCTTCCTTCCATATTGTAATGAAAACAATTCGCAGAAATCTGCAAGTTTACTTTATAGAGAAAGTCTGGAGTTCTATATAAGAACAATTTAGTATAATATTGCATCCATCATAAATTGGCCGCTTTCAATAAGGCGAAATTAAACTTATTGATCTGATCCCAGGCTGAAGTCAATATCTGGAGGCATTCTTTTGATTGCCATTTTTTTTGTGCTTTCGCATAAGGCTTATCTGCCCCAAGGCTGCGTAGGAGAGAAGCCCAGCTGCTGATTCTTTTGCGGATCTTAGAATGTAACAACTGCTCTGCGAGCTCCCTTGTTTCAATTATACGTATGGGGTTCAACTCCGGCAGCAAAAATTTGATCTTGATAAAAGACCATTGCATGATTTTTTTACCATGTTTGATTCTAGGCTCTATTTCATTCCAATTTTTCCAGTTCACATCCAAAAAATCCCCTATTTTACCATAACCCTGACTCATCCATTTGAGCATTCCAGTCTTATCTATCAAAGGATCTGCCCCTATATATACATCTGATAACAATGTTGCTCCATGTAGGAAAGTAGGATCTGCTTTTATGGTTACCCCCACTTTTTGCCTGGTGCTATGCTGTTTCTGACTAGTCTGACTGGGATCCTGCTAATCAGGACCACAGTCTCTGTGCTTTCTCCCCTAAATTGGTATGGTAAGTACTTAGGTACAACCCAGATTGGACACTGGTGTACCCTTATCAGTCCCTAGTATATGGTACTGAGGTACCCAGGGCATAGGTACACCCGGGGTCCCCCATGGGCTGAAGCATGTATTATGCCAGCCATGGGAGACCACTCAAACTGTAACTACAGGCCTGCCATTGCAGCTTGTGTAAGCTGGTACTAGCACCACTTACAAAAGATATAGGTTTCCCTATATCTAAGGCCACTGCACTTAAAACCTATAAGTCACCCCTAAAGCAGGCCTCTTGATCCTGAAGGCAGGGTGCTTGGTTCTAAGTGTGAGGGTGCCCCTGCATGAGCAGGACACCCCTACAACCTTCAGAGTCCATTCTCCCGGGTTGTAAGTGCATCAGCCATTACGATACATAGAGGGCCATGCGTCATTACGCGATGACATCTCTAAACTGGCTGTAACGAACCCTGTCATGTTTGGTATCAAACATGTTGGAATCATACACCCACACCATAAACGGTGTGGGAGGTATGATTCCATGCACTGTAAAGCTCCTCCGGGCAGCCCTCAGTGCTCCCGGTAGTCTTCTAGACCTGAACAGCACAACATGGCTGCTGCCAACTAGAGACACGATTCTGCCCTCCTGCTGCTGAGCCAAGCTCGAGCAGGGGAAGGCAGAACAATAGGTATCCTGTCACAGGGAGGTGTGACCACCTCCCAGACAGGGTTTAGTGTATTGGGGCAGGGTGGGAGCGCTTGACAGCGCCACTCAGTCTGCTTGAGGGGCACATTTGGTGCCCTGCTTGCATTGTCCAGTTCAAACCAGCTCAGGGAGCCGTTGGCTCCCGCTCTGGCGCAAAACTGGACAAAGGACATGGGAGTATCCTTCCCACTGTCCGACCCCTCCCCTAGGAGGAAACACTGAATCGTCCCAACCCTTTCCTTAGGGTACTTAAGGGCTTACCTGAGGGTGGGTCCCTGGATTCGTTGTGGGACAAGATAAATTTCAAGACACCACTTTTTCTTCGGCCATCTGGGCACTCTGGACTTTTCTGGACTTCGCTTTGGGCATCAAGACTGCAACTAGGAAGACTCCTGCTGCTCCTGGTCTCGTCGCCCTGCTCGTCTGCTGCAACGTCCATGCCTGTGCTCCATACAGGAACCTTCCAAGGCCTGTGGAAATCCAAGACACCTGAAGGAATCTTCCTTGAAGTGAAGGAGTCACTTCCCTGCATCTGCAGGCACCGCAAAGAAGCTGATCGATCTGCTGATCCCGAGCTCCCACAACCTCCGAAAGGCTCAGCAACACAGGTGGTGGTTCGTCACATCCCTCAAGGCCTGCCCTGCCCTCTCACCAAGTTTGAGGCCAGTATCCCTCATCGGAGCCACAGGAACCGAACCCCTCTGCACAGCGTCGACTTGCTGTTGCAGAGACTTGTTGGCTTCCTTCCTCCAAGATCCTCGGGCTCCAAGTAGTCCCAACCTCAAGCAACTCTTGCATCGTGGGCTTGCATCTTTGGTGAGCTGCTCGAGGTCCTCTTGCGACTCCAGTGCTTTCGGCCTGTGGGTTCTCTTGAGGGTCATCTTTGAATCAAGCAGGCTCCCCTGATTGCTCGGGGCCTGCCCTGACTCCCCTGCTTGTGGTGAGTCACCTGGACCTTGCTGGTCCCGACACTGTACCTGCTTCACTTTCCACATTGGTTGCAGTTGCAAAGGCTTGTTGGTGCTCTCGACTGACACCAAACCCTCAACTCTCGACATCCGACGTGGGACTGCTCGTGCGTGGCTCCTTGTCTTCCACAGCATCGCCTGGTCTGCACAGCTGCAGCTTCAAGGTCACCCTCACTTCTCCTGCATCACTCGACATTGGTGGGCATTCGTCTTCCATGCCTCCTGGTCACTCCTGAGTGTCATAGACTCCGTCCCCTCTGCTTGCAGGTACTTCTAAACTTGAATCCACCTTTGGGTTCCACCGGACACTTTTCCCTTCCCCAGCAGCGTCATCTTCCTGAAGTCCTCTATTGAGTTTGACGGCGGTTTCCGACGCCACTTCACACCCATGCACCTGGCTTCCCTGGTATAGGTATCCTGGTTCCTAGGGTATCCACCGGTGGGGTGGCTTTCCAAACTTCTGTCCTCCACAGGGTTTCTTCTGGGTCCCCCGGAAGGGTCCTTCTTCTTTAAAATTGCAACCGCAACTTACCTATTGACTTGTATTGAGCCCGCGGTCGTGTTTTCACTCTGTACACGGCCTCCGTGGGGTTCCTGGTTACTTACCTCGGGTGGTTCCTTGGGTCCCCGGCACTTCTACGTCTTCTGGGTATAGTCTTGACTTGAGTCGTGGTTCGCATACCACTATTTTAGTATATTGTTCGGTCCTCCTCTGGTGACCACTCTGTATTTGTGATACTTACCTGTTTCTATTGAAAAGTATTGTCTGCATTGTGTATATCTCCGGCATGGAGATATCTGTATGTGTTAGCGAGTGTCTTATATTAAATACATATTTTTATAAATACACTGTGTGATTCTTTTTCATTTAATCTATACCAATAAGATTATGTTCTGGTAAAACAAGCTGCTTTACACTCCTTCTGGACTAAGCCTGAAGGCTGCTCTCCACAGCTACCACTTAGAGAGCTTTCTAAGGTTGTCTAAGACCACTAAAATCACCATAAGGGTTGTCTGTATTAGTGCAGCGTGCCCACTTACATAAGTGTGCACCAAATACTAAGCCAGCTTCTCACACTCCATTAATGTTAGAAATCGCATAGTGGCGAAACAGTTGTTGTTTACGCTTAATATTCCATTGTAATGTTTTATATCTAAGTTTTTAGGGGTTTTCGTTAAACGCATAAAATCGATAATATCACATTCTTGATAGATTAAATCTAAAAAAGAATTGTCATATCTATTAATATTTATAGACTTGGTTGATCTATATGTAGTGTGTGCTAAATTCGCAAAATAATATTCTTTCACATCAGGAAGGGCTAAACCTCCTTCTAAATGTCATACTTGTTTTTTTAGTTTCCATTCAGTTCCTGTTTACACACGTTTTTCCTTTAGTGTGGTATTTCACAATGCAAATAACACAACTGTTATTCTCAAACTCGCAATATCGTTAAAATTAATTAACATCAAAGCCTTGAACCTTTTTTTCTGTTCAAATAATTGTAATCAATTTTTGGCAAACAAATATATAACAGGAGGTAAAAGTAAACATAGGAGGGAAAGAGAGTACATAATTTAAGCTCACTATATATTGTGCATATACATTTGTGAATCGAGAGTGTTAGGTATACCATTGGTACTCTGGAGAAGAAACACAGGAAAAAGGAAGTAGAAGTGCTTGGCCAAACTTTAATAATTGAACTTGAGACTACTTGTTGGAAACTTGTACACAGGGTGTAAATTGGTTATGTGAGTGTTTCCACAAAGTTTTTTTTGTGAGATGAGGAAGCTGCATATAGTGATAGAGTGATGATATTGAGTCATGGATGTTTGGAGTTCGAATAGTAGTGATCTAATGTACCACACATTGAGTTACTGGGTTGCTTCCCGGGGGATTGCTGTAATGAAATGCTGTCAGTACCTCTGATGAATGCAAGCCATTCTTTCCAGGGCACTGAATGATGTGTTTTTTACATTCTTCATTTGATGAGGACCACTTTACATCCTAGTGTGAGTAATTGATCTGAAAGGTACTCATCTGTGTCGTTATCAATGTTAGGGTCTAAAGGGCCTGTTATAATGCATACAAATTCCTCTATCGGATGTATATTGAAAAGTTCACTTTAAAACAGACAAGAAAGGTTTGATTGAAGGGCAGTAAAACATGATACGAGGGAGATAACCTACAAAAGCATTGCAATTCCAGCAAAGGGTTTTGTCTGTTAATTTTAGTTTGTATAAACGTTGGGGTGCTCAATATTGTCTATGTGGAAGCATAAATTTAGTTTGAAAGATGTTTTGGTGCACCTTAATGCTTGAATGAAAAGGACCGTATGAGCGGCCAATCAGTATGTAAGTCAGCATCTGCAATGTCTGCTTCCCACTTCAATATTGTCTTACGTAGGGGTTTTGCTGGCTTAGGTTGTACACATTTGTAGGTCTTTGAGACCTAATGGCCAAACTTATTTAATAAATTTGTGAATTGAATCATAGATTTTTTTTAATACAAAATGAGTAGTTTATTTAGGAATCATTTACATTTTAAGAATTGGTAAAAGGTGAGATTATTGAGACTGCATTTTTCTTGTCGGTTAGCAAATGTGTATGGATACTTGTGTGACACAAAGGGGTCGATTCCGATCTCGGCCGGTAGGGCACCGAATCGGATTCATCTGAACCGGATCCGATTCGGAGCCCTATTTCCCGACCGATTCGTACGTGCGTCCGGGCGAGCGAGTACGATGCGTGCGCTCGCGAAATCGCCGACCGATTCTTTCGCAGAACCCGACCGCTCCGACCGACTCGCACGGACTCGACTCGCACCGCGCAATGGAGACGTTCCCCGGCCGGGTAAGTACGATGCGCGCCTCGAGCAGTCCGACCGACTCGCGCAGTCCGGCTCCAAAGAGCAGTCAGAGCTGCACTTTGGGGGTCCGTGTCGGACCCCCCTGTACGCGTAGCCGCGCGAGTCGCACACAGGGGGGACCCATGGGTCCCCCCTACCTGTGCATGTACGGCGCGAGTCGCTTCGCTGCGTACCCGCTGTAGGGGGCGCCCTTGTTCGCCTCGCACCCATTGAGTCAATGTGAGCCCGCGTACGCGTTGTACAACCGGCTCCCATTGACTTCAATGGGAGTCCGACCGAATCGAGTCCGATAGCATATGTGCGCATCGTACTCGTTCGGTCGGGCTACTAGGGTCCGATTCAGTCGGAAATCTCTCCGGGTCCGGCTCGGTCGGTGAGATTTCCGGCCCGAATCGGAATCGGCCCCAAAATGTTTAACAAATAGCAGCCCTTTGGAGGACCAGTCTGGTCAATCTAGGTATTTTTCCATCAATCTTAATTTTTTTGTTCCACCATAGGTATGTGAAGTTGGAATTCTACATTTTTATTTTGGAAAGAGTTACAATTAAGATGTCATTGGTGTAGGCTGCTATCTTCACCGTAGTGTCACAAAGTTTATCCCAGAGATTTTGTTGTTTTTCATAACGCTGAGTATAAGCGGTTAAAGGGCTTGGAGGAGCCGTGCTGGGGAGAGGGGGTAACCATGCCTTGAACCTTGTTTAAGATTAGAGGCTGGAATGACTCCTCATGGTCTGACTCTTCAATGGGTTTAGAATATAATAATCCAGCAATGAACAGCTTCAAAACTTTTCTTGCAGACCTGAACCTGACTCAATTCTGCGATAAACCCACTCACAACAAAGGATCTACATTATATCTCATCCTTGCAAAGCTCAACTCAATTCAGATGGAATCTATCCTACCCTGTGATTGGACCGACCACCATCGCATCACATTCCTCATTGTGGTTGTCTTGATAAACAACACAGCACAATGATCCAAGCCCAAAATCTGGAAAAGGAACATGCACAACATTGTCGGCAATGTGCTGTCTTCTCTCTGTCACAACATCTTGACTCCCCCTGAAGAGCTCTCAGATGTCATTGGTCTTACAAATCACAACAGTCGCTCCATGGAATCTGTTATTGACTCAATCGCTCCATTCCAACTAAAAAGAATACCCACCAAAATCTCCAAACCATGGTACAATGGTAGTCTCAACACAGAAAGGGGTAACTCAAGATTAGACGAACGTCAATGGAGATCTGACCCGTCTGTTGAACATCTCAAGCACCTGAGATCATCAAGGAACAGTTACTACAAAAACATCAGAACTTCTAAAGCAAATTTCTTCAGAAACCAACTTGATCAAGCCAGTATTTGACCCAAAAAACTATTTGATGTCATAAAAGCACAATCGAACTGCACACCCAATCAGTCTCTGGTGGGAAACAATTCGCTACCAGATGGTGAGGAATTCACCTCCTTCTTTCTGCAGAAGGCAAAGACCATGAGAATTGACCTGCAGCTGGCCATAGAACAACTTCCTATCCATCTCAACCCTGCCCATCCACTCCCAGACCTTGCGTCACAGTGTGCTCTCCCAGCCTTTCCCCCAAAAACAACGCTTCATGGAACTCTTTTAAAACCTTTGACGAAGACACCATTCATAAAATCTTAATTAGACAGAAACCCTCAAACCATTTCAATGATCCTCTTCCCTCAAACTTCTTCGAGGAATTCATACCCGCAATACTCCCAATCTGGACCAAGATTGTTAATGCCTCCCTCCTTTAAGACTCCATCCCTGACTGCCTAAAGTCCGGTCAAGTTACCCCCATTCTGAAAAAGCCAAAAGCGGACCAAACTGACCTTAACAACTACTGACCTATTTCCAATATCCCTACCCTGGCGAAACTCCTGGAAAAATGCATTCACATTCAACTCTGCAACCACATTGATCATTTCCATCTATTAGACCAATTTCAATCTGGCCTCCGTGCTGGGCCCAGCACCGAATCTGCTATGACACGCATTGTAGATGATGCACTAAAAATGCTGGACCAGAACCAAGCCTGTCTTTTAGTCCTCCTTGACCTATCATCGGCATTCGATATGGTTAAGCACTCAAATCTCCTAGACCTTTTGGAACACCGTATGGGCCTTACAGGTCAAGTCCTTAAATGGTTCTCCTCCTTCTTCCTTAACAGATCTCAAAGAGTCAAGCTTAATCTCTCCTATCTCAGTCAACACCAATCACTCTTGGGGTCCCACAGGGATCCTCTCTTTCGCCCACCCTCTTCAATCTATTCATGGAGCCCCTAACAGAAATTCAGAGCTCATTCAACATCCAAAACCACATGTACACTGATGATAACCAGCTATACCTAAAAGTCTCCTCCCCAGATGGCATCAGCTCCCTCAACACAACACTAATGAAAAATCAAAATTGGCTAACAACTAATCACCTCAAACTAAATATTTAAAAAACTGAACTCCTTCTAATTGCCCCACCCAACCAGGCACTGCTCATCGAAGAATGGCTGAAGCAGCTTACAGCCCTTAACTGCACTCCACAAATCATTGACTCCGCAAAGTCACTGTGCGTTACACTTGACAAGAAACTCAACATGCAGAAATCCATCAGTGCCTCCACCAAAGCAGCAAATCACCAAATGAGTACTTTAAGAAAATTAACACCTTTCCTCCCCCCAACGATTTCAAACATGCTGTACAAGCCTTAGTGATTCCCAGGTTGGATTATGGTAGTACAACCCTATCTGGATTGCCTAGATCCAAACTTGCACCTCTAAGAGCCTCGCTCAACTCTGCCGCTAAACTCATCACTGGCTCAAAAAGATACAACCACATCACCCCGGATCTCAAATCCCTCAACTGGTTTTCTAACAAAACAGGAATCCAGCTAAAAATTCCCTACATGGCGCATAAAGCCCTCCACCACAATACCCCTAACTATCTCGCCAAGAACCTCAAACCATTGAGTGGCTCCAGAGCATCCAGAAGCTTAAACACCTTTCTTCTGACGCCTCAGAGATTTCACAATATACACTAATACATTATTTTTAAAATACTTCCCACCCTTATCCCCTATAAACCCCACATCCCACTCCTAAAATATATAATTATACTAAATAAAAAAATAAAACAATTAAATTACAAAATACAATTCTTATAAAAAAACTACAAATAAAATTATAAACAATTACTATCAATAAACAAAATCTAAAAAGAGAAATACAATATATTACACACTATTTACCACTAAAAAACGATATTATTAACAATGATATAAACGACATCTATATCAAATACATCAATATTAACCCCTTCGCTGCTAGGCCTTTTCCCCTCCTGTGCTAAGCCTTTTTTTGGCTATTTGGGGTAGTTCGCGCTTAGGCCCCTGTAACTTTTTGACCACATAACGTATCCACGCCAAATTTGCGTCCTTTTTTTCCAACATCATGGGGATTCTAAAGGTACCCAGGGTTTGTGGATTCCCCTGGAGGGGACCCAGAAATTAGCCAAAATACAGCTACATTTTGGTTTTTTGGGGAAAAATGCGAAAAAAGGGCTACAGATGAAAGTGTCTGGTTGTTTCCCTGCAAATGGCATCAAAAAAGGGGTTGTGGTGCTGAAATCACCATCTTCCCAGCTTTCAGGGACAAGCAGACTTTTGTCAGAAAACCAAAATATTTTACACAGTTTTGGCATTTTTCTGGGACATAGTCTATTTTTGCTATTTTTTGTGCTTTCAACCTCCTTCCAGTTAATGGTAGAAATGGGTATGAAAGCAATAATGGATCCTGGAAAGCCATACATTTCTGAAAACTAGACAAAATTCTGAATTCAGCAAGGGGTCATTTGTGTAGATCCTTCAAGTTTTCTTTATAGAAACAAACAGTTAAATATAGGAAAAATTGAAAATTAGTTGAAAAAATCAGCCATTTGTGTCAACGTTTTCACCTGTAACTTCTTCTAATTATGACAGATATTTGAAAGCAATATACCGTTACATCCGCTGGACCTTTCTGGTTGTGGCGATATAGGACTTGTAGGTTCACCAAGAACCCGACGAACCCAGAGCCAATAACTGAGCAGCGTCTTGCAATGGTTTTTCATTATGTACCGGGTATATAGCAATTATTCTGGGAAAATTTATACATGGAAAAATCGGTATGAAAGACACCTATGTATTTCTGAAATGGGAACAAAATATAGAGTTTAGAAATAGTAGATATTTGCACATTTCCGAAATTGGGAGTACCCATACTAGCATGAGAATTATAGGACATTTTTCAAAATGACTTCTTTTACACATTGTCTTTCATTTGGAAGGCAGAAATGCATCAAAAGTCAATAGATAATAACAGTTGCTCTTCAATTTTGTGTTACCCTAAGTCTCCCGATAAAAATGGTACCTCACTTGTGTGGGTAGGCCTAGTGCCTGCGACAGGAAACGGCCCAAAACGCAACGTGGACACACCACATTTTCACAGTGAAAAATGACCCTTTTTTTGCAAAGTGCCTAGCTGTAGTTTTTTAACCTTAGCTCTGCCGGCACCTAGGGAAACCTAGCAAACCTATACATTTTTGAAAACTAGACACCCAGGGGAAACCAGGATGGGGTGACTTGACTGGCTCTCACCTGGTTCTGTTACCCAGAATCCCTTGCAAACCTAAAATATTGTCAGAAAAAACAAATTTTCCTCACCTTTCTGTGGTGGAAAGTTCTGGAATCTGCATGGATCCACAAAATTCCACCCACCCTGCGTTCCCCAAAGTCTTTCAAGAAAAACTGTACCTCACTTGTGTGGGTAGGCCTAGTGCCCGCGACAGGAAACGGCCCAAAACGCAACGTGGACACACCACATTTTCACAGTGAAAAATTACCCCTTTTTTGCAAAGTGCCTAGCTGTAGTTTTTGAACCCTAGCTCTGCCGGCTCCTAGGGAAACCTAGCAAACCTATACATTTTTTAAATCTAGACACCCAGGGGAATCCAGGATGGGGTGACTTGACTGGCTCTCACTAGGTTCTGTTACCCAGAATCCCTTGCAAACCTAAACAATTGTAAAAAAAAACACATTTTCCTCACTTTTCTGTGGTGGAAAGTTCTGGAATCTGCGTGGATCCACAAAATTAAACCCACCCCGCATTCCCCAAAGTCTTCCGAGAAAAATGGTACCTCACTTGTGTGGGTAGGCCTAGTGCCCGCGACAGGAAACAGCGCAAAACACAACGTGGACACACCACATTTTCACAGTGAAAAATGACCCTTTTTTGAAAAGTGCTTAGCTGTAGTTTTTGAACCCTAGCTCTGCCGGCACCTAGGGAAACCTAGCAAACCTATACATTTTTGAAAACTAGACACCCAGGGGAATCCAGGATGGGGTGACTTGACTGGCTCTCACCAGGTTCTGTTACCCAGAATCCCTTGCAAACCTAAAAAAGTGTAAAAAAACACATTTTCCTCACTTTTCTGTGGTGGAAAGTTCTGGAATCTGCATGGATCCACAAAATTCCACCCACCCCGTGTTCCCCAAAGTCTTCTGAGAAAAATGGCACCTCACTTGTGTGGGTAGGCCTAGTGCCCGCGACAGGAAACGACGCAAAACGCAACATGGACACACCCCAATTTCACTGTGAAAAATGACCCTTTTTTGGCAAAGTGCCTAGCTGTAGTTTTTGAACCCTAGCTTTGCCGGCACCTAGGGAAACCTACCAAACCCACACATTTCTGAAAAGTAGACACATGGGAGATTCCAGGGAGGTATGGCTTGCGTGGATCCCCCAATGTTTTCTTACCCAGAATCCCCAGAAACCTGAACTTTTGCTGAAAAAAATCACTTTTTTCACACATTATTGTGTGGGAAAGTTGTGGCATCACCGGGCTGACACAAATTTCCTACCACCCAGCTTGCCCCAGGTCTCCCGATAAAAATGGTGCCTCACTCGGGTGGGAGGCCCAAGTACCTGCGACAGGCAAGGGCCCAAAACGTTTTGAGGCGACATCAAAAATGCCTATCACAAAACGACCTGGTTTTGCAAGGGGGTCCCATGACTTTTGGCCCGGGGCTCGGCGGCCACCTAGGAAACCTAGCAAACCCAAACATTTCTGAAAAGTAGACACCCGGGGATTCCAGGGAGGTATGGCTTGCGTGGATCCACCAACGTTTTCTTACCCAGAATCCCCTGCAAACCTGAAATTGTGCTGAAAAATCACTTTTTTCACACATTTTGTGTGGGAAAGTTGTGGCATCACCGGGCTGACACAAATTTCCTACCACCCAGCATTCCCAGGTCTCCCGATAAAAATGGTGCCTCACTCGGTGGGAGGCCCAAGTACCCGCGACTGGCAAGGGCCCAAAACGTATTGAGGCGACATCAAAATTGCCTATCAGAAGACGACCTGGTTTTGCAAGGGGGTCCCATGACTTTTGGCCTGGGGCTCGGCGGCCACCTAGGAAACCTAGCAACCCCCACATTTCTGAAAAGTAGACACCCGGGAATTCCAGGGAGGTATGGCTTGCGTGGATCCACCAACGTTTTCTTACCCAGAATCCCCTGCAAACCTGTAATTTTGCTGAAAAAATCACTTTTTTCACACATTTTGTGTGGGAAAGTTGTGGCATCACCGGGATGACACAAATTTCCTACCACCCAGCGTTCTCCCAGGTCTCCCGATAAAAATGGTGCCTCACTCGGGTGGGAGGCCCAAGTATGCGCGACAGGCAAGGGCCCAAAACTTATTGAGGCTGACATCAAAATTGCCTATCAGAAAACGACCTGGTTTTGCAAGGGTGGTCCCATGACTTTTGTCTGAGGCTCGGCGGCCACCTAGGAAACCTAGCAACCCACACATTTCTGAAAAGTAGACACCCGAGGGATTCCAGGGAGGTATGGCTTGCGTGGATCCACCAACGTTTTCTTACTCCAGAATCCCCTGCAAACCTGAAATTTTGCTGAAAAAATCACTTTTTTCACACATTTTTGTGTGGGAAAGTTGTGGCATCACCGGGATGACACAAATTTCCTACCACCAGCATTCCCCAGGTCTCCCGATAAAATGGTGCCTCACTTGGGTGGGAAGCCCAAGTACGCGCGACTAGCAAGGGCCCAAAACTTATTGAGGCGACATCAAAATTGCCTATCAGAAAACGACCTGGTTTTGCAAGGGGTCCCATGACTTTTGGCCCGGAGCTCGGCGGCCACCTAGGAAACATAGTAAACCCACACATTTCTGAAAAGTAGACACCCGGGGATTCCAGGGAGGTATGGCTTGCGTGGATCCCCCAACGTTTTCTTACCCAGAATCCCTGCAAACCTGAAATTTTGCTGAAAAAATCACTTTTTTCACACATTTGTGTGTGGGGAAAGTTGTGGCATCACCAAGATGACACAAATTTCCTACCACCCAGCGTTTGCAGGGGATTCTGGGTAAGAAAACGTTGGTGTCTACTTTTCAGAAATGTGTGTGTTTGCTAGGTTTCCCTAGGTGGCCGCCGAGCCCCGGGCCAAAAAGTCATGGGACCCCCCCTTGCAAAACCAGGTCGTCTTCTGATAGGCAATTTTGATGTCGCCTCAATACATTTTGGGCCCATGCCTGTTGCGGGTACTTGGGCCTCCCACCCGAGTGAGGCACCATTTGTATCGGGAGACCTGGGGGAACGCTGGGTGGTAGGAAATTTGTGCCAGCCCGGTGATGCCACAACTTTCCTACACAAAAATGTGTGAAAAAAGTGATTTTTTCTGTAAAATTTCAGGTTTCTGGGGATTCTGGGCAAGAAAACGTTGGTGGATCCACGCAAGCCATACCTCCTGGAATTCCCGGGTGTCTACTTTTCAGAAATGTGTGGGTTTGGTAGGTTTCCCTAGGTGGCCGCCGAGCACCGGGCCAAAAAGTCATGGGAACCCCTTGCAAAACCAGGTCGTTTTGTGATAGGCTATTTTGATGTCACCTCAATACATTTTGGGCCCTTGTCTGTCGCGGGTACTTGGGCCTCCCACCTGAGTGAGGCACCATTTTAATTGGGAGACCTGGGGCAATGCTGGGTGGTAGGAAATTTGTGTCAGCCCGGTGATGCCACAACTTTCCCACACAAAAATGTGTGAAAAAAGCGATTTTTTTCAGCAAAATTTCAGGTTTCTGGGGATTCTGGGTAAGAAAGCGTTGGGGATCCACGCAAGCCATACCTCCCTGGAATCCCCGGGTGTCTACTTTTCAGAAATGTGTGGGTTTGGTAGGTTTCCTAGGTGGCCGCCGAGCCCCGGGCCAAAAAGTCATGGGACCCCCTTGCAAAACCAGGTCGTTTTGTGATAGGCAATTTTGATGTCACGTCAATACGTTTTGGGCCCTTGCCTGTCGCGGGTACTTGGGCCTCCCACCCGAGTGATGCACCGTTTTTATCGGGAGACCTGGAGGAACGCTGGGTGGTAGGAAATTTGTGTCAGCCCGTGATGCCACAACTTTCCCACACAAAATGTGTGAAAAAAGTGATTTTTTCTGTAAAATTTCAGGTTTCTGGGGATTCTGGGTAAGAAAACGTTGGTGGATCCACACAAGCCATACCTCCCTGGAATCTCCCGCGTGTCTAGTTTTCAGAAATGTGGGTTTGGTAGGTTTCCCTAGGTGGCCGCCGAGCCCCGGGCCAAAAGTCATGGGACCCCCTTGCAAAACCAGGTCGTCTTCTGATAGGCAATTTTGATGTCGCCTCAATACGTTTTGGGCCCTTGCCTGTCCGGGTACTTGGGCCTCCCACCCGAGTGATGCACCGTTTTTATCGGGAGACCTGGGGAACGCTGGGTGGTAGGAAATTTGTGTCAGCCCGGTGATGCCACAACTTTCCCACACAAAAATGTGTGAAAAAGTGGTTTTTTTCTGTAAAATTTCAGGTTTCTGGGGATTCTGGGTAAGAAAACGTTAGTGGATCCACGCAAGCCATACCTCCCTGGAATCCCCCGGGTGTCTAGTTTTCAGAAATGTGTGGGTTTGGTAGGTTTCCTAGGTGGCCGCCGAGCCCTGGGCCAAAAGTCATGGGACCCCCCTTGCAAAACCAGGTCGTCTTCTGATAGGCAATTTTGATGTCGCCTCAATAAGTTTTGGGCCCTTGCCTGTCGCGGGTACTTGGGCCTCCCACCCGAGTGATGCACCGTTTTTATCGGGAGACCTGGGGGAACACTGGGTGGTAGGAAATTTGTTTCAGCCCGATGATGCCACAACTTTCCCACACAAAAATGTGTGAAAAAAGTGATTTTTTCAGCAAAATTTCAGGTTTCTGTGGGATTCTGGGTAAGAAAACATTGGGGGATCCACGCAAGCCATACCTCCCTGGAATCCCCGGGTGTCTAGTTTTCAGAAATGTGTGGGTTTGGTAGGTTTCCTAGCTGGCCGCCGAACCCGGGGCCAAAAACTCATGGGACCCCCTTGAAACCAGGTTGGTTTGTGATAGGTAATTTTGATGTCGCCTCACTAGGTTTTGGGCCCTTGCCTGTCGCGGGTACTTGCCCCACCCACGCGTGTGAGGTACCATTTTTATCGGGAGACCAGGGGGAGCAGAAAGGCTGTAATGGTGGCGGGGATGTGGGTATTGGCGTGCCCACTTCGGGCAGCCCCCACCCTAAAAACAAATACGCAAAAAAAAATCCCTGCCGTCAAGTGGGCTTTCTGCTGCCCCGGGAGGGCAGGTTGGGGGCTACTGCCCCCATCTACCCCCCAGGGGGGGCAGAAAGACTGTTATGGTGGCAAGGGCATGGGGGCATTGGCGTGCCCATTTTGGGCAGCCCCCACCCTAAAAAAATTGCACAAAAAAATCCCTGGTGTTTAGTGGGCTTTCTGCCCCCCAGGGGTCAGATTGGGGGCTACTGCCCCCATCTGCCTCCCAGGGGGGCAGAAAGGCTGTAATGGTGGCGGCGGGGTGGGGGCATTGGCGTGCCCGTTTTGGGCAGCCCCCACCCTAAAAAACATTGCACAAAAAAAATCCCTGGCGTTTAGTCGGCTTTCTGCCCCACCGGGGGGGCAGATTGGGGGCTACTGCCCCCATCTGCCTCCCAGGGGGGGCAGAAAGGCTGTAATGGTGGGGGTGGTGGGGGCATTGGCGTGCCCATTTCGGGCAGCCCCCACCCAAAAAAAAACACGCCAAAAAAAATCCCTGGTGTTTAGTCGGCTTTCTGCCCCACCGGGGGGGCAGATTGGGGGCTACTGCCCCCATCTGCCTCCCAGGGGGGGCAGAAAGGCTGTAATGGTGGCGGGTGGGGTGGGGGCATTGGCGTGCCTATTTTGGGCAGCCCCCACCCTAAAACAAATAGCACACAAAAAAATCCCTGGCATTTAGTGGGCTTTCGGCCCCCCTCGGGGGCAGATTGGGGGCTACTGCCCCCATCTGCCTCCCAGGGGGGGCTGAAAGGCTGTAATGGTGGCGGGGGGGTGGGGGCATTGGCGTGCCCGTTTCGGGCAGCCCCCACCCTCAAAACAAATTACACAAAAAATAAATCCCTGGCGTTTAGTGGGCTTTCTGCCCCCCCGGGGCAGCAGATTGGGGGCTACTGCCCCCATCTGCCTCCCAGGGGGGGCAGAAAGGCTGTAATGGTGGTGGGGGGGTGGGGGCATTAGCATGCCCATTTCGGGCAGCCCCCACCCTAAAAAAAAATGCGTCCAAAAAAATCCCTGGTGTTTAGTGGGCTTTCTGCCCCCCCGGGGGGGCAGATTGGGGGCTACTGCCCCATCTGCCCCCCAGGGGGGGCAGAAAGGCTGTAATGGTGGCGGGTGGGGTGGGGGCATTGGCGTGCCCATTTTGGGCAGCCCCCACCCTAAAACAAATAGCACACAAAAAATCCCTGGCATTTAGTGGGCTTTCTGCCCCCCCGGGGGGGCAGATTGGGGGCTACTGCCACCATCTGCCTCCCAGGGGGGGCAGAAAGGCTGTAATGGTGGCTGGGGGGGTGGGGGCATTGGCGTGCCCATTTCGGGCAGCCCCCACCCTAAAAAAATGCACCAAATAAAAATCCCTGGTGTTTAGTGAGCTTTCTGCCCCCCAGGGGGGGCAGAAAGACTGAACATTGGCAATTTGTTTGGGGGGAGCAAAAGCCCCCTCCCTGGTGCCTTAGTGGGTGGATCCCTGCTTGGGGATCGCCCTCCTGGGGCGATCCCCAAGCAGGGATCCACTGGGGAGGGGTACCATTGGAAAGGGGAGATTCTCCCCTTTCCAATGATACCTCTCCCGTCTTTCTACGTGCTCAGGGGCTGAGATAGCCCCCTGAGCACGTAGAAAGTGAAACTGAAATGAGCCTAAAGGCTCATTTTAGTTTCGTTTTCAGTGAAATTAAGTCAGCGCGACGTGCGCACTGATCTTCATTTCACTGAAAGGAGGGGGGGCCTCGGAAGCTGGGGAAGCTCTTCCCCAGCTCCCGAGGCTGTGGGGGTGAAAAGGAAATCCCTCTGCTGTCTGCAGCAGAGGGATTCGCAGCCTCTGGCCTCATGACGGAATGGTTCCGTCATGAGCACAGGGGCACTGATGCTCATGATGGAACCATTCCGTCATGAGCATCGAAGGGGTTAAATACAACATCTAAAATGATATTTTTGACAATGATATTAAAGAAAACAATATTTATTTTTTACGATACTCTTGAAACGATATTTATGTTACACTATATTTTTAATTCAGTATTTTGTCCAAATACCACCTTTAACACACACACAGCAGCTGTGTTCTTAATTTAATTTGCCTGATCAGTTTTTACTCGCATCTTTTCTGCTAACTTGTCTCTGACATTCGGAAAATGTCAGCTCTTTTTCTAACATTGAACTAAATTATCCGACCTACGTGGCGGAAAACGCAATAAGGATTTTTCTGTCCGAAACATAGAAAATAGTATGTTAAAGGATTGTCCGGCCTACTATAACTGCATGGGAAGAGGATTTACTTACCCCATATAAACAAAGTGGCTGAGATCGGGAGGTAAGAATGATAAAATTAGTTTGTTTCCCCCGACAGATATAAAAACATAAGGTAACCACTATAATATTAATATTAAAACATGCTGTCCTTGCCTTTATCTCGTAGAAGCAGCCGCCTTGTACATGACAATTCAATACGGTGGCCGCGTATATACAAAGCGACCATAATTTATGCCTTCCTGAAGTTGTGCCATATACACAACGTCAAGGGTGAGTCTGAAATCCTCAAATAGACGAATGGAGTGAAAAATGTTGTTGAATGGTGATTTTCACTACCTTGTTGAATGATATAATATAGGGTTTAACTCAATGTTTGAATAGGAATGGAGATGTAGCGTGACAATTGAAAAATGAAATGTTAAATGTGCAATTTTGATTAACATAAAAAAGCGATGATGTTTTGTTTATAATTATAATTGTGATTATGTTTTGTTCAAATTTATGATTATGATTATGGTCTATGAATTAGAGACAAGAAGACGTATGACTGTTGATAATTTGTAAGAAAATTGAAATACTTTGATCAGTATATTTTTGCCTTATAAAAATACCCCCGATGTGCATATCTATTTTTAATATATTCCCTTTTTCTGTATAGATTAATATAACCCACTGAAAGATATGTGGAGGAACAAATCCCTGATTTTTATGTCCTGAAGAAGGTGGTTTCTCTTAAATATAAAATGATATACCACCGAAACGCGTCGACACCAATCCACTAGAATCCAACCACAAGGAAACCTGGGAAGGAATCAACAGTTATCCTACCAGAGCTTTGTTCAACTTGATGTTACATGTTGGATCTGTTTAGGCAACAGTTCAGGAGAAATTGTGCCAAAAAGGGTCCCCTAGTTTTAGTTGTTTGGATTTTATTATATCCATGTGTCAGATTTTAACTTAAATATGCACTGTGTGTTTTTTCACATTTTTGTATGAATTACATTTATGTATATCTATATGTAAAGTTTTAACTATACTCTGAGACTCGGAGTTTTTTAATGTATACATAAAATAAAATATTTGAAACGCTACATCTCGATTTCAGATACATATTGAGCCTAGCTACACCATAAATTGTTAGAATATAAGAGTGATATGTATGATTGCTTTCTCCAGGGAAATTTGTTCCTATACTGGTTTACAGTGCCCTTTTCCCTGGAACTGTGGGGCCACCTCTCTAGTTTCACTAATAGCTCTTTTTCTAAAACAAAGATTCTGTCTCATAACTGGCCATTCCTCTGTATGTTGTTCTGGCAAGGTAAACAGTTTAACCTGCCAATACAAAACAGTTCAAATTACACAGCGGGCATTATTTCGATGTCGACACTGTTGCGGAAAGGAACCACCCGACCTCAGGTTGGCGGTTCCGACTGCAGCATTTTGATGCAACGGCCCATAGTGCGGTCGCAAACCTCCAATTCTCAATAGAAGCTTGTGTGGCGGGCGGAAAAGGCAATGCAGAAGCTTCCATTGAGAAATGGAGGTTTTGAAACATCCCTGCACCATGTGGCAGGCACCATGTCGTGAATACTACAAGGTGCAGGGATGTTTAGAGGGGCACCATAGGCCCCCCCGGCCCCATTGCGGAGGGCCAGGGGGGGAAGGGGGCCCTGCTTGGGGCCCCCAATGTCGCTTTCTGTCAGCCTTTCCATGTTGGAAAGGCCGACATGGAATGGCTGTCGGAAACCAACTTCATAATACCGAGAGCGGAGCTGCCATCATCAAGGGATTATGTTGGAACCACGTCGGAATCCCCCTGCAGGTTTACCTCCGACCGCCGTCATTCTAATACGGTGGTTGGACTGTAAACCTACCATGTCGGGCGGAAAGCCTCCGACCGCTGGTCAGAGGCCTTTCACCCGACATCGTAATTAGGCCCTTAATTGTGATTCTGATATTTTGAGAAAGAGGAAGATATATTAATCACATCCTTCCTCTGTAAGCTATTGTATTGAACAAAATGCTCATATAATTTGCTAAAGGGAAGATGCAGCTAGTTCATAGCCCTATTTATGTATGTACATATTATATGAGCATGAAGCATGCCCCAAGGGGCATCCAAGTTCTCCATATGATTTAAAGACAATGCATTCCATTGGAAGCAAAACACTACAGAGAGCATAGATCTAAAAGTGACAACCAGAGATGATTTTATAGTTTAAATCTCTAGTTTAAATCTTTTTAGGATCCCCATGTCGGAATGGTACCAGATGTGGAGTCAATAATAGAAAAACTAAACTTACCTATAGATACTGACCTTGACCATATTTTGCCCATCAATATATGTGCTATGGTATTTTGATATTGCGATATTTAAAACTCAGTACTTTGATGTAAAACCGCCAACATCATTTGTGGTTCAAAGGATGAGAGTCTATTGCATTGCACACCTCAGCATGATGTTAGTAAACACATGGAGCAACTTAGCAAAGAAAAATATTTCCCTTTGAAAGGTATGTTTAACTCTCTTGAGTCAGCCATCACGGCTGAGTAAAATGGCGACTTATTCACACACATGGAGCCAGAAGGTATTATGTATGTCAATGGCTATCTAAAAACCCAGGTTTTCATAGTACTAAAATGATGACCGTTTAGGGGAATAAACAGAGATGTGTTGAGGGCTGAGTGAGAGGTAAAACCCAGCTCTGGAAACATTCAAATGTCAATCCCTTTGTTGTCTCCTGCCTGCTGTATTACGATGTTCCCGATGGTCCAGTGGCGGTCTTTCTGACAGCGGTGTTATTTCATATTTGTTGATGCATGTGTGTATATTTTGACTGCACGTGCTGACTGCACACATATGCATGACACATGTAAAAAAATGCCTACCACCCATTGCTGGAGTTGGGACCATATGTTCCCAGTCCAGTTAATGGGAAAATACTGCAAAAGGAATTACCTGGATTTTGGTGCCAAAAGAGTCATTTTCTTTGGGGTCAAGATGCTGCTGTGAAGGGAGGACCTAGAGAAAGGGATCCACGTGGGATACTGAAGGGAAGAAAAGGAAATGGGTTATTATTCACCCCCAATCCTTTGACTCTGACGGCTCAAAGCAGGCCGTCTTCCCGCCATGGTCGGCTTGTCGCAAAGCCAACTCGTAATTCAGACAGCGGTGAAACTTCTCTGTACCGCCCTATGACAGTTGCTTTTCCCCGACTGATGCCGCAGCGGTCTGCGAATGGCTGTCGGTGTCAGCGGTGCTCCATCGGTCTTTCAAACAGCAAACCAACAACATCGTAATACGGCAGGCGGACTGCATACTCAGCGGCAGTAATCCGACGCTGAAGTGACAGCTGCGGTGGGACAGCCCAACTCGTAACCAGGCCCTAAGTCTCAGATCCACTACAGGCATCCAAGTTTGAATGCCATCCAGGCAGGGTCTGAATTTCAGGATGTTTTTAGCCAACAAAATGAAATGGTGTAGCTTTGTGCCTTCAGCCGGCGTCAGGTCTATTACTGAATAACAACATCTTGATGACTGAGTAATGCTCTCAGTGTCTCTCTTAAAAGGTTAACTATCTTTGATCAAAGTATAGGTCCCTGCAGATCCTCACTGGTGACAGGAGGTGGTGGGGATCCATAGGATTCAATATGTACAAATTGTTTTCAGCTTGAGAAGTGTGAGGTGAACCAATTTTAGATGGTGTCAATGTGCCGCTTATTGAAACCAATTCTCTGCACCTTCCATATGACCGGGATAAAACGTAAACAATGGCATTTGGTCCATAATGCCAGTGTTTAGTGGATGAAGATTAGCAACTGTCAACAAACAGGGACATCAGTAACAATGTACGTAAATGACAGGGAGAGCAATCAACACATATGTAAATGCTGGTGTGAAAGAGTTTTTTGCTTTTTAACGTAGATGAAAATAATGGAAAGTAATTTTAACTAATTCTCCATCTAAAGAAACTAATAAAGTTGACTCCTGTGCAGTGTGAGTGTTTTGTTTGAAGGACGCTTTTGACGTTTGTTGTTGATTGTGTCAATGTACTATTTTGCTCCACAAGAATATTTTATACAGAATGTGAGTGCAAATGAATATTAGGGTATGGGGACTAAGGGCCTGATTATGAGTTCGGTGGTCTTACCGCCGTACCGCAGCGACCATCTCAAGAAGACAGATGCGGCAGCGTTCTTCCACCCGCCGTATTATGATGTTCCTGATTGCCCCGTGATGGTGTTTCTGACGGCAGTGTATATTTTTTCATAGATGTTGATGCTGGTGTGTATATTTTGACTGCAGTGTACATATATGCATGACACATGAAAAAATACCTACTACCTGTACTTTCTCATTGCTGGAGTCTGGACCATATGTGCCCAGTCCAGTCAATGGTAAATAGTGCAAAATGGACTTACCTGGATTTCAGCGCCAAAAGGGTTGTTTTCTTTCAAGGTTAAGATGCATCTGTTAAGGGGGACCTGGAGAAAGTGATCCACATGGGAGAATGAAGGGAAGAAAAGGAAATGGGTGAGTATGCACCCCAAATCCTTTGATTCCGCCGACTCTAAGCAGGCAGTCCCACCACCCCGGTCGGTTCATCGGACAGCCAACTCGTAATTCGAACAGCGGTGAAACTTCTCTGTACCGCCCTATGACAGCTGCTTTCACCCAACCTCCGTCGTGGCGGTCTGCGAATGGCTGTCGGTGTTGGCAGTGTTCGGGTGGTCTTTTGAACAGCAAACCGACAACATTGTAATATGGTGGGCGGACTGTCTAGTCGGTGGCAGTGAATCAGACGCGACAGCAGAGGTGGGACTGCAGAGCTCGTAATCAGGCCCTAAATCGAATACAATAAGACAATAATATTTGTGAAAATATATTGGCCTTCTTGGCCAGTCTTGATGACTCTCTACTGGCTGTTTTCAGACTGTTGGAGGCCCTCTTCGCAGCATCTGGATTTTTAATTAACTATATAAAGTTAGTGAGACTAAATGTTAGAGAACGTGATCCTTCACAATTGTTTATTTCAGAATGATGGGCCAATACATTTTTGGGGCATTAATCTCCCTAAGTGAACCAAGTGCAAATAGAACTAATTTTCCAAGTATGCTCAACGTTCTCGTTTAAGATTTATGCAGATGAGAATGTACTGGGGTTTCTTGGTTTGGCAGAATAGCATGTTTAAAAATAAACTTCCTGCCTAGAATACTTTATTTAATACAGCCGCTTCCTCCCTTGGTCCCAAGATCTACTCTAACATGTCTATATCAGAGGCTTGAACCTTGCTTATGGAACAGAAAGATTCCAAGGGTGAACGTTTGACAATTTATCAATCATTTTGCAATGCTCTCCTGACCTTTCCACACATTGAAAACAACATTTGAGCAGTACAAACCTGCCCAGCCTTCGAATGGTCTGCTCCTATTCCCAAAAAGCTAATGGGTCACGACCGAGCAAGAGCATTCTGACATCTCCTTTTGTTATGGTCTTTGCATTCCTCATAGGGATATAAAATGATTGGGCAAGTCATTGCTTGTAAGTAGGGCCGCTGAAATGATGTGATTCTGCTTCCACAGCATTTTCTAAACAGTTATGGATTTGAACCATTTGCCACATAATCCATCCCCTGCTGCATAATCTGCAGATTGTCATTAAAAAAAAAAATTCTAACTCAAACGGATCAAAAGTTACTAAAATCTCGGCAACCGGTCTTGCTACAAAGTGGAAGGCCCTATGCATAGGTTGACTAGTCATCTTTCAATTGCTTATTGCTGTATTTGGATGTTAAAATGGTACTAATGAGGTGAAACCTTTGCCAAGATAGTGGTAACATGTGGATAAACGACCAAACTATGAAGCAATTCTATCACAAAAGTCCCACATTAGGTCGCATAATTTACCTATTCTTGCCAGACAATGTAGTCAAGCCTGCCATATAATTTGGTCCTGCCTTACTGCATAATTCCAGTGACCCTGCTTATAATAATCACCTGTATTGAAACACTGTCACCCAATATCTCGAACAAAAAAGTTGTTTACTCCCTCTCAGCTAATGCCTTTAGCATACAACCCATATTTCCTACCAGGCCTACAGGACAAAAAAGATTAGGTTGTGCAAAAGACAGACTCCGTTAGAGATTAGAGGAAACGGTGAGAGATAGAGATTCTAGTATGGAACTTTACTAGTTGCCTCCCTTGGGACACTTAGCATTCACCTCAGTTCAGACATTCAGCCTCACACTACTAAAAAAGTTAGTTTAGTAAAGAAACTTCTTGATACAGTCACTATTAGAAGAGGGGTCTCTTTTTTATATAGAGGAATTCCTTCAGTGGTTTCTACTTGTAGTTACTCTTATATAGATAAAAGGGAGAGTGAACAAGGGCTGCTCATCTCAGAAGACATTGGGACTATCTGGACAAAAGCAGTCAACATATCCATATTGAAGTCATGTAAGGGAAACGCCTACAAATCTTTACTGTGCTGGTACATTACCCCTAAGCATTGAGAGTTATGCCTGGAAGCTCAGATAGATGCTTGATTGGGTGTAAGGCATATGAGCACACATGTGGTGGTCCTATCTGCAAACTTAACTTTTTTTTAACAAAATAACAGAGTTCTTTGGTAATACAAGAGGTCTCTCCTTTTTTTTTTACAAAAACATTTAGGGGCCGATTAGGATGCGGTCGGAAAAGGCTCCGACTGTCGGTTGGAGCCTTTCCGACCGCATCGTAATATGTTGGGCGGATTCCTTTCCGACTGCCTCATTACGTTGGAGGCGGTCGGAAAGGAATCCGATCGGTCATTCCGACTGGCTTTCGACAGGCTCGGAGAGCCCTTCTGCCAGTCGGAATGCTGCCTGTAATCCCAAGTGTGGCTCTTTCCACCCAAGGGATTACGATGTCGGATTTCAACAGAATTTCTGTGATGGTCTTTCTGACACACAAAGGCTGTCGGAACTTGACTTTGGGGTCCCCCAGAAGTGCTCCCATGGGTGCACGGCCTCCGATCAATCAATCAATCAGGGAATTGTAAGCGCGCTACTCACCCGTGAGGGTCTCAAGGCGCTGAGAGGGGAGGGGGGTCCGCAGATCTGTTTAGCCGAAGAGCCAGGTCTTGAGGGTCTTCCTGAAGGTGTTCAGGGAGGGCGCGTCTGATGTCTGCCGGTAGCTCGTTCCAGGTCTTGGCTGCAATGTGAGAGAAGGATCTTCCGCCTGCTCTGGCTCTGTGGATGCGCGGGGTTTCGGCCAGTGCGAGGTTGGAAGATCGGAGGTTTCTTTTGGGTACGTGGAAGTTGATTCTGTCGTTGAGGTATTTGGGTCTGTTGTTCTGTAGGCATTTGTAGGCGTGAGTGAGGATTTTGAAAGTGACTCTTTTCTCCACGGGGAGCCAGTGGAAACTTCGTAGGTGTTGGCTGATGTGTTCGTGTCGGGGGATGCCGAGGACGAGTCTGGCGGCGGTGTTCTGTATTGTTTGGAGTTTGCGGAGTAGGGACTTGTTGATGCCGGCGTAGAGTGCGTTTCCATAGTCCAGTCTGCTGGTGATGAGTGCTTGGGTGACTGCCTTCCTTGACTCAGGGGGGATCCACTTGAAGGTCTTGCGGAGGATGCGGAGGGTGTTGAAGCAGCTGGAGGTGCCGGCGTTGACCTGTCGGTTCATGGTGAGTGATGAGTCGAGTACGATGCAGAGGTTCTTGGCGTGGTCTGGAGGGGTAGGTGGGCTTCCAAGGGCGGTCGGCCACCAGGTGCTGTCCCATGCAGAAGGGGTGGTACCGAGGACGAGGACTTCTTTCTTCTCGGCATTGAGCTTCAGGCAGCTGTTGGTCATCCAGACTGCGACGTCTTGCATTCCTTTCTGGAAGTTGAGTTTGGCAGTGGTGGGGTCTTTGGTGAGGGAGAGGATGAGCTGGGTGTCGTCGGCGTAGGATACGATGTTGAGGCCGTGTTGTCGGACGATGGCTGCGAGGGGGACCATGTAGATGTTGAAGAGGGTGGGGCTCAGTGATGAACCCTGTGGGACTCCGCAGGTGATTTTCGTGGGGTAGGAGAGGAAGGGTGGGAGTCTGATCCTTTGGCTTCTTCCGGTGAGGAATGATCGGATCCAGTCCAGGGCTGTTCCTTGTATGCCTGCGTCGTGTAGTCTGGCGACTAGTGTGCGGTGGGAGACGGTGTCGAAGCCCGCTGATAGGTCGAGTAGGATGAGGGCTGCGGAGTGGCCTTGGTCCAGGAGGGTGTGGATGTCGTCTGTGGCGGCGAGTAGGGCGATCTCTGTGCTGTGGTTGCTTCGGAATCCGGATTGGGACGGGTCGAGGACGGCGTTCTCTTCAATGAATCGTGTCAGTTTCCTGTTGACTGTTTTCTCTGCAACTTTGGCTGCGAAGGGGAGGAGCGAGATGGGCCGATAGTTCTTGAGGTCGGTGGGGTCAGCTGTGGGCTTCTTGAGCAGGGGTCTGACTTCTGCGCGCTTCCAGTCATCTGGGAAGGTGCCTGTTTTGAAGGTGGTGTTGATGGTGCGTTGTAGTTCGGGTGCGATGGCGGCCGCAGCTCTGTGGTAGATGTGAGGGGGGCACGTCCGATTGGCCACCGAGGAGGCACCTATGGTGCCCCCCCTGTTGATCTGTGCACCCCGTGGCAGGCACCTCAAGTTGCCTGCCACGGGGTGCAGGAAGATACTACACTTCCTATTTTACAATGGGAGCATGTAATCCGGCCAGAATACATTCTCCCATTGTAAAGTATAGGCATGTGACCGAACAGTGTTCGGTCGCATCCTAATCAGTCGGTCGGGACCGCCGACCGGAGTGTCGGTTGGTCCCTTGACCGAGACGATGTCAGGCGGAGGAAACTCCGACCGACATTGTAATGAGGCCCAGAGTTCATTAGGACTGTAAGAGGTCTGTCCGTTTTTTTTAAACAAAATAATAGCGTTCATTGGTAATATAAGAGTTCTGTCCGTCGCCTTAGACTCTGGAATTTTGGGAGTTTGGATACACAGATGATAAAGGAAAATATTTACTTTTGTCATCTTGAAACAAGTTAGCAACGTCTATGTTGTTTGAGGCAAGGGTACTGACAGCAAAGATGTGGTGGTCTACAGACAATCCCCCGTTGTCTTTGTGAGTGACCAACATGTGCATCTCACCACCATGATGTATGGATCCATAGAAGAACTGATCAATATCGATGGGAAACAGTGAGATGAGCAAGAATTCATATCTCTGAACCTCTCTAGGGACCACTAGCTGTACCCCCATAGTGTTTTACACTGCTTCCAATGCCACTTTGCTATGTATTATTGTGTCCTCATGAATGCCTGCAGCTGGTTTATGCCCCCTGGCCAGTTTTTCAACAGTCTCGATTGTAAACTAATTTGTAGACTTAACTGATATTTTGTGCTTAGATGGCATCACTTCTGCAATGTACTTTCTTGTTTCCCCTTTATGGGCCTTATTCAGAGTTTGGTGGACATGGCAGATGTCCGGTTGACGTATTAAAAGTGCTTTATAGCCTACAGCACTTAGGTGGACAGGACATCAATCAAGTGTGACAATCTGTCCGCCAATCTCTAATTAAGGCCCTGGGTTTTTAATGTATTCCTTTGAAATGTCTTCACATATTTTTCCATATATATCTCATATGCCTACAAATGATAAATAAAGTCAATTAAAAAAGATGGTGTCAATGGTGATCATTGGTGAATGGAAAATCTCAAGTAAGGCTGTTCGGCCAATAATATTTAGCTGCAGCAATAGACAGTTCACCATCTTCAGTGAGTGATATAATAGCGTCGACTAGCGAGATGATGGCAGTCTCCATACTACAGCAGGAACCTTGAGCTGGTACATGGCATTCTGGAACTTGTAGTTCTTCCATTACCCTTGAAGTATGGGATTAAAAATCCCAGCATGAAGGAATGAATGAATCAATGTATTTATTAACTAATGAATGAACAATGCTTTTTGAACAGAGGGCTAGCTAATGGTGTTGCACATGCCACAGGGACACTTGTCCGCTTCGAAGGTGTTCAAGTGTAGAAATTCCACCCTAATGGTTGTCAGACCTATATATTCATTTTTCTCAAAATGATGATGTGCTTTACTAGATGAGATAGCTACAGATAGTAATGCCAATTTCATACTCCATGAGATTCCACTTATGGTGCAATACACTAACATTCCAGTGTCAGATGGGCTTATTTGTGAGCCCTTTGTGCCGCCGTTAGGTCACTTTTTGTGACGCTGCGGCGGTGTAAAAAATGTGCCAAGTTGCGCCCTATTTACAAAGTGGCGCATCTAAGCAGATGCGTCACTTTGTCACTTTGTCACTTTGTAAAGCCCTGCGCTACATTATACCTGCATCAGGTCTAATGTTTGCAGGGTGGGCGTTCCCCTGCAAAAAAGGGTCGCAGAAGTGGTGCAGTGAAATCTACGAGATTTCACTACGCCACTTCTAGGATGCCACTGCATCACAATCTTACGCCTGTCTCACAGCAGTCATAAGACTGATGCAGGCGCCTTTACTATGGGACTTGCCCATGTGTAATGAATGACCCATTGCTGATTCCACTTATGGTGCAATACATTAACATTTCCAGTGTCAGAGGGGCTTATTTATGAGCCCTTTGTGCCGCCGTTGCGTCACTTTTTGTGACGCTGCGGCGGCGTAAAAAATGTGACATGTTGCGCCCTATTTACAAAGCGACGCATCTAAGCAGATACGTCACTTTGTAACGCCCTATCCTACATTATACTTGCGTCAGGCCTAATGTATGCAGGGTGGGCGTTCCCCCGCAAAAGAGGGTCATAGAAGTGGCGCAGTGAAATCTATGAGATTTCACTACGCCACTTCTAGGACGCCACTGCATCAAAAACCTACGCCTGTCTCACAGCAGGCGTAAGACTGATGCAGGCACCTTTAACATGGGACTTGCCCATGTGTAATGAATGACCCATTGCTGGAGTAGTGTTACTTTTGCAACACACTCCAGCAATGCGTCATTACTGCACCTACAGATATGTCAGAAATACTGATGTATGTGTAAATCCTTGCGACATGGAACGCCGTACAGTAAATACGGCACATCCATGGTGTTGCGAGGAGGGCGCGCTGAAAAGTGTTGCATCGCTGTTTTCATGCAGCGATACAACACTTTTCATAAATGAGGCCCTGAATCTCTCAATTGAACAGTGATGCAAACAAACGACGTGGGCCCACTCTGCACTAGTAGGATATATGCCAAAGAGTGCCGGGGAGCAGGTGTTGCACCTGTTGACTGAGCAAATGAAAGAAGTAATTGACTAGTGTCAATGGCAGAGAACAGAAATCTCTCAAGAGATTAGACACTGGGACATGCCCAGGATCCTGTTACTATCAAAAAACAAAACAGCCAAACTAGACCCTGGCAGAACTGACATCACTCCAGTGTAGAAAAAAATCCCATTGCATCAGCAGATGCTTGTTGAAACTGTGAAACTGCAGATTTCAGTAGCACTGGCGCGTGCCTCAGACTGCCAAGCAGCGACCTGCAGCTCACTGAGGGTGCCTTCTTCCTCCTTTAGGCGTCTTTAGAAGTCTTCCCAGGGGCTAAAGTTAGGCAAAAGCCAGTGCTCAGCAGGTCACTTCCTCCAGATTTTTTTTCTGAAACTCCGGATCGCCCTTGATGGGAAGGCACGCCTTTGCAGTTCCAGAAAGCGACGTCATCTACAGTTAAATATGCAACAGATTATTCTGACGTCAGGCTTGTGTGCTTGTTCCAGAGTAATTCTCAGGCAGGGGATATTCCGGATGTTGCAATTCACAGGACAGCGCTCTGCGACGCGTATCTGTGGCAGACGCTGGTTTCTGCTTTGTGATTGTGTTTTCTTCAATGATTATTGTTAACCACGCATTCATTCACATGATACGCACGTGATGTGTTTATTGCAATTTTACAGTCAGTAACTACCTTCGAGGAACACTTCTAAGTGCCCCCGCAGTGCCAGGCATAGTCATTTAATATCACGCCCTTTTTTCTTTCTTTTCTTTGTGCGCTACATTCACCCGGCCAACAGAACGACGAGGCTGTTTAGTTTGTAGCAAGGCCTAAATTAATGTTCCTCTTCACACTTCCTTGTGTACACTTTGTCAATATGGCGCCAGGGTGTGTACCGAACCGCGAGCCACTGTGCAGTGCTTCCTCCACAGACGAGGAGGCTTGGTGGCAAGTATTGAAACGCACTCCTTGCGCTCCACACCCTGGAAGTGACGTCACCCAAAGTGTTGCTAGCCAGCCACACTTCCCTGCTAGGCTACTGAGTTCCCTCCACCATGCGAGGTGGCAGATGGAGTGTTTGATGGGGCAGTGGGGATGTAAAAGCCTCTGCCCGCCAGAATGATATGTTGCATGCGACATGGACAGCCGCGTTTACCCAGCAAAGGCAGGGCTCGGAGGGCTTGAGGCGTATGCCCTCCAGGCGCGGTTCCAGGAATTTATATCTGGATGGGCCAAAAGTGCGTTCAGGAGGGCAAATGTCTGCCCAATTTTTTTCAATTCTGGAGGTAGCCTACAAGCGCTAGATTTACATTATATTTTCTTCCAAACAGTCATACAGAGCATGTGGAGAGTTATTTGAGAATAAAAGCTGATGTCTATACGCGTTGGGCCCAACCCTCGTAATTTCCAGCAGCCCAGGCTTCAATAAAAGCATGTGAATGAATAGTAGTTCAAGTTTAAGGAGGTCCCTGTAACCACACCCAAGCCTTTGCATCTTTGCGCTGGGACGACTGGCTATTTACTCCTTGCAATTAGCCCAACATCTATTTCTTTTGCACCTCGCGATCTTAGTAACTGTTTATTTTCATGTCATTCTTTTGCTTTAATTGATAAAAAGTTTAACACATTTGGAACAAAAGAAAGCAGTATTCATGATACCTGAGAGCAGCTTTCATGCCTGGCAATTGTAAAACTGGTAATTGCAGTCAAAGAGGTAACCTTCTGCGGCATATCACACAGAAGCCCCAGGGGTGCGAGGGCCTGCTTTGTGCGCCTCGGGGCACTATGCCCAGATGTATCAAACAGTTTTACCCATTCTGTGTCTATGGGAAAATGTGTTCATACATCTGGCCTATAATACTGACAGCGCTGGTGCACATGTAGAACCATCGCTATCTTCAGAGCGCATTTCCTCATTTTCATGGGAACATGGTCCCATACAAATGAGGAAATTACTTTGCCTCTGTGCCCACCCCCATATCATGGATGCGGGCGCAGGGGTAAAAGGATCCTCAGGATGCACACTGGCATTATGCCACAAAAAGGTGGTGCACAGTCGGTGTACCTCATTAAGTCAGCCTTCTGCAGGGTATCAAGGGGCTACCATGGATCCCCCAGATAACGCCCTGCAGTGAGGTACAGTCACTAACTGCACCTGCCTGCAAGGGTATCTTGCTCCCCTCTTTAAATTGCAGGCAGCATGCAGACTGCATTGCGAAACACATGATTTCTATACTGATAAACAGCCGTTCCGTATTTCACTGAAAGTGCTGCTCCTAGAGCAGGTTTCCGGCTCTCCTGAGGGCAGCGCATTAATTGTAACAGGGTGCACTGTCCCGCGCACCTGTTTAAAGTGTGCAGTTAGTGATGATCCCAAGGTTCTTGGCATGGGTGATGTGGGTGGCACGACTAGTTCCTAGCTCTGTTGGCCACCAGTGTAGTTGCACGGAGAAGAGCTCTTCCCAAAGATCACAACTTCATTCTTCTCAGTGTTTAATTTTAGGCAGTTGGGATTCATTCATCATTTATTGGTGATTGTGGTATATATATTCTAGGCAGATTCAGATTAGGGAGAGAAACACTGAGAGCTTGTGGGGCTTGCAGTGTTTGAGGCCCTGTTTGTGAATAGTGAAAGTTTGTGCTAGTATATCTCTAGTATATGGGATCTACTTATGTACATGCGCAATTTGAGTGAATAATGTATGTGTGTGCATGGCTGTGGTGGTTTTGCGCATTTGTGTAGTATGGCCAATCTGGTGTAGGTGTTTCTGTGTGCAGCGTTCGTTTGAACCTGGTGTGGGTGTGCTTATGTGTTGTGTGTATGGGAATACACATGGGGGCAGATTTACAACCCCCCTGCACCACCAGTACGTCACTTTTTGTGACGTACTGGAGGCCATTTCACTTCTCCATATTTACAAGGAGAGGAAAAGCCACCCTGCGTGACTTTTCCTCTCCTTGTAAATATAGCCCCTTCACACGCAGCACTTTGCGTGGAAGGGGCGTTCCATGGGTGTTGAGGTGGGTGTTCCCACGCAACATCCATGGAATGAGACACATTTCCAGATTTACGAGGAATCGGAAATCTAGAAATGCGTGTCAATGCTACGCCTCCCCAGGGGAGGCGTAGTGAGGCGCAACGAGGAGAAATGTTTTCATTTCTCCTCGTTATTTCCTCTTTCAAAGCGTGCTGCATTTTACAGCACGCATTGAAAGAGGAAAATGCCTGTAGTGATTGTTTTTTTGCAGGAAGGTGCCCCTTCCTGCACAAAAACAATCTCCCCATGACGCAGGTATCCTTGCACCATGGTGCAAGGGTGCCTGCGCCGGCGCATGGCTGCAGTTTGTGCGCCAGCGCAGGGGAGAGCACAGAAATGCGACTTATTATTGTAAATATGTCGCATTCCTGTGCTTCGGAAGTGCCGCAGCGTGGCGCAGCCAAAGGCTTTGGAGCCCGCAGTTGGTGACACAGCATCGTGGGGCCCGGCAGACACCAGCGCTGAGTCCTCCTAACTTGAGCACCATCGCGCCCTGGCAGCTCCTGTGTAAGGTGCCAGACGACTTTTAGCTGCGGATCGCCGTGGGCGTGGCCCGGGCGACGGTGGCTGCCGACGCTGGGATCCAGTGAGGGAGACGCAGGAGACCCTCCCCCGGGCCTCCTCCTATGACCGGACGCTAGAGCGGTGAGTGAAGCACCCCCCCCATAATTATCCAGCGTGAGTGGGGTGCTGTGGAGGTCCACCTGACTCTGTGACTGCGCTGTGGGGGCTTTCGCCCCTTACTACCTCCCTTGGGCCTTCTGCTGTCCCGTGTGCCCCCCGCCTTCTCACAATAGACAGCCATCGCCAGGTGTGCGGTGGGGGGATGTAGCGGAGTGGTTGACCCGTGGCCCTAGTGGAGCCCCTTCTATTGCCACCCCCCACCACGAAAACAGGGATTGAGAATGGGAAGTGCCGGGAGTAGGGTCGGCTCGAATCAGAGACACTGTGTCCAAATGTGGATCGGATAAGCAAGGAAGGAACTGTCCAAAGGGTGATAGGGGACTGGGACTGAATTTCATGCTTGGCTTCCTAGAGCCCCCCCCCCCTTTTTCAATGTGGCTACCCCCGGACTTTGTGATGCAGTAATCCTAATCTGGGCTGAAGCCTGGAAGCAGTGCCTGACCTAAAATGGCACCCGAGCCAGGGCTACTCGGTGATCCCAGATCCCCACGTCCGGCGAGCCGGGAGTGGGATGGAGGACGAGGCAGTTGACGCCTTCCAATTACACCGGGACTGATGCCTCTCTATGGAACTACGACGATGCCCCACGGCCTGTAACTATATTTATTCATGTGTACTTACCGCGGAGACTGAGTACCCTTGGCCGCTGCCCGGTGGAGCTGTCCTATGCAGCTAAAGCGGAGTCTGGCTCTGGTTCACCCCATTGGCCGTCACCTACCCAGCCGGACATCGGACATTGATTTTCACGGCTCTATCTGTCTCTTCTCTTCAATCTACTTCTACTTCCTGCTTTCCCTGAGTACCTTCCCCCTTCTGATCTACCCGACCCTGTCCGCTTGCCTCTCTCCTGCTTTCCTTTTCCCCTCTACCCTCCACCACTCCTATGACGTGTGTCCTGTTATGCTATGCTCTAATATCTTTTTATCCTGTTAAGCGTTTTCCTCCCTAGCATTTACTGTTAACTGTAACTATAACAGATGTAACTATGTAAAAATGTTCTTATGCAATGTCCTATCTCCCTCTTTCATTCTTTGTCTACTCCCTCTGCTCCTATCCCTTCTCCCCTGAATCTCTCCCCTTGCCTGCGACACCGCCTTGCCCCCTGTCCCTTGTGCCCTTTGACTAAGCACTCCTTCTCCCCTTGTTGGGGAAAGATCCAATAAGTATACTCTGGAGTCTCAGTGATCCCTCTGAGAGAGACCACAGCGCCAAGGGAGCCACTCACAGTTGAGGTATGGTATGGCACCCCTTGCCAAAGCACTCCCTCTCCCCTTTTTGGGGAAGGATCCAGTATGTAGCCCTTGGAGTCTCAGAGACCCCTCTGAGAGAGTCCACTGCGTAAAGGGAACCTCTCGCAACAGAGATGGAGAAATGATACCACTTCCCCTGGGATCACAGCTTACTGGACTTTGGACGCAGATTTGACTCGTCTACCGGTTTGTGTCCCCGTCACCCTCCCCTCCTCTTTCCAGGCTGTGTCTCTCACCCTCCCCTCCTCCTTCCCTCCTTCATTCTCTTTCTACTTCCCCTACTCCTACCCCCTCCCCTGAATCTCTCCCCTTACCTGCTTTTTTCCCTTACACATACGTCCTTATTGTTTGTCTCGACCTTACATGTAACTATGTTGCCATGCTCTAATAACTGTGTAACCTTTATAACTATGTAACCTGCAACTATGGTCTGATACTCATGTAAAGCGCTCTGATACCTCCGGGTCTAGCCAGCGCTATATAAAACCTTTAAAATAAAATAAAGGGCGTGCGTTGCCGCGCTGCGGCACTTCCTTGTAGATCTGCCCCATGGTGTTTATGCATGTGGTGGGTGCTTGTATTTGGTGTGTTTTGCATTCATTAAACACTGGATGGGTGTGCAAAATTATATTTATAAAATGACACAGTAACTTATTTTAGGCACGCAGACAGCATGCATTTTCTGAATGCGAATGTGATACAGCTTTGGGTCCTGAAGGTTGAAGGACCACACACTCTGCAGCTTCTGTGAATACATTTTCAGCTGTGCAACCACTCACTGTAACAGCGAACCTTGTCAAACCTAGCCTTATGCAGTAAAATGTAAAAAGTAACCAAACACTATTTAGGAAATGTGTCCAAATAGAATAGATTACATTTTGTCTTAAAAATTATAAATAATTGGTTTTATCATAGCTGGATAAAGTATATGATGTGTTATATGCAGAGACTATCCATTTATTTGAACATCATACTTTGTTTATACAAAGGTTTTGCAATATCAATTTTAAAATATACCTGTGGAATGAATTATTTAGTTCTGATGTAGGATTGGGTGATTAGCCTTAATGCCACCATGTGCATATCATGGCACATTGCATAACTCTTAGTAGCTCTTTATTGAAATGAATTTTGATCAGTACCATTGCTAGTACATGTGAAAAGTAAGATCACTATAAACAGGACCACTGAAATTATGTGGCAGAGGAGGACCAAATTATGTGGCAGGGTTGACTAAATTATGCAGTAAGGAAAGACAAATAATGTGGTGTAATGCAGTACATTTTGTGATAGTATTACTTCATTACTTTGTCATTGGTTTTTACACTTGTTATCACTATTTGGGCAAAGGTTGCACCTCAGTAGTACAAGTTTACCATCGAAATATAGCAATAAGCAACAGAAAAGTGACCAGTCAGCTTTTGCGAAGGGCCCTCAACTGTGGCAACACGTGTTGCAGTATTTGTAGCAATTTTTGATCCATTTGAGCTAGAAATATTTTTTTTAAACATTTTTAAAAAAATCTGTAGATGATGTATCAGATGATGGATTATGTGGTAATGTGGAAAATCCATAATTATGCGGAAAACACCATAGCTGCAAAATTGTATAATTCCAGTGGCCCGACTATAACCTGTAATGTGCAATGTACTGTGACAAGATATCAGAATATGATATGCGCCCATTTGTAACCCTGATACACTGTTGAGAATAAATTCAGCCCATCACAATGTCTTACTTGAGATAGAACAGTTATTTAATTTACCACAGCATCTGGCAGAGAACAGACAGACCCACATATTCTAGTAGGCATTGCAATTCCACATTATGGCTGCTCATCCAATAAGGCATGAACTGCCACTATCTGAATAGTAAAATGCATGTCCCATTCTACAGTGTATTACAGCAGGCATCCTATACAGACTAAACTACATAATACTATCAGAACCCCCACACAGAAACAGCCATAATTGAGGTGCAGAAGGCCATTGCACCTGCTGCATCATTGGCAGTTAAACCCATGTCCCCTCGTCTCCAATACAAACCTCCCCATTGCAGCTTTCCTCAGATATGAGCTAGGGTTGCCACCAAGCTATTTTCTTTTTATCGGCATGACCAGTATTTTTTATGTAATAAAGAACAAAAAATAGAGAAAATCATCTAAAGCCAGTATTGTTCTCCCTATCAGTACATACTTAAAACAGCTATTATTAAAACAATGTGCTTTAAAATGTATTCTAGACGTTCCTTGATGACCCCTGACTGATAATTAAAGAAAACAAAGTGAAAATAAATCACAACGTTTGGCCCTCAACATGAAGGTGCTTTCTCTGTGGCCTCTTCTGCTGTGACTGGGAGGGTCAAAAGTCATGTTTGGGTGGGCCTGGTCCACCCGGCCCACCACTAGAACCGGGCCTGATGCCCACTGTGCTGGAGTAGGATCTATGCACTACAGTCCCGATCCACTGTACCCAGGTATCTACGACACCTGAGCACAGTCTACTGCAGAAGCGCTCGCTGGACAGGCTACCTTGCTAATAAAGGCCCCAGCTTCACAGAGAACCCAGGAACTGCTTGAACACACCTAGAGCTGTACATGGACAGAGCAAGATATTAGTCAACAGCAGTGTAGATGGGTTGTCGCGAGCATGCTTGGGACAACATGTGAGCTTATTGTGAGTTGGCGTGGTGTTCAGGATAAGTTGAGCCCATGGCCTGGATGACTGGCTTGCTTGTTGAAGATAAAGAGATAGGAAACCTGTGCATTGGATCCTGAAATTTGCCGACAATGTTGGTGTCGAGGCTACAATTTCCTCTCTGTTCTTTTCAGCCAGCCCTCAGTTGTTAACATTTTCAGGTGATAGCAAGCCTGCAAGGGGGAATTTCACCTACAGGAAGTGGGGTATAACGAAGAAGAGTGCAACAGGATATTGGAGGAGGAGTGAGTTGAGAAAAAGGCGAGTTTTGGGCACCAGTCCATCTGTGTACAATAATTCCAGCTAAGAGTAACTCCTTCAAGCTCAGAATTGTCTAATTGGCTGATTTGAGCACGCTACTGCAGCTGACGCCATGGAAGTGCCACTCCATTGCGCTGTAGTGGTTATCCAGTGCATTCAAGGGTTCTTTTTTTCGGTATTGAAATGAAAGCCCCTCAACATTGGTTTGAGATAGACAAAATTCCTAGCAGTGGTGTAACAGAAAAGGTGAAAAAAGGGGGGACAATTGGTACACTCCGTTGCTGCAGCTAAACTCAATACCAGCAATTCTGGAGACGAGCGTGGGGAGAATGAGGAGGCTTGAAATGGAGAGAATGACATTTTAGAAGCTCAAACACAGAAAGATCGCCACCGAAAAGCCCACGATCGTCCAACCTAAAATCCCAAGCTGGGAACTTGATATCACCACAGGCTATGTAAGGAGGCCATGCGTATGCCTCTCCTCAAGTGTCAATCATCCATGACTTCAGAACTTTTTAAAATTCTAACTGTACAGCTCAGTTGTCTTTTTTTGGGGGGGTTAGAGTTTACAGTTGATACCTGGGGGTTGTGGTGAAGAGAAACTCAATAGGTCATCATATCAAAGAAGCTAACCTAAGCATAAGGGTCTGCAACCCAGAGGATATGTACAACAAGGACCATCAGCAAACACAATCCAGAAGGGGGTGTTTGTGGAGTGATTGTGGCACTTTTCTGCCCAAAACCCAGGGAAGTTGTGGTCCATTATAAGGTCCCAATGCAGACTGATTGAGCATCTTCAAGATGTTGCAGAGATGGCATAACCTCTGAACAGTGGAAGTGGGTACCTAAACGCCACAAAACTCATAACCGCCCAGGCCAGAAAAGTCCACAGTTAGCTTGAATGCAACAAAGTCAAAACCCAGACAGAACTGTTCATGAATGCATGCTGAGGCTAGAAGACCTAAACAGAGAACAGGACTTCTGCTCAGTGCTTAATTTGTAAAACAATGAGTGCCAGGGCCGTCGTCAGGAGGCCACCACAGCTTGCACCACCCATTGCCACTGCCAGCATTGCCAATGATAGTACCAACACAACTACTAACAAGCACACTTCTACAAGTGTGACATTTGAGACTGTTCAAGGCTCCCAAAGCTATAAGAATGGCTTGGGAGGCTGGTATTAGTTGTTTTTAACGTATATTGAATAAATAAACAACTGTTGTTCTTCTCACCTTTTAACTACACAAACAGCACCACCATGTTACAGCTGTCATAAGTGTTGGTGTTGACAATTAAGTGCCGGTGCCGAGCTCCGGAAACCAACAGCTCAAATTAAGCACTGCTTCTGCTCCATATGGAGGCAGAAGGACAGTCGGCCATCGGTAATCATGAGGAAAGCGGAAATCGTCAGGGACTATAGAAGGTTGCACTCAGCAGCCAAGCGTGTCAGTGCTTTTGAATAATAAAACAAAATACGATGTCGTACTCAGTGATAAAAGGCATTTTCTGGTCACAAATGTGCAACATATATCTAGGAAAGAACAAGGAACTCTTCACTAGATGCATGCTTCCCTTGGCTCAAAATCAAAGCTGTCCCCAGTGATGTTTGGGCTGCTGACTTAAAGTTTATCCAGAGGATATGTCCAGTGCTTAATTTGAGCTGGTGGATGCCGGTGGGGGCCACCGGCACTCATTTTTGGGCACCGGGACTTATTTTTCTGCATCAGACATTCCCAAGTGCAAAAGAAGGAAAACAGCACACAAGAAAGAAGAAGGAAGAGAAAAACGGTTAAAATTCACAAAGGGAGCTAGCAGGAACTTGAAAGAGTGACATAAAGGGACAGGGATCGTCTGGTAGTGGATTAAAGAGGCCTGAGGTCTCTTTCTGTTATCAATATATGTTTAACAATACCAATTTTACTTGGTGTCCCACAAAAATTAAATATCTTGGTATTTGGTTTTCCTCTACCCTATCTACCACCATTAGTTACACGTTTAATGCTCTAACGTCCAAAATACAATCGCTCCTCCTCTCCTGGTCCCCTCTTCACTTGTCATGGTGGGGTAGGTTAGATACTATTAAAATGATGATTGTGCCACATGTCCTTTATACACTATCCATGTTACCTTTCCGGATTCCTGTTTCATATTTTTCTCAAATCAATTCTATTTGTACAAAGTTTTTATGGAGTAACAAACACCCCCGCATTGCTCTTATAAAACTCAAACGTCCCAAAACAGAAGGCTGTGTACGCTTTCCTGATTTTAAATCGTATTATTTTGCATTTTTAATTCGTCAATACTTTGCCTTAACTTATGATTTTGCAGATATCCCTATCCCTCGCTGGATTGTCTTTGAGCGCTCCCTTTTAAAAGAATTTTCTTTTCAAAATATAGGGGCATATTAGCAAGACCGGCGATAATTATCGCCGTTTTAGCGGCAGGAAACTGCCGCTAAAACGGCGATAATGGGCTTGCTAATATGCGTTATAGAATTCCAATAGAAGCCCAGGTTAGATGTCCTGCACATCTAACCTGGGCTTCTATTGGAATTCCATAACGCATATTAGCAAGCCCATTATTGCCGTTTTAGCGGCAGTTTCCTGCCGCTAAAACGGCGATAATTTTATCGCTGGTCTTGCTAATATGCCCCATAATATATATGTCTAATTGCACTTTTTTATCAGATAATCCTATTTTAAAATACTCCCGACACTTATTATATGACATTTTTTCCGATGGTCTAAACCCATATCAATGTTTTTTGTCCTCCACTATTTGGTACAATAAATTTATCAAATATAAACGTAAATCATTTTATTACAAGCATTGGAAGGAGAAGGGAATTATCTTTATTTATCAACTAATTCAACATAACTCTGTTATTCCCTTCCATGTTTTACAACTGCAATATGATCTACCTGACTCATTTCTTAATGAGTATCTCTTAATATCAACAGCTTTGCAGTCATACTTATCTTCTAAAAATTTCCCTTTAGCTTCCCCCTCACTCACTCCATCTTCACCGTTATATAACATTTCCCAGGATCATAGGCCTAAGGCTGCTTTTATTTATAAGTTACTGTTATCACCAGTTACTGAACGACCTAAATCTAATGTTGAATTACTCTGGGAAAAAGACTTATCTCTGTCACTCTCTATCTCTTGTTGGGATAAATTATGGCTCAAGTTATTTAAAACTTCTAATGCCGCACGTATTACTCAATCTCTGTACTTTATCTACAGTAGAGCTGTTTTTACCCCTGTCTATATATCCAAGTTTTCCCCTACTTCCTCCTCCCTATGTTGGTCCTGTTCTGATTCCATCGGGACTTTAATTCATCAACTTTATGACTGTTCTAATGTATTGAAGTTTTGGCAATCTATTTGGTCTAAATGTATGACAATATTTCAATGTAATATTCCTTTAACAATACAAAATGTTTTTCTAGGTTCCTCCTCCTCTGATTTTGATGCTCCTAATCATATTACTTTGCTGTTTGATTTGTTTATTGCTCTGGCATTGAAAGTGATTTTGTCCTGTTGGAAAGATAACTCGAAACTTTCTGTATTAACTTGGTGGAACTATATTTGTGACGAACACAGAATTTCTACTGTTTCTTCCCTTACTCTTCCTCAGAAAATTAAATCTGACCTCCTTTGGTTACCTTTTATATCTTATCTATCTACACTTGCACCTGCACCTTAATTTCTTAATTTTTCTTAGTTTTTCACTCTTCCTTATTCCTCTTTTCTTTCTTTCTCTCTTCTTTTCTTCTCTTCTATATCTCTTTTCTTTCCTCTTACTTCCTTCTTTCTTCCTTTCACCTATTCTTATCTTCTTCTTTTTGAATTGATTGAACCACTTGTTCATGTTTTTTTTTCCAATATATTAATTGTTATATTTTACTCATAATGTGTTCATTTGATGTTTCATTTTTTCTGAAAATTCAATAAAATTATTAAACAAAAAAAAAAAAAAAAGAGGCCTGAGGTGGACTCATGACTACGCCAACTAGGGTACAGCTGCACCCACATTTAATAGCACAGACCGCGGGCTTCTGAGCAGTGCTTTGGGCACCAGCACTATTTATTTTCTAAATTAAGCACTGTAAATTCCAGAAAACATTAATGAAAAAAGTTAAATTCTCCATTATGCTGTGTCAACCTTGAAAATACTCGTAATCATTTGAAATGGAAGACAAACGAATGCTTATGCTGGTTTTTCAGTGTCTGCTTGATGTTTTGTGCCTCTTTTCTCTTTCCTGCTACCTAAACTATTATTAAGAATCATCTCAAGAGTCATTTTGCAAAAGACACACTATCTGCAGTTTTACGACTTGTGCTGTTGGAGCTTTAGAGAGTACAATTGTTATTAGTCATACTCTAAATCTGGCAAGACGGTACTTCCAAGGTTACCATGTATTCTGTGTTCTGGAAATGTATGCCTTTTTTGCTTTTAATAATTTTTCTTATTTTTATTTTAATCCTTTGCACAATAAATATTGCTATTTTTAGACTTTTTTTTTGCTCAAATAAAAACGAAACACTGGCTGCTTGCTTTGGTTTGGAATCTGGACTCAAAAGGCCCAGTGACCACAAATTTCAGAAAAACAGGGATGGATTGCCACTTCCTGGAAACAGTTGATCTGCTGATGACACTGAGAGCATCTGAAAAAGAGAGAGCGTGGAGGTATTGTTCAGATCCCCAGTGAATTGCTAAGCATGACCTTTCCTGGACCTGACTATTCTCAGTGATGGTTATCCATAGGTAGGGGGAGATACATGGGGGATCTGCAGCGAGAGGCTGTTTGGGTACACCAGTAAAAAACTGAAGAGAGGTGATGCTGCTGCTGTGTCCCCACGTGGTGGCACCATCATGTACAGAAACCTAGATAGCTTGAGGTGTGCCCCCTAGAAGAATCGCCCTGTTAGCTGGCACATTTTCTCCTATGCAGCCACTCCACCTTAGTGCCATGAAGTAGGAAACCACAAACTCTCTCATAGATTGTGTGCTGCGCTTTCTCAGAATCAGCCTGCTGCTGCAATCTACCTTAAACTGTAAAGCTGTATTGCTTTTCTCTCATACACCAGAGAAGACCAAAAGGGGATTTCTGAACCACAAATATCAGCTTGGTGGGATTGGCCACTGATCTAGTTTAGGGTGCCTCTGAGACTTTCCAACTTATCCAAAAGTTCCTGAGACACCAACTCTGGGGCGCCAGTACCTAGTTCTATAATATGATGATAGTTCTAGCAGTCCTCTACTCTCGCACCCATATTGTTAATTTACGTGATGTGTTCCAGGCTCTTGCTGGAAGAACCACCCTCATCTCCTGATTTTCATGCACTTTATCTGCTGCAGGGCACTCATACATCCTTAACTGAGGCGCACCATGTCTGCAACCCTCTGCAGCCCCTGCCCCTTCCTCACTGTGTTTGCAACCTCTTCACTGTTGCTCCTCACTTTATTCAATAGACTCAGCCATTCCTCGCGGCCCCGACTGTACAACCTACCTTTGACGCGGCTCATATCTCAGTGGCACTGTACATTTCTACAAAGGCACCAATAATAAACAACAACCCCAAACACTGGAAAAAGACTTTGCACTCGTAGAGACCCAAGTGAGTAATTGGGGCTCCATTTTGTGCTTCTTGGAACTTTATTGTATCGTTAGACTAATTATTACTGTCCAGCAAATGGAGATATTAAATCCGATTTGTTCCATTCTCTGTACTGTTTTCCCTCTTATGTATCTGCTGACACGTCTGAGCCCAGTCAACCCATCTATCTACAGGAAAAGTACATCTGATTATGAGGGACACTCTCCTCCTACATCCAACACTATGGTGGAACTCCATGCATAATTTCCTCTGGAGGCACATGTAGGGGCATAATTATCAGGGAGTTTTGTGTCACTCTTGCGTCACTCATGGGGGTACAGGGCGATGCAAAACCTATAATGAGATTTGCAAAGCCAACCAAAGCCACCTTCCATGGCCCTGTGTGGCATGGTAAATCTGGTGTAATGCAAGACAGTGCAAGTTGCTTCTTTGCGTTACTCTGCCCCAGGGATGCATTCCATGGGTACACGCATACTTTAAAAGAACTGCATAATGTGAGCAAAGAATCCATGTCTACATAAGCAAATATCTTGAAGTGTAAGTGTAAAATGTGAATGAAAAAATATATGATTCATGTTTTAACTGAATATTAGTACACACGTATATAAATCTCTAGTTTCTACGTTGAATACATTTCAGTAATGCATTTAAATGTTTCACACATGTTAATAAAGTTAGGGCACATAGTGAATATAAAGTCAGATGCACATATATAATTGCATTTCTGTGGCATGTGAGGGTGGAGTCTAAATTACGCTACTCCACATTTTTATTTCACTTCCTTTTAGCAGTAGGTAGTAGTTGGTTCCAGAATATTAGACCTGCCAGTGAGATCAATTTTTGGCTTATAGAGATTATATGTACTTTTGAGGACCATATGGCAACAATGCAAATTTTGGGAGAGATTGTAGACATAGTACAGCACAAATCCCTGTGTTTGCATGTGTTAGCACATTAAGGCCAGATATATTGACTTTGACAGAACTTGTTACACATGCATCATGAGCCAGATTCCTGTCTTATAATGTAATGTGATGTGTGCATTCGGATGTGCTGCGAATATGCTGGTTTTATCTGCACGTTTCATCAGTGATTGCTGGTATGGTGTGTGACAGTGGCATTGACGTGGCATCCTTTTGTTATCTATTTGACTCTAATACCATGTTGTGCGCATGATGTGAGTGGGTTCTATTCAGCATGTGTCGTCTGAGTATGATTATTTGTAGGTGACTCTGGAACAATGTTATCTAGTTTTGTTTGTGAAAAGCATTTGGATGTCCGATGAAAACTTGAGTTATCAATGGTGTGCTCAATGCAAGTTGTAAGGTCTGTCTATAATATTTTGATTGCGGTGTTGCGTCACGGTTTTGAATCTGGGCAGTAATAGTAGTCAGCGACAAACATAACAAGTCATTTTCCAAAATCACTGTCAATTTCATGCATTAGTACGATTTTATGCAATTGTCTGATCAATTAGTTAAGGGATCTGTGTGCAGCCAGCCAGACACAACTTCCGTCCCAGCAGAGCTGTCTTCTTGGCACTTCATCCTTCTGAAGACCATGCATTGAGTACTATTGAGGTGGGTGAGAGTAAGACCTTACAAATGTTGTTTTTGTGTTAAGAAGTAATACACAGTGCTCTAAATCTAGTATGAGTTATCCTCTCGCCTAGTAACTGGATACTTTTTCCTGTGCTTTGCCTGGATGAATAAATCATTCATGAATTATGTTCGCAATGCCAAACATTAAGTAACCGAAGCCTGTGTCATTAAATGCCTGATCATTTTAATAATCTGTTGCCTTTGGTGCCAAGAGGTTTCCTTGCTTCCTGGTGTGATATGAGTTTTGGAACTGATTCTCAGTCTCTGTTTTATTTATCTCTCACTGTCTCTGCATCTCTCTCCCATCTCTCTATCCCTCTCTCTGTCTTGCTCTTTCTATATTTTGCTCCTCTCTCTCTCTCTCTTTTCACTCCTCGCCCTGTCTCTCTGCAGATCTGTCTTGGTCTCTATCTTTCACACTTCTCGTTATCTCTCTGTATTCTGATCTATATTTTTCTCGCTATCTCTTTCTCTACTTGTAAACTTGCTCTGTTCTCCTGAGTGGTTCAGTAAGAAAATCTGATTATGTCCGCATCCTCTCAGAAATGGTTGATTCACGGATCTCCGAAGTATTTTTAGGAATATTTTCTTTGAATTAATAAAAAGTGTTTCTAAACGATATTGAAGCCTCCTACATTCTATGTATTTCCTTAAATAACCAGTGTATACTGTTGTCATTATCCTGTAAAAGTGCTTGGTCAGGATTCAAGCACCATGGTCCGTTTTCTGTGGTACACATGTGACGCACGTTATCGACTGTTAGACTTGGCATCTTTTGGCGTGCTTCCCCTGACTTTTTGCTTTCTGACCTCCCGGTTTTGACTCTGTTTTTGCTGGTGTAATGATTCTGCGCACTTTCCTCACTGCTGTCCAGTGGGAAAGTGCAAGTGCTCCTGTATAAAATGTGTTATGGATTGGTGTTTCCATGATTGGCCTATTTGGTTTATGTGTCAGTCCCTTGTAAAGTGCACTGTGAGTGCCAGGGCCTATAGACCAAATGCTGTTGGTGGGCTGCAGCACTGGATTGTGCCACCCACGCAAACAGCCCGTAAAGTGTAACTCGGGCCTGCCATTGCAGAGCCTGTGCGCAGCCTGGGGCTGCCATGTCGACTTGGCAAGTGCGCACACTTGCAAGTCCCTAAACCTTCCCTTTTCTACATGTTAGTCACCCCTAAGTAGGCCCAAGGTACCCCTGTGGGCAGGGTGCGTTGTATGCGAAAGGTAGGACATGCCCTGGTGTGTGTGGCATGTCCTGATAGTGACTTACAGCCTAGTTCATTTTTCACTATTGCAAGGCTACCTGTTCCCCATAGGCCAGGACGGGCAGTTTTGATTATTACAGCTTATAATCCTAACTGACCCCGGGAACATGGTAGAAATTCGAGTTTAGTATGCCTGGACTCAGAATGATAAAATGCATCTTTTAGTGAAGTTGGTTTTAACATTCTGTGTTTGAAAATACCCCTTTTAGAAAGTGGGTATTTTCTTGTCTAACCCTCCAAGCCTGCCTCTGCGAGGTTGTGTATTCCTTGTCTGGAGTGTGAGTGACAGGGGCTGGGGGATGCCAGGAGACAGGGTGAGTCAGCACAGGGCTGAATAGCAAGATCTACATGTAGATGGGTGGGAGGAGTTGCACCTGGGCCCTGAATAGGACAGTGCCTTCCCTCCACAATGCTGGCTCCACCTCCTGTGGTGCGTCTGATGTCCCTGGCCTACTCTCTGAAAGAAGGGACGGAGACTGTCAACAAAGTGCTCCAGAACTGGTTTGGACTAGGCAAAGGCCTCTCTGCCTTCAGAGAACAAAGGAATTTGGGATATAAATATTGGGGCCCTGACCCCATGAATTTAGATCTCGCTGGAATCAAGGAACCTGCCAAGAAGAAGAGCTGGAGAGCTGCTAGGAGGAGTACTGCTCCTTTGCTGAGTTATTGCCTTGTTGGGTTGGCCTGCAGTTGCTGCTTCTGTCTTGGGCAGTGAAAGGACTGAACTTTCTACAAACTTGTGCTGAGTATCTCCAAGGGCCTGAAACCGAGCTGGCCTCCTGTTAAGAAGTCTCAGGGACTACAAAGACTTCACAAGCCTCTGGGTACCGCTTCTGGAACGCTGTTTCAGTTGCCACAGAGGAAGGGAACTGCAACCGACTCCGTCAACCGAATCCATCCCTGACCGGTGACCTGTTTGCACCGCAGACCGCATCGCCCCGCTTCGCATCGCAACCCTGGTCTCACCGTAGGCGACGTCCGACGCCGTCAACACCGAGCCGCAGCTTGCACCGTGACCTGTGGGCACCGCAGTTCGCATCGCATCGCTTCACTGAACCAGCCGGACCCGACCGACGCGGTCACTGCAACTGGCTCAACAATCGTGACCGCATCGCATTTGGGGCACCGCTCGCACGTTTGCGACGCACCGCTCCGACTCGCACCGCTGTCCGACGCCAGCTCCCGCACTCGGGCTTGGTCGCCTGCATCGCAACCTGTCAGCACCGCATCGTACACCATCTCGCCCTGCACCGCACGCCTTGGACTCACCGACTCCGTCTGCACGACGCTCATCGAGCCGCTGCCTGCACCGCATCGAGGGACACCGCACCTTGCATCGCTCCGTCTTGCACCGCAACCGCGACGAACGCCGACCGGCTCGTACACTCCGTACCAGCCACCACGAGAAAGGTACTGTGACCGAGTTTGTTCACGACTCTGCTGGCCCGTAGCGACGCGGTCGGCTGGAACTGTTGGACTCTGTGTAATTCAGCATCGCGGTAGACCCGGACGGGGCTACCGACTCGTACTGAACTTTGCTTTTGTGTTATTCCTGCAAAGAAGAAGTTACCTTATCAAGCATTCATTTTTAAAGTATAGTATTGTGGATTTTTGTCGTAATTGGTCTTGTCTTGAGTATATAAAAATATTGGTTATTTTTCTAAACTGGTGTGGTGTCCGTTTGTAGTGCTTACACTGTATTACTGTTGGTTATGTGCAAATGCTTTACACACTGCCTCTAGAATAAGCCTGACTGCTCGTGCCAAGCTACCAAGGGGGTGAGCAGGGGTTATTTTAGGAGTGTAACTCCCTTACCCTGACTAGGAAGAAGGGTCCCTACTTGGACGAAGGTGCAAGCCCTTGCCAACTAGAGATCCCATTTCTAACATCGACATTTTACGCAGCTTCATTTAGAGCAACCTGTCTTTGTAAAGCAATGTATATTCGGATGCCCTAACACATAAAAAAGCAATTCCATATTAGAGTCTACATTTTTTTATTTTACCAGCATTACTTTCAAATGGAGCCACACACTACACATCCAGGCATGGGCGTTGACTCACCAAAATGTGACATCACATACCCTTTGACCTCAATGACATCAAAGGAAGTGACATCATATGACCCTTGGCCCTGATTTTTTTTCTAGGCAGGCATGTCACATGACCTAACATCACAACAGTTGAGGATTTGCATTGGATAGTATCACAAAGTAATGCATAGTTGGTCTATGCACTGCTTTGCATTATTTTGTATCAAGGGGCGTTCCATGGATGGTGCAGGGGTTCCCATGCAACCACCCATAGGTTTTGACGCAAATCCACGTCTATAAACATTGGTAGACAGGAATACAGGAATTTGCATCAAAATATTATGCCTCCTTGAGGCAGGATTAACTTGGAGAAATTTTTCATTTCTTCTCATTTTCCCGACGATGCATATATGCTGCATTGTACAGCAAAGTGGGAAACCCCTTAAAGCATAGTTTTTGCACTGGAAGGGACCCCCTCCAGTACAAAATCAATGCTTCAGAGAATGCACACACCTTGCACTATGGCACAAGATTATGTGCATTTGCGCATGGCTACCAGAAGTGCAACAGCGCACTGGGAGAGAAACAATGTGCCATATCTTATTAGATATGGTGCATATTTCTCTCCCACTTTGACGCAAGGAAGAGCAGCAACTTTGCTGCAGTGTTGCATTGCGTCATAGAATAGTACATCTGGGCCTCATTTTCACACAGTCTCACTCACAGCCTGTCACTTGACTCTCTTTCACTCAGACACACACATGCTTACACACAGAGAAACATTTTCTCACACATATGCAGGATCGCTCTCACTTAAACAGTCTCTCACCCGCAAGCATGCTTACAACACACATTTAAAGACATTTTTACTTACCACAGCTGCCACCATAGGTCCGAAGTGTGCTCCATTTTTATTACACTAATAGTGAATGATAGATTATTATTCACTATTAGTATAATGAAAATCAGTCAGACAATAAGGAATGCGGAACCCTGCGTGTTCTTGGCACTGATTTTGCTACCCCTGAAGCCAAGGGCTGCAAAGGCAGTGCCAGGGGTTGCAAGCCAGGGATTTCATATGTGACTCCTGGTGACCCCACCCCTAACTGACATCTATGCATCCTGGTAAGATCTGAGCAATCAAAAAATTCTGCAAATTTTAACCCTTTATTAAAAGGTTAGTGTACTAGTTCTCGATATGAGGGCCTGCTTTATAGACTAAAATGTTGAGATTGGATCAATTACTCGGAGTGGCATAGAACGTCGCCATTAAGGGAGGTTACTTGATGCATTTCAAGTGTGATTTCGTATGTTTATTGATTGTACAGTACACTTTTAATCGCTAAATGGATTGCTGATTGAGCATTTGACTTTCAGTGTCAGTGGTGCAGGAACAATTTTCCGAGAGATCAATGTTACATCTCTGAAGGCATATGTATTGTGAGAATCTAAGTGTCAAACAAAGAGCAAGTGTAACAAATGAGCCACGCCCATTCAGCAAAAAAGTGGCAAGGTATGCAGTCAGTGGTGCATTTTGGAGCACACTGTCGCATATATATTATTAAAACATGGTGTGGGAGCACACTGTCATTAATAGACAGCAAATTCTCAATTGAAATGTCCAAAAAATAGAACTGACATGCAATTTTATAGCAAATATTTATCATTTCCATACATGATATAAAGTACCTTGATTTGTTTTGTTCACATTAAAATCTTTGTTTCCATTGCACTTAAGAATTACAAAAAAATTGATTGATTTGTGCTTTCCTGACTGCTGATATATTTTTAAATATTTGTAGAGCTCATTTACAAGTATTTAAATTGTGCTGTGTGTTAGAAAAAACTGACATCTTACAGCCTTTACTTTCACACTCCCTGTACCGCCGCAAGACTGTCTAAGACTTCAGGTCTAAAGTTAGACTTCAGGTCCAAAGTTAGACTTCAGGTCTACACTTTGGGCCTGATTACAACCTTCGCGGATGGGTTGTTCCGTCAAAACGGTGACGGATACCCCGTCCGCCAAAATATAAATCTCATTATACCCTATGGGATTTATATTTCGGCAGACGGGATATCCGTCACCCTTGTGACGGAGTAAACCATCCGCCAAGATCTAAATCAGGCCCTTAGGCTTTAGGTCTAAAGTTAGACTTCAGGTCTAAAGTTAGACTTTAGGTCTAAAGTTAGACCAGGTCTAAACTTAGACTTCACGTCTAAACTTATACTTCAGGTTTTAACTTAGACTTTAGGTCTAAAGAAAGACTTTAGATCTAAACTTAGACTTCAGGTCTAAGTTTACCTTTGTGAATCAGGCAGGATTGTATAAGTAAACATCATTCCATGATGGCCGCTGTGGCATGTATATGCATTGTGAAATCATGAGACATGCACATGAAAAAGCAGTGTTGAGGTCTGGACGCTGAGGCTTCTGCTGTCCAATGTACAGGCAACTGTTTTGCGAAGCCACAATATCACCACACACTGGAATATGTGGTAGGCGAGTGCCCTCAAGAAATGCCACATTCTCAGGAGGACAAAGCCAAAATCTTAAAAAACCACCTTGCAGGATAAAGACTTCAGAGGATTGAAAAAAACAGGAATCACAGGAATCCAGAATCTGATAGAGGAATTATTCAGGAGTGAGGAATCTGGATGAGCAAGAGGAGGGAGCGAGAAAAAAAGTGAAGTGACTCACCCTCCAACCAGACTGAAGCCTTGCTAGAGTAAATAAACAGGAAAAGGAAATGACATCAAACAGCACATGACAGGAAATACAAAGGATTGAGAAAACCAGAAAGGAGTCAAAGAAGAAGCAGCCATGATGGAAAAGAGAAAGAAACAGGAACCAAAATCTGAACCAGACAAGCTGGGGAGAAGCTTTAAAAAGCAGCTGCAAAACCTCAGGCAGTGAATTACCATTTTGGAGCTGTAGGAGCAAGGAGCAACAGCTTGGAGTCCAGGAGCACGAGTAAAGGCAGCCTCAGTTGAGTGAAACTCACAGCCTCCAGCTGTAGGCTGCATCCAGTGCTTCCTAAGACCCAGGAGCCGGGTCGGACCACGATATGTACCCCATTCTCGAGTGCTGAGGCAGCTGAGACACCACAGTTGCAACAAGCAGCCATCTTAGTATGGTGTTTTGCCATAGACGCATGCCCATTTTAATGCATCAGCGTCCATTTTGTAATTTATTGCAAGTTTAATTTACCATCTGAGGATGGCCAATGGACATTTTCGAATGTCAAATTAAATTCTCAGAAAAGAAAGTGTGGAACTGCAAAAATGAAGAAGGAAGCAGCCGGTGACAGAGTGCAGTTCCCGACTCTCGTAAAATATATATGTATATTTTTATTTTTTTAAGGAAAAATAGGAAGGAGGGGCAGGAGATCAATAGAGAGGAGAGTGTGGTCCAACAGCAGCATGCAGCTGGTGGGCCATCACAAAGAAATAGAGGGGTTGGGTGACCATATTTTGAAAACCGTGACAGTCCACAAACTCAGTAGTAGGACTACAATTTCTATTCACTGAAGGGACACAGAATTACATAAATAACAGTGCACACAAATGTATAATACATTGACAATGAGACACTAAGGGCAACTAAATGCGTGTTTACACACAGTATTATCTGTGTTAGTTAAATTGTTTTGTTCTGAGGGCTGCTAACTAAATGTGCACTGGAACATATGAACACTTACATCCCTCTGTATTCAGTTGGACCTATCTGAAAAAAGAAACATGCACTAAACTTATTAAAATTTTCTCGTACAGATAGTGAAAAACTGGAATTGTCATGGCAAATTTGAGGTGCTTTCTCATCCTAGGATGGGATGTAGGAGCAATGCCTAGGAGTCAGCGGATAGGCAGCAGACTGCAGCTACTGGGTGTGGTATCCTGAGTGTCCCCGGCCCTGGCTGAGTGTTCTGGTGCACAGAAAGTTGTCCGTGTGTAGAATGTCCCCTTTCCTTGATTCCACTTGTGTCTGTTGCAAGGATCAGAGAAGACCCGAAGGCTGAGCTGGAAACATGAATTGCTCCTAGTTGGGTTTAGTGCTACGTAGGTACTTGAACCTGGTATGTAACATGTAACTACAAGTAAACCCACTCTCTCTTGTATCTGAACATATGAAGAAGACTTTGTTCTACCAGTGCAACACCAGAGCCATCACAAAGAAAAATAAAGAAAGGAAGAAGAAGGATTGGCAGCATTATGCAGCTGTTGAGCCCTAACAAATTAAATAAATATTTAAAAAGGAGAAAAATATTTTTTTTAAAGTGAGCAGGAGAAGGAGTTAAAAATGAATGTTAAAAAGCGTATAGTTAACAAGTGGCGTTGAGTAGAGAGTGAGCTAAGCAATGCATTTTAATTCGACATTCTACATTCTAAAAAGAAAAGAAAAAATAGTTCCCTGATGTCATGATAGCAGAGAAATGATAAAATGTAATCTAGTCAAAAGGATACACAAACACTAGAAACCTAGGGGCATATGTACAAGCCCCTATCGCCACCACAACGTTACCTATATTGATGCTGTGGTTTCGATAGGGGCTGCGACTTATGTACAAGTCAGCGTTATGCCACTTAACGTGGCTTAACGCTGCCTTGTACATAAGTCCCCCTTTCACACTAACCGCTATGGTTAGCGTGAAAGGGGTGGGCAGTGGGTGTTGGGGTGGGCGTTCCACCGCAAAACACCCATTCATTTTGACGCTGCCCCCTATGTACAAGGGTGGTGTACATAGGAGGCAGCGCCAAAATTAAGACCAGGTAAATCCTGGTCTTAAGTTGGCCAAACGAGGAGAAATACATTATTTCTCCTCGTTTTTGCTTTTTCCATGTGTGCTGCCTTGTGCAGTACACATGGAAAAAGCAAAATGCCATGGTTTGTTTATGTACAGGAAGGTGTCCCTTCCTGTACAGAAACAAACTTTTTTTTTAAAAATGCCATTTTGTCACTTTCATGTGTGCTGCATGAAGCAGCACACATGAAAGTAACAAAATGGCATTTTAGGATTGTTTATGTGCAGGAAGGGACACCTTCCTACACATAAACAATCCTCCCCTGCACGCAGACACCCTTGCACTATGGTGCAAGGGTGCCTGCGTTGTCGCTAAGTTGCTACACTTAGCGCCATCGCAGGGGGAAACGCAAGGCTACACCACATTATTGTAAATATGGTGCAGCCTTGCGTTTCAGAAGTGGCGGAGAGAGGCGTTAAGCCAGGAGGGCTAACGCCTCTCTCCGCCACTTCATTGTACATATGGCCCCTAGTGTATGAGACTCACGCCTAACAAACATTACAAGTCAAATGCATGAAAGGAACATACAAGAGGCCTAGTGTATATGATGCTTGCAAACAATTGACACTTTGGCCCTCCTTACGAGCAGCCTAGTGGTTGGTGTGATTTTTATTGCACCTGATAAAATCCAACTCTCCCGAGTTGGAATTTATCAGGTGTGATAAATACCACACAATTACGAGTTTTTTGGGGAATAATATGGATTTTGGTGCTTATTGCACCAAAATCCACATGTTCTGTTAAATACCAGGCTATTTTTCCCCCGATAAATATTAGCAGGTTTGACCTGTTGACATTTATCACAAAACTCATAATTTCGATATGTGCTGTAAGAGGAGACAACACAAATAGCCCAAATAATAAAGCTGCTCATAATGACGGCCTTGGTGTGTGAGACGATGACAAAAAGACACTTCATATGTGCGTTTCGCCAAACAAGTACAGTGCCCGAGTTGATGCCAGTGTAATTTACAGAGATCCCCTTTACATTTCCCCATCACTGAGTGCCAGCACTGGTATACTTACAACAAGCACATGGTCTGGTTTCAAGTAGGAACTTTGTCAGGTTAGTAGCCACTGTCCATTAGTATGAAAAGCGCTTCGACACCTCATCAGGGGTAGTAAACGCTATATAAATGTAACCCCTTACCTCTTCTATCCCTCCACTATCCTTTTTCAACCCAAATAAACTCACATGTCCACCGCTCAAATTAATTTCATATCTACCTATACTAATTCACCACTAATCCTCTTTGGGTTCTGGAGGAGCGTGCTACTCGCCGAAAAAGCGCTTCGACGTCTCGTCAGGGGGTAGTAAGCGCTATATAAATGCAATTACAATTACAATAGGAGTTTGGCAGTTCAGCTTCCACATAAGCTTGTGTGGCCTCGCCCCATTGGAGGTCAGCCCTTATAACTCTTTGACTTGGCAGCCCATCTGCCACAGGACAACTAGGTCATAACTGGGTTTGTTTTAGAAAATTAAAATACTTTGCTATGTGAGGGCAACCAACCCGGCGCCCGCTCAACAAAGTTAACAGCTTTTACTGAAACTGCTGCACCGTCCTCTTTCCGTTTTTTTGCAAAGGAGGGAGGAGTGAGAAAGCAGGGAAAACGGACATAAGGCCGCTGCTAGCTTGACTGGCAGCCACAATCAGCCCTGTAAAATATTTTAATTATAGCACAGCAAAGTGACTGATCTCCTTCAGGGAGGATTAGATTCTCCGTCCATGAAAATTGGAAACAAATTGGCGCTAATATTTAATTTTATTCCACAATTTTCCAAATACATGTATGGGATAAAAAATCAAGAGGCTAATATTTTAAAAAGTTGGCAAAGCACAGCTGCAGCTTTTTGGAAGTAATCCTTAAAAGGTTTTGTTAATGACTTTCTAACATGGAAAATATACGCATGCATGTTTTTGTTTGTAAAAGAAAAAAATCGCAAAAAAAATAGTTTTGTTTTTCATGGGGAAAATATTTTTCCTTTAGGAGAATGCACATTTTTTGCTGTACCCTTTCCTATTCTCAGCTTGGAAAAAATATTTACTTATGCCCTTGGTAGGAATAAGCTTCTGACCATTTCCAGGGGGTGATGGGGATAATAACTGGCTTGTAAGTACCACCAAATGTTTAAGTGTGTGGATGGGGTGTTCATAATACTCCCACCCCACCACCAGGAGAATATTTTTTCACTTGAAAACGTCTGTGTGAGTAAATGTTTTTACGAGTGACAAACTGACTTCTGAATTGCAAAATTTGTTTTCCATATTTAAAACAGGCTTTGTGAGTGTGTAAATCAAACTTAAATGTGCAACTAGCTTTGTGAATGTGGTCCCATACGTTTTATTTCATGGTCTGCTACAGTACCCAGTACTAGGATATCTCATGCCATTTATCCATGAAAGCAGCACTTTTTTCTCAACCTTGAGGGGTTTTTCATTGAGTCTCAGGAGAAGTAGTGAATGTGCTTGGAGTGACACATCTACCTGTTCAAATTTCCCAACTTTGTCAGCATAATCCTCACTTTCAGAACTTTATTTGGTAATTGTCTATATATTTTATTTCCCTTTTTCTTAAAAATATATTGTCAATTGTTGTAAGGCTCCATCTTGTATTATTGCTGAATGGATCAGTTATGTCCTACTTGCCAATGTAAGAAGTGTCCCAATAACTTGTTGATATTTCCTATTCGCTCATCACCTTCTTGTGTTTTTTAATCTGATTAAATCGAACCTACACATTAAATATGAATTGATGACCAGCACCCCAAATTTGAGATGCTCCTGCATTCCTGAAAAACTCTTCTACAAGGCTTTGACCCTGAAACCAGTAGGGTATAGTCTTCACGCATGAGGTCAGCTCCCTTGTGTATTTCCAGCTTTTCTCAAGCCAGTTTATACAACACGGAGACCTTAATGCTAGGATGGATTTTAAGGGTTTCAAAAGTGTTGATGTTTCAAAATTTTCCCCTCCATTTGACTGGCACGCATAACACACCTGAAACCCCTAGAAAACCAAAATCCCCTGGTATTTCCCCCCTCAGTTGGGTGAACGGTGTCAGGAAATATCAGAACCAACCCTTCCTTCTACCAAGATATGCCCAAAAATCAGGGCTGGACAGGTCTTTAATTCCACCAGGCATTTCCCCAGTGGGCTGGAGCCTGTGAAGATCTGTTTTGAAAGCCCAGGACCGGTCCTGGTGCCTTGGTCACTTTCCCCAAGTCCCCAAGGTTAATTGCAACACAGAGGGAGACTTCAAGTGAGAGATAAAGGAGGGAGGTACAAAAAAGGAAGCTAGACTGGTAGAAGAGAGGAAAGAGAGAAGGAGAAAGAGAAAAATGATGGATGGAAAAAGAGAGATTGCACAGGGAGAAGAAGGTAGCTAGCGCTGCTTTTGGTTCCTCAGGCTGGCACTGGCTAAATCTAGTAATCGAATCCTCCTGCATTGCACACTTGCGCAAATGAGAACCTCCCATTCACTTCCTAATTTTTCCTGCCACTGGTGCATCTCTCCAAAAGCCCTCAATCTAATCTGCTTGCAAGGTTGATAATTCTCAGAATTTTAACCAGGTCTCTCTAGCAGTTGATTTGACCAGATATTTTTACCTCACTCCCATTCATTAATACCTTTTGATCTCTTGACTGTTAAACTCCCCATTAGATGAAGTTGAGACACTACCCATCCAGAAGTAGGGTGACCATCTCCCTGCAGGTCAATAAGGGCAATGTTTCCCCTCTTGGACTATTGTGATACATCCTAATGCTCTCTGGGTGTTGTAGTTAGTGTTTGCGTTCATTGAACTAATGAGAGTAACACCCCTGTAATGAATGATTTCTCTGTGAAAAGTTCAGGATTTTACACAGCATCTGTAACGACCTGCGGTGAGGTGTTCATCCTAGCCAGAAGGAGTCAATTACCAATTCTAAGGGTTGAGGCTGCTTCTAAAAGTCATTTAAACAAGGCAGCCTCAGAGGTATGCCCTCTGTTTTAAATGATGTAAGAGAAATGAAAAAACCATGGCATGAAAAAATAACAGTGGCTAATCCCTGGCTCAAGAGACTCCAAAGAAATTGATTTTATTCAGCACCTGTTGATGAGTGGGAGTGACTGGTGCAGAAGCATTGTTTGCAATGACTGTTTGCAGGAAATAATTTGTGCATAAAGAGCCGGGTGTGGCTATGCCTGGATCAAGAGTGTCCAGACTGTGGTAAGAAGAGCTTAGACTCGAAGGCTGCATGAGGACACAGTGACGAAAAGGTGCTGTTTAATCGGATGATGCATTCTGCAGAAGATCAACCAACGCCATGACGCCGAGCGGGAGAACGGGTCTCCAGGGAAGCACATGGGGGCAGTAGGGGGACGCCGGTATTTCATTCACTGTAACGTCTGAATGGTACAGCCACAAGGGTGCAGCTTCCATTGGCGCAGCAGGTGCAGTGGCACCCGGGCCCTACAGCCTGCGGAGGGGCCCTCTGAACACTGAATATTGCTGTATTTCACGTTTCAAACACGGGCTAGAGAGCAGTTTTCTTCCTTGTACTAAGGCCCATGACACACTAGCCATGCCCCTATCAAGGAAGGCTACTGGATGGGCTTATTGATATAAAAACCCAAGATTCATTGATACCCGTTCGGGCATCTGGAACCTGCCTTGAGAATAAGCCATTACAAAATTATTATGACCGTTCATAACCAGCGTCGGATTGGTAACGCGGGCACTCGGGCAATGCCCGAGGGGCCGGTATCCGAATCCCAGCTGTGGGCTGCTTTTTTGAGCAGCCTGGGGGGCTGATTTGGGCGGTTTCTGCGTTGTTGGATGCCGCCAGCGGCCCAGTGGGTGCCTGAGTGGCCTTTCTGGAGGTAAATGGGCGTCCATTAACTCCCTTTTATCAACTGCAGAGGTGTCGCTCCCTTTCTCTCGCTGGGCCGGCCCATTAATATATGCATATTGAGCGGGGGCAGGGGGCCTGAGCAAAAGTGGCCTCACTTGTTTTCAGGTGTGTTTCACCAGTGTAAATTAATTCGTGCATTTTTTTTTACCCCCCCCTTTTTTTAAAATAAAATTTCGCAGAAGCAGTGTTTTGCGGAAAGGCAATATGCAAATTTGGGCCACTTTTTTTTAGCGTGCCCAGGCCGATTTTTATTCCCAATCCAACCCTGTTCTCTGCAATACCAGTTGGACTGCTAGGGTTTGTTTCTACACGCTTTGCCTTGGGCTGGCAGTCTGAAGAAGCATACAACGGGCGAGGCTGTGCGAAACAGGACACTCTTTCATGTGTGCAAAAGGCTGCTTTAATGACACTGATCTGCGCTATATTGACATAATTTGTCATAAAGCTTTAAATCTTACAAACCCAGGCTTATAATTACAGACAAACAAACTAACACCTTAACACCTTAAAAACTGCATCCAATTACCCAAGGTCAGCAAACATCTTAAAGCGTTATCCATCCTTAAGCCTCTGCCCTTCTCTAACTACTTCAAAGTTCACCTTCCTAACACTTCCAGAGCCTCAAGACTCGCCAAAACCCATAGCTCTACCCACTCCCCCGCTAGTAACATGCTGAGAACCATTGTTACCCCTCAAACTGACATAACTCTGCTCGCTGTTCCTGCGTGCCAAGCCAAAACTACATATATCAGCCTGTCCCACTAACAACAGAGAAGAAAGATGCCCAAATCCAGACCCGTAACCAGAAGTATTTTTTTAGGGGATCATGGCCCACACTGCTCAATAGGTTCATTCTTTCACAAATACATGTAGGGAAAAGGTACAGTATGCAAGGAGTTAAAGCACACAATGTTTATTGGTGCTTTTTTATTATTGTTGCTGTGATTGGTTGTACAACTAAATATTGACAGCCCCCCAAGAATATTGTTGTATAAGAAAATAAAGGACAGAATATTAAAAATAAGTACATATAGAAAACTGTAGATTTACTATTCCCAACTTCACATCTATGTGCTTTTCTCTGTTCTTCAGTCCCAGAAGCCTACCATCCTAAGAGCCTTCTATAACAGGAGAAGTTCCCCTATGACCATCGAGCAAAGGCCTTATTACAATGTGGTCATCGTATCCCTGAAGCTTGTTGACAATCCTTCTTGGACAGGACATCACGCTGCATGGATTTGGTGGGTTTTAACTGCTGTAGGGCAGAGGAACACCTCTTGACGTCTACTGCATTACCTTTACAGTAGGGTTGACTTCAAAGAGCCATTTTCTTTATCAAATTCAAAGTTGGAACGAATTGGAAATTTTTCCCTCGAGTCTGATTTTCTTCGTTTTGCTGCATTTTGTAGTATACTGTGCATGCTGATGTCACCCCAAAACAAAAGTGAAAGCATGCCAAGCTAATGTAAGCTGCAGGGATCCACAAATGTCCTACCACACAGTGTTCCTACATTCCTCCCGATAACAAAATTACCCCAGTTGTATGGCTAGGTTTTCGCCCATAAACAGAAATGCCCCAAATGGAGCAAGGAAACATCAATATTTTGCAACTTAACCCATTCTAAGGATGTGGGTAGCTGGGGTATTTAGGCCGGGGCTTGATTGGCACCCAGGAAAACCTACCAGTTCCAGCCATTCATGAAAACAAAACACCTAGGGGCATATTCTCCAGAACGTGTGATAACCATCGCAAAAGTTAATTAACGCAACCTCCAACATCGCAGTATATCGTGGGAAATTTACGCTGTGTTAACCAAGTATTCACAACACGGCGGTACCATGCGATAGACACCAGATAACGCGTCAAATGGCCGCGTTAAAATCAACGCCACGCCGCAAAAATGCGAAACACGAACTCCAAAAAAGCTGCGATGAGGCCAATAGCGATACAAAAAGCAGCGAAAACCAGCGGCAGGCCTGCAAATCCCACGCGTCTGGCTGGAAAATGCACTATAAAAGCAACAAAAACAACACACCAGAAACAATCCAAAGTGCGTAGCAACATGGATGCACCCTGACCCAGCGCAGAGGCCAACGCGAACCCCACAAGCCCCACAGACCACCAGCAAGGACCAACGGGGTCAGGGAAGGCCAAGGAGAAGAGGGAGAGGAAGACGGGGTGCAGTCCGTAGGAAAACAAGACCAGCGTCACGGATGTGACAGAACACTACCAGCAACTGACCCACAATCAGACTACCTTGAATGCAGCCGGAGTGTCGAGGAGGCCAATGGAGGAGGCCAAGAGGCGCTGGCATGACGTGAAAACCTAAACCAGGCCCAAAGCCGCTGCCAACAGGAAGGCAGCAACGGCGACAGGAGGTGGGAGTCCTGCGCCACAGGAGGAGCTGGAGGAAATGGAGGCCAGTCATCAGTGTGGAGACGGTGCAAGGAGGTGGGAGTACGGACACAGCTCGAGAGGACCTGACACAACAACAACAGGGTGAGTAACGAACAGGGACTGGGGGGACGGGGGGAGATGGGCACAATGGCACACATGCACAAGGATGTGTAGCACACTGCACACCCACAATTACCCAGGGTCATGTCCCCCATCCCCGTGGCACACTGCAGCACACACACATGGCAATCACAGCACATCCCATGACAATGTGGCACAAAGTGCAACACCGACACTGCAGAACAGGGGACACAACTGGGTCCGCCCATGCGCAGAAACAGGCCAATCACATTTGACAGAGCAGGGAACTGTGAGATGCATATGTACGGGTACAACCTCACATCAGTCATGTAGTCCAAATGTCCACTGTCCCCCCTCAAATTGCCAGCACCGCCCAAACAGTCACAATGTACATTGTCACACAGTCTGCATGTCTACAAGAACAATGCGCCAACATAAATGTCAACACAATGTCAACATGCATCTCCCCTTCACATTGCAGAGGGACAAACAACACCTCCAGCAGGTCAGACCAGACAACCCATCAGTGATGCCGGAGACGACCACCACACCTTCGACACCGACGCCCTACAACAACCCATGGACATCCCACGCAACCCACCACCAGGACCAGGGCAGACAAGCTACTCAGAGGAGAACCCAGCCCCTGCAACAGACCACACAGCATGAAGCACCCGCAAGCACGGCTGGCTCACAACACTTCACCGACCCACACATGGCACCCCAATGCCAGGTGTCAGAACACCAAAAGGAGGTGGCCGAACAGGTGCGGGTGTGGTCCGAACCCATGGAAGGCGAACTAGATCACATACGTGGGTGTCAATTACCCTTCAGGGACCACCTACACCCCACAAAGGAGACCCACACTGCCATAGAGACACATGCAGATGCACATTCCCAGTACAGAACCACGCCCAGGGGCACGCACATATCAGTCACACACCCACGTTGGCTCTGCGTACGACGGCCCAGTCCACTCCCTTACGAATTGAGTGGGTGATGACAAAGCCACATGTCCAAGCTCTAACCCGCTGCCTGCGGTGACATGTCTGCGTCCGCTGTACACAGCACACTGTAATGTCGTAGGGCCCAGGGTTCTCATGCATACAACAAGGCCACAGGGACACACGCAGATATTATGTTGAACTGGCTACAGGCACGTGCGCCCCGCCTCTTCATTGGCAGGGCCACATGTACAGTGACGCCTGTGCTGGATATGTGTGGGGTGAGCATAAGCCAGCCCGCACGGAGTGCTTGGTGCTGGCAACAACTTGAACAGTGGACACCAGTGCAATGGAAACAGAAAACACCTGCATAACAGAGTCAACTGCTGAGCAACATGGAGGGAGCCGGAGCAAGTACAGAGGTCACCCAACATACAAACAGAAGTGTCCGTGAGTTGCAGTGCACTGAGGTTGGGGCACTAGAGCTGAGCGCGCTCATGTGATGAAAATGACTAGGATTGTGTCCATTCGGGATATTCCTGTTGCAGATGCAGTGGGGTGTGTTAGACCTGCATCAACTTCCTCATCAACGTCCCAGGTCTCCCACACTGCCGGAGGTGACAGTGCTGCGCAACCTCTCCACAGCACAAAACTCAATCAGTAACGGTCCATGGGTTGCGGTGCACTGAGTCAGTGGCACCTGGAGTGCTGAGCAGGGGATCAGGCAGATGATGGCATCCACGACAGGTCTGAGCAACTCCGTTAGTCTGCCAGTACCACTGTTTCGACTCTGGCAGATGGTGGTTGGAGTTGGCCCTGGCGATGGTGGCGTGTGGCTCCTGCGGTGATGTGACGTCCGGGCCGGTCAGGACTCGATATGATGTGTGAGCCCTGGTGGTCCGCAGTTGAGGCCGGAGGCAGCGGACAGCGCAGGGCCACATGCACATGGCGTCGATGACCCCAAGACCACTGTCACAGAGGACATCCAATATTCATTCAGACAGGGTCCCTGACTTGAGCTGCACAGAGTTGGTGACCCCGGATGCACAGCGGCAGGCACAGGCACACCGCCACGGGACGGTGACTTGCGGTCCACTGAGGTAGGGCCACACAGATTGAGCGGGTCCCCGTCGATGTCGAAGGTGAATGTGGCGGAGGGTTGCGGGGGACAGTGGAAGGTGTCCTCCAGGGCATGATGCAGAGGGCAGAAGCTATCCGGAAGCAGCAAATGGAGGAGTGGAAAGCGACTGCCTCGTTGCCACCACCAATTTGGCATCAGCTGCATGAGGATGAAAACTACCCCCTAGTCCATAGACTCAGACGCCACCAATGTACGACCAGAGAGTGTCCATGAATGTCGGGGAACAGACTTAGTGGCACAGGGGCTGAGAGGGGATGCAGTCTGCGAGGATGCCGGTACACTGATATGTACTCCGGCATTGTCGAATCAAGACTCTGTGACCTACTGGACCGCAGTGTAGGCCGGAAGCAGCGGTCAGCAGTGGGCCACAGCCACGTGTCGTAGGCTCGCGATGCACAGAGTTAGTGACATCAGGGCAGTTGTCGGTAGTGTTCGATCACCTCCGTAACGATGATCCTTTTTCCTCCCAAATGCAACGCGTCATCTTCTTATGCCTCTCCTTGCGTGCAATGATTCGTACTCTGCCTTTGAATAATCGATGTTCAGTTCCAATTCTGTGACCTACTCGAGCGCAGCGTAGGGCCGAGAGCAGTAGTCCGCGTTGGCCCACAGAATCTTGCGCTGTGATGTAACACTAAGACCTGTTGGCACCACATCGAAGGGTGTATAGTGACATACACTCAGCCATGATTTATGTGCTCTGCTATGGTGTAATCAAGACTCAGTTCCAAATGTTGTCCGCTGTGCATGCCGGTGGAGTACGTCAACGAGAATGGAGTAGTGCGGGCCTGTGTTGCGGAGGCCGTGATGGTCTGAGGAGGCTGCCAAGGTTGCAGACCTCGGGCTTGGAAATTGCACCGGCACGTGGTGGGCCCTCTTCGACACACGCCGGTGTCGGAAGGTGGACATTGAGGCCTGGGTGCGCAGGGGCGGGCAGGACTGGTTCGGGGACCAGCGTCCCGGGGTGCAGCAGGCGCACAGGATCGCTGGCAACACCGCTCACGGCGTCGGCCTCGTGGCGGGGTGAGAGGCGCCGCCCTGGCAGAGACGTTGGGCATTCCGGAAGAGGACCACGCCCAGAGTTACGTGCCTTTTATTCACACCCCTACGCTGGCCTGGCGTACGCCGGGCCAGCCCACTCCGCTCACGCTTCCGGGGGGGACGTCACAGCTACATTTCCGCGATCTTCCCCACTGGCTGGGGGGACATGGTTGCGTCCACTGTCCACTACACTCCAAACACCAGCGGTGTGTGTCGACATGGATATGTGTGTGGTCTGCATACTGCAGTCTGGCCAACCCATCCACGCCACACTTGGCATTGTGTACATTCTCATTCATCGGTCCCTTGCCTCCTTCGCACATGCCTGGTCCCCACCTCTTCCGACATTCTGCTATTGTGTGTCCGAGGTGCCATGCCGTTGATGGCTCATGTACATGGCTGGCCCAGGTTCCCACAGTGAGTTGTGCTGTCATGTCTGGTGGGTGTGCATGTTGTATGTGAGCTTGTGACGTGTGCATTTCCTGTGTTGTGTGTTGCATGATTGTGGAGTTGAGGTGTGTGGTGTGTGCATTTGGTATTGGCCAACGAGCAGTGCATTTCCGTGGGTGCCATCCTGGTGGCGCAGGTTGATGATGGACTGTTGGGAGGTGCAGGTATCATGCACACTGCCTGGGTGGTTGGCGGTGGCGTTGGCGGGGATTCCACGGTGGTCCACTATTGCCTGCACATTGGTGGGATACGTGCGCTTTCTGTTGCGCTTATTGTGTGCAGTGTCGCCAGGGGCCACTAGTAGAACATGTGTGCAGTCAATTTCCCCCTGACACGTGCGGGAAGCCAGCTGTGGCGTACATGCCTTGCTTGGTCTCTGGCTGTTCCTGCGCAGTGTGTGTGAAGTATAGACAGTGGGGTACCAAGCTGATGGTGTCATCCATGACCGTTGTGGGGGACTTGGATTGGCCTGGCTGTGTGACTCCTCCGCCTCAGGCGGATGTTGGTTGGAGGGTACCAGAGGCCAACACGTGCAGCACGGCCAGAAGCTTTGTCTGCGGTGGGATGTTGGTTGTCCGCTGTGTTGGTACCGTCAGCCTGTGGGCAATGGTGGTCAGGATGCGGAGGAGGGTTGTCCCTTTGGGCATATAGTGGGCAATGACATTCTCTGGCGTTGGGTCTATGAGGTTGGTGCATTTTCGGAGGGTCGCTGTCTTTGTCTGCGCTGCCTCAGTGTTGGTCCGGGGGGCGGTGGGTGTCCGGGGGTGGGGGTGGTCCTGGGGTGGCGGTGGTGGGTGTTGGGGCCCTCTTGGGTGTCCGGCCCGCATGTTCAGTGGCTCCATGGCATCTGTTGGTCTTCAGGTGTGGCTGTGGGCTGGGCTCCCTTTTGTGGTGCAGGCTGCCATCCGACTTTACACCAGGTCAGAGCAGGTGTTAATTTCCTGCTGCTAACGCGCATTATCGCATGTTTCGTTGTCTTTTCGCAGATCTGGCTGGTGGTTGAGAATGTTGCGGAGTGGTGTTTTCGCTGCTTTTTACACGGGTACGCCTACTCTGCATCTCATTAGCGATAGTTGCCGGGGTCATCTGTGGCGAAGTTTTTTGCGGCTGCTATCGCGGGTAAACTGGTGTTATGGGCTGTTAACACCAGCTTGTGAATGGGGCGATGAATTTATCGCAACTTTGGCTGCGATAAAGTGCCGTTAACTCTGCGATAGCTCCTTGAGAATATGCCCCCTAGAGTAGTCCATGGTGGTGTGGCTTGGATGGATCCTAAGACCTTTTCTTATCCAGAATGCCCTGCAAACACTAAACTCTGGCTAAATCACAGATTTTCCTCATATTTCTGTGAAGGAAAATTTCGAAATCTGTGAAAATCCATAAAATTCCTGCCACTTAGGGGTCGATTCCGATGTCGGCCGGAAGCGCACCTAACAGTATTCGTCCGGAAAAAATACCAGCCGAACGCCTGTTTCTCGACCGACGCGAACACTCTACCGAACGAACAAGTACGATGCGCATAACAGCCCAGATTCCGAGCGAGCCGTACTTATCCATTCTAGCTCCTGTTCCCCGCCCGAACCGGATCCGTAAACGCCGACTCGAGTCGCACGGATCCAAATACACTGCATCTTCCGGCCGGACTAGTACGATGCGTCTTCCGTACGCGCCGAACTCGTCGCTACGTCCGGCACGTATGAGCATCCGGGAGAGCTGCACATAAGCTCCGATTCGCGCCACAAGACGATCCACGGCGACGAGACGAACAAGCCAGCGACGAGTACGAGTCGAAGCCACGAGAAACCCGAACGAGACGACCCAACCATGAATCCCATCGCGCAGGTCCTACCAATACTCTACATCTATTACCGGGACCGGCACGGACGCTTACGGCGCAGACGGTGTCAAACACCCACAATACAAACGACACGTACCCGAAATATGTCACACACACATAGGGATGCACAAATGACGTACACAAGCAACAGCAGAACCATAGGGGTGGGATGGCCAACACCAATGCCATACACACCCATAGGGGGATGGATGCCTGCCACTACTAACATCCCCACCCATAGGGGGCTGGATGCCTACCACTAACACCACCCCTACTCAGGGTGGGCTGGATGCCTGCCACTACTGCCATCCCCACTCATGGGGGGCTGGATGCCTACCACTACTACCATCCCCACTCATGGGGGGCTGGATGCCTACCACTACTACCATCCCCACTCATCGGGGGCTGGATGCCTACCACCACTACCATCCCCACTGATGGGGGGCTGGATGCCTACCACTACTACCATCCCCACTCATGGGGGGTTGGATGCCTACCACCACTACCATCCCCACTCATGGGGGGCTGGATGCCTACCACTACTACCATCCCCACTCATGGGGGGCTGGATGCCTACCACTACTACCATCCCCACCCATAGGGGGATGGATGCCTACCACTAACACCACCCCTACTCAGGGTGGGCTGGATGCCTGCCACTACTGCCATCCCCACCCATAGGGGGATGGATGCCTACCACTAACACCACCCCTACTCAGGGTGGGCTGGATGGCTGGCACTACTACCATCCCCACTCATGGGAGGCTGGATGCCTACCACTACTACCATCCCCACCCATAGGGGGATGGATGCCTACCACTAACACCACCCCTACTCAGGGTGGGCTGGATGCCTGCCACTACTGCCATCCCCACCCATAGGGGGATGGATGCCTACCACTACTACCATCCCCACTCATGGGGGGCTGGATGCCTACCACCACTACTATCCCCACTCATGGGGGGCTGGATGCCTACCACTACTACCATCCCCACTCATGGGGGGCTGGATGCCTGCCACTACTGCCATCCCCACTCATGGGGGCTGGATGCCTACCACTACTACCATCCCCACTCATGGGGGCTGGATGCCTACCACTACTACCATCCACACTCATGGGGGCTGGATGCCTACCACCACTACCATCCCCACTCATGGGGGCTGGATGCCTACCACTACTACCATCCCCACTCATGGGGGGCTGGATGCCTACCACTACTACCATCCCCACCCATAGGGGATGGATGCCTACCACTAACACCACCCCTACTCAGGGTGGGCTGGATGCCTGCCACTACTGCCATCCCCACCCATAGCGGGATGGATGCCTACCACTAACACCACCCCTACTCAGGGTGGGCTGGATGGCTGGCACTACTACCATCCCCACTCATGGGGGGCTGGATGCCTACCACTACTACCATCCCCACCCATAGGGGATGGATGCCTACCACTAACACCACCCCTACTCCGGGTGGGCTGGATGCCTGCCACTACTGCCATCCCCACCCATAGGGGGATGGATGCCTACCACTACTACCATCCCCACTCATGGGGGGCTGGATGCCTACCACCACTACCATCCCCACTCATGGGGGGCTGGATGCCTACCACTACTACCATCCCCACCCATAGGGGGATGGATGCCTACCACTAACACCACCCCTACTCAGGGTGGGCTGGATGGCTGTCACTACTACCATCCCCACTCATGGGGGCAGGATGCCTGCCACTACTGCCATCCCCACTCATGGGGGCTGGATGCCTACCACTACTACCATCCCCACTCATGGGGGCTGGATGCCTACCACCACTACCATCCCCACTCATGGGGGGCTGGATGCCTACCACTACTACCATCCCCACTCATGGGGGCTGGATGCCTACCACTACTACCATCCCCACCCATAGGGGGATGGATGCCTACCACTAACACCACCCCTACTCAGGGTGGGCTGGATGCCTGCCACTACTGCCATCCCCACCCATAGGGGGATGGATGCCTACCACTACTACCATCCCCACTCATGGGGGCTGGATGCCTACCACCACTACCATCCCCACTCATGGGGGCTGGATGCCTACCACTACTACCATCCCCACTCATGGGGGGCTGGATGCCTGCCACTACTGCCATCCCCACTCATGGGGGGCTGGATGCCTACCACTACTACCATCCCCACTCATGGGGGGCTGGATGCCTACCACTACTACCATCCACACTCATGGGGGCTGGATGCCTACCACCACTACCATCCCCACTCATGGGGGGCTGGATGCCTACCACTACTACCATCCCCACTCATGGGGGGCTGGATGCCTACCACTACTACCATCCCCACCCATAGGGGGATGGATGCCTACCACTAACACCACCCCTACTCAGGGTGGGCTGGATGCCTGCCACTACTGCCATCCCCACCCATAGCGGGATGGATGCCTACCACTAACACCACCCCTACTCAGGGTGGGCTGGATGGCTGGCACTACTACCATCCCCACTCATGGGGGCTGGATGCCTACCACTACTACCATCCCCACCCATAGGGGATGGATGCCTACCACTAACACCACCCCTACTCAGGGTGGGCTGGATGCCTGCCACTACTGCCATCCCCACCCATAGGGGGATGGATGCCTACCACTACTACCATCCCCACTCATGGGGGGCTGGATGCCTACCACCACTACCATCCCCACTCATGGGGGCTGGATGCCTACCACTACTACCATCCCCACCCATAGGGGGATGGATGCCTACCACTAACACCACCCCTACTCAGGGTGGGCTGGATGGCTGTCACTACTACCATCCCCACTCATGGGGGCAGGATGCCTGCCACTACTGCCATCCCCACTCATGGGGGGCTGGATGCCTACCACTTACTACCATCCCCACTCATGGGGGCTGGATGCTCTACCACCACTACCATCCCCACTCATGGGGGCTGGATGCCTACCACTACTACCATCCCCACTCATGGGGGGCTGGATGCCTACCACTACTACCACCCCCACCCATAGGGGGATGGATGCCTACCACTAACACCACCCCTACTCAGGGTGGGCTGGATGCCTGCCACTACTGCCATCCCCACCCATAGGGGGATGGATGCCTACCACTACTACCATCCCCACTCATGGGGGGCTGGATGCCTACCACCACTACCATCCCCACTCATGGGGGGCTGGATGCCTACCACTACTACCATCCCCACTCATGGGGGGCTGGATGCCTGCCACTACTGCCATCCCCACTCATGGGGGGCTGGATGCCTACCACTACTACCATCCCCACTCATGGGGGGCTGGATGCCTACCACTACTACCATCCACACTCATGGGGGCTGGATGCCTACCACCACTACCATCCCCACTCATGGGGGGCTGGATGCCTACCACTACTACCATCCCCACTCATGGGGGGCTGGATGCCTACCACTACTACCATCCCCACCCATAGGGGGATGGATGCCTACCACTAACACCACCCCTACTCAGGGTGGGCTGGATGCCTGCCACTACTGCCATCCCCACCCATAGCGGGATGGATGCCTACCACTAACACCACCCCTACTCAGGGTGGGCTGGATGGCTGGCACTACTACCATCCCCACTCATGGGGGCTGGATTCCTACCACTACTACCATCCCCACCCATAGGGGATGGATGCCTACCACTAACACCACCCCTACTCCGGGTGGGCTGGATGCCTGCCACTACTGCCATCCCCACCCATAGGGGGATGGATGCCTACCACTACTACCATCCCCACTCATGGGGGGCTGGATGCCTACCACCACTACCATCCCCACTCATGGGGGGCTGGATGCCTACCACTACTACCATCCCCACCCATAGGGGGATGGATGCCTACCACTAACACCACCCCTACTCAGGGTGGGCTGGATGGCTGTCACTACTACCATCCCCACTCATGGGGGGCAGGATGCCTGCCACTACTGCCATCCCCACTCATGGGGGGCTGGATGCCTACCACTACTACCATCCCCACTCATGGGGGGCTGGATGCCTACCACCACTACCATCCCCACTCATGGGGGGCTGGATGCCTACCACTACTACCATCCCCACTCATGGGGGTTGGATGCCTACCACCACTACCATCCCCACTCATGGGGGGCTGGATGCCTACCACTACTACCATCCCCACTCATGGGGGGCTGGATGCCTACCACTACTACCATCCCCACCCATAGGGGGATGGATGCCTACCACTAACACCACCCCTTCTCAGGGTGGGCTGGATGCCTGCCACTACTGCCATCCCCACCCATAGGGGGATGGATGCCTACCACTAACACCACCCCTACTCAGGGTGGGCTGGATGGCTGGCACTACTACCATCCCCACTCATGGGGGGCTGGATGCCTACCACTACTACCATCCCCACCCATAGGGGGATGGATGCCTACCACTAACACCACCCCTACTCAGGGTGGGCTGGATGCCTGCCACTACTGCCATCCCCACCCATAGGGGGATGGATGCCTACCACTACTACCATCCCCACTCATGGGGGCTGGATGCCTACCACCACCACCATCCCCACTCATGGGGGGCTGGATGCCTACCACTACTACCATCCCCACTCATGGGGGGCTGGATGCCTGCCACTACTGCCATCCCCACTCATGGGGGGCTGGATGCCTACCACCACTACCATCCCCACTCATGGGGGGCTGGATGCCTACCACTACTACCATCCACACTCATGGGGGCTGGATGCCTACCACCACTACCATCCCCACTCATGGGGGGCTGGATGCCTACCACTACTACCATCCCCACTCATGGGGGCTGGATGCCTACCACTACTACCATCCCCACCCATAGGGGGATGGATGCCTACCACTAACACCACCCCTACTCAGGGTGGGCTGGATGCCTGCCACTACTGCCATCCCCACCCATAGCGGGATGGATGCCTACCACTAACACCACCCCTACTCAGGGTGGGCTGGATGGCTGGCACTACTACCATCCCCACTCATGGGGGGCTGGATTCCTACCACTACTACCATCCCCACCCATAGGGGATGGATGCCTACCACTAACACCACCCCTACTCAGGGTGGGCTGGATGCCTGCCACTACTGCCATCCCCACCCATAGGGGGATGGATGCCTACCACTACTACCATCCCCACCCATAGGGGGATGGATGCCTACCACTAACACCACCCCTACTCAGGGTGGGCTGGATGGCTGTCACTACTACCATCCCCACTCATGGGGGCAGGATGCCTGCCACTACTGCCATCCCCACTCATGGGGGCTGGATGCCTACCACTACTACCATCCCCACTCATGGGGGCTGGATGCCTACCACCACTACCATCCCCACTCATGGGGGGCTGGATGCCTACCACTACTACCATCCCCACTCATGGGGGCTGGATGCCTACCACTACTACCATCCCCACCCATAGGGGGATGGATGCCTACCACTAACACCACCCCTACTCAGGGTGGGCTGGATGCCTGCCACTACTGCCATCCCCACCCATAGGGGGATGGATGCCTACCACTACTACCATCCCCACTCATGGGGGGCTGGATGCCTACCACCACTACCATCCCCACTCATGGGGGGCTGGATGCCTACCACTACTACCATCCCCACTCATGGGGGCTGGATGCCTGCCACTACTGCCATCCCCACTCATGGGGGGCTGGATGCCTACCACTACTACCATCCCCACTCATGGGGGGCTGGATGCCTACCACTACTACCATCCACACTCATGGGGGCTGGATGCCTACCACCACTACCATCCCCACTCATGGGGGGCTGGATGCCTACCACTACTACCATCCCCACTCATGGGGGGCTGGATGCCTACCACTACTACCATCCCCACCCATAGGGGGATGGATGCCTACCACTAACACCACCCCTACTCAGGGTGGGCTGGATGCCTGCCACTACTGCCATCCCCACCCATAGCGGGATGGATGCCTACCACTAACACCACCCCTACTCAGGGTGGGCTGGATGGCTGGCACTACTACCATCCCCACTCATGGGGGCTGGATTCCTACCACTACTACCATCCCCACCCATAGGGGATGGATGCCTACCACTAACACCACCCCTACTCAGGGTGGGCTGGATGCCTGCCACTACTGCCATCCCCACCCATAGGGGGATGGATGCCTACCACTACTACCATCCCCACTCATGGGGGGCTGGATGCCTACCACCACTACCATCCCCACTCATGGGGGGCTGGATGCCTACCACTACTACCATCCCCACCCATAGGGGGATGGATGCCTACCACTAACACCACCCCTACTCAGGGTGGGCTGGATGGCTGTCACTACTACCATCCCCACTCATGGGGGGCAGGATGCCTGCCACTACTGCCATCCCCACTCATGGGGGGCTGGATGCCTACCACTACTACCATCCCCACTCATGGGGGGCTGGATGCCTACCACCACTACCATCCCCACTCATGGGGGGCTGGATGCCTACCACTACTACCATCCCCACTCATGGGGGGCTGGATGCCTGCCACTACAACCACCCCTACTCATAGGACGGGTAATGCATGACACAACTAGCATACTCCCACATAAGGACTGTCTGTAAATTACATCCCACCCCCAACACCATGACAAGCGTGTGTGGTCTGTGTCAAATGCATACAACACTGAACATGACATTGAACATACAATGTGACCCCCTAACACATGTGTCACACATAATTGTGTGTGTGGCCTACACAATGCAAGCAGACCATGACCACTGTGGCAATGGGGCCCAAAGCCCCATCACCACAGTGCCCAAAAGGTAAGTGTGTGCTCCATAGCTGAAGCATATTTTGAACAGTGTGGCAATGGGGCCCAAAGCCCCATCACCACAGTGCCCAAAAGGTAAGTGTGTGCTCCATAGCTGAAGCACATTTTGAACAGTGTGGCAATGGGGCCCAAAGCCCCATCACCACAGTGCCCTAAAGGTAAGCGTAGTCCTGGTAAAAGCTGCAAAAACAAAACTGCAGGGATTATTCCTGGCCACACAACACCAAACACTACAGTGGCATTGTAGTGCTTGTGTCCCATAGCAACATAGATTGTGTGAGGCAAGCAGTGCAGTGCCAATGACACATCGTTCTGGCCATGTGCACACAAACATCAGCCATGGGGGCCCACATTGTCTACATTCACAAATGACACAATGACAGAAGTGAGCATCATAATGCAGACCCACATATCTGCACCAATGGACACACAAATGTAGATATCCTGTGGAGACTGTAGATGTCAGGTGAACAAATACCATACCATGGCAGCAATGGAACATACTGACCATGATCAATGTGCTGACTGATGACCTAGCAGTCCCAGGGCCAGCAGGGGAAAGCCAACAAACAACATACAGCCAATGGCAAACTAAAGCTATGCCAATGCAGTGGTGCAAATGCAACAAACAGGCAGACTCACACTGCATATCAAACACAACAGGTGAGGGGGTTGTGTGCCAGTGTCCCCAGGCAAACACACAACACATGAGGAGGCCAGATTCACTAATACACAGATGTCAACACAGTCACATACAGAAGTAACTCATGGATTGGATTCCCCTATGTGGGCAAACAGGCATTGTGAGATGAGAGGGAGCCCAAATTACACATGTCACACAAGCTTGTAGGAACAGCAACAAACACAGCAAGAGACAGAACCACCACAGCACTCCCCCAGGGACCCCACATTGTGGTGACACTAGCCTGCATGACAATCACACTGTGATGACAAAGGTAGATGTCATCCACACTGTGAACCACAGCCATGTGTCCTGAGCAACAAACTACCATCACACCTATACAAGCACAAAGCACTCAGCATGGCCTGCCAGCCAAGGACAATATGGAGGTAGTGCCCCAGCCGTGCAACAACTCACATTTGCACACACTCAACGCCACACACCTTGATCTCCACCAATGTGCAGCAGTGAATCTCACATGGACTGCTGACATTGCACATGCACCCATGACAATCCCAGGGGTGGTGGGGGAAATAAGGTGCAGAAACCCATCACACATGGCCAGTCAACAAGACTTGTGAATGTCTGACACACTGCACAGTATGCCGTACATGGGCATGACGTGAAATCCACCCCAAACAATGGGACCCTGGCCATAGTCACACACCAATGAAGAAGCCAAGCTGACCCATAAAGGACACACATAGACAACTTCCAACATTGCAGCTCTGACCCTGAGGATTGGCAGCAGTCACACACACAACGTGTCACAATCACTGAAAGCATACACAAACAGAAAATCACATTACTTGTGTAACCAACAAGTGCCAAGAGGAATCCTGACTGTGTCCCATCTGCGTTTGCCCACATCCCCAGCCCTGACAACAAAGACAACTAGGGATGACAACCTCATGAACATTAGTTTGCCATGCACCCACATCCCGGAGAAACCAGGTCCAAGATGCTGGATGAACACAGAACAACTCAGCAAGCATCACAAACAGGATCATCCGTAGGGACACAGCCTGTGTAGGAAAAGGAGAAGGGAACACGCACAGACATGCCTACACAACACACAACACGGGCACAGCCTATATCACGGAATCACGCACTGCCATGAGGGCACTCCACTCCTGTGGAAGGTCAGCTGTGCCAAACCTTGTCTGTGCACGACTCAAACATGTCAGCAGAACACTCGGTCAGTAAGTCAACAACTACAACACACTGAAGGCTCTGCTCATATCAGCCTGGGCACGGGAGTGTCACGTCAGTCATCTGCATACACCCAAGACACGTGTCAAGCAACTTGCACTGTGTACACAGATGAGTCCTCCAAATTTGATGTGCTAAACTGCATGTCCATTGGAGACGGGCACACAGTCAGGGTACTAGGAACATTGGACAGTGGTAAGCCCACCAGATGTGCATCAGTGTAGGACAAAGATGGTAATCTACAAATGCTAAACGTACATCCCTGTGTCAAATGCTGAACATTACACCCTCAGACTGCAGCAAAGGATGCTATAGATCCAGACTAGATTAGGACACATATCCCATGGACCACATGGAGCCCATCACAGCAAAACTTCATTTACCTGATCTGAACACTATTACAACAGCAAATGCATGATTCCACACATCTACATCATGTACCTCCAAAGATTAACCACAAGTAAACAAAAAGAGGCTTTATTCAGCAAGTGTGCAACTCAAATCAAAAGTCCAAAATAAACTAAGGCCAATGGCCAGTCCAAATGTACAGTCCCAACAGGGTGATGTGTGACAACTTGTCAACAATTGCTTGCCTGCACAGGTACGGACAGGGGACATCCCCCTTGGAGGGGCATACGAGGGGCAGGCCAGGCACCGCAGGGACAGGATCAGGGGATGCCAGAAGGAGGCAGTGAAGGGGAGGTGGGTGCAGGAGTGTCACCGGCAACTGCAGTGGAGGTGTCTGACTCAGGGGGCTGGCACCACCGCAGGGCTCAAGTCAGATAGTGTTGGTGCTGCAACCACTGCAGTGGGCTGGTCAGATGGAGTGGACTGGGTCCCCAATGCAGTGCCCGAGTCAGACGGGGTGGTTGTGGACTCCACCGCAGTGCATGACTCCAAGGTAGTGGAAGGTGGGGCAGAAGAGCTGGGCAGGACAGAGGGGGGACACGGTCTCCACACCAGTGGCACAAAAAGGCAGAGCGTCTGGTTTTGGGGTGGAAGAGCAAGTGGCAGGGGGGGAGGGCCTAAGCAGTTTGGGGATGCGGTATCGGTGTGTGGGGGAACCTGGGGCAGGGTGTGGCGGTGGAACCTGTGGAGTGGTGGCCTGGGGGTTGGAGGTGAGAGACTGTGTGGTTGACTTGCAGGGCGGTGGCGGGGTCTTGCTCTTCCAGGACCGGGGGACTTGCGGGTGGGGGCTCACTCTGCCTGCGCCTGGGGGAGGGTGTCCGGGGGCGAGGGGCACCCTCTGTGGGTGGACTCCTCTCCCGGTATGCTGGATCAGCAGGATTGGAGGGGAAGAGGCCGAGGTCACACAGGAAGATCTGCTGTGTAGGTGTGTTAGCAGGCGAGGCAAGGGAAGGGGTCTTGGAGGGAGAGGATTTGGAGGACTGCGGAGTTAATGTGGATGCCTGTGTGTGTGTGTGTTCCCCGTCCCCTGTGTCTGTGGTATCAGTCCCCTGAGGATGCGTGTGTGCACGTCTTGCCTTTCTCTTGGGTGTGTCTGTGCTGCTCGTGTCTGTGTGTTTGGGTGACTGTGCAGGTGTGCATGTGCTTTGGACAGGTAGGGGGGCAGGAAGTGTGGATGGGGCAGAGGTGGGAGGGGTGAGGGACTGTTGGAGGAGGGACACTGCTGCCGTCAGGGAGGAGTCCATGGACCTATTGCTCCTCTGTAGGGCAGACATACCCGTCGAGATGCCCTCCATGAACGACACCAGCTGTGTCAACAGAGTGGTGTGTGCATGGAGGACACTCAGCATTGCTGCCTGCCCTACATGGAGCTGCCGAAGGAGGTACACAGACTCCTCACTCAGGGCAGCAGGGGACACAGGGGCAGGGGCTGCAGTGCCTGGCACGAAGGAGACACGCTCCCGAGTACGGGAGCCTCCACGGACCTCAGGAATGGGAGCCAATGGGAGGGCGGTGGTGGTGGTGGCGGGGCCAGACAGACTAGCTGGCCTTTGGTGGCTGCTGAGACCCGCCTCCACAAGGGAGTCATCCTCCGAGCTGCTGTGGTCCTCAGCTGAGGTGGATGGTGCTGAGGACTCCTCGGTGTGGCTCCCCTCGCCCTCCGTGCCACTGGGTCCCTCCGACCACTCGTCGGCTGCTGACCCAGTCTGGCTCTGCAGCTCCTCCTGGTCCGTGGAGCTGTCCCCTCCTGTGGCCGTGGATGTATCTGCAAACAATTAGGGAAACAGACATACATCAGTCACCTGCACTGACCGCACACACCACAGTAAGTACAGCACATTTCAGAGCAAGCCCTGGCATCCTTAGTTGAACATTGCCTGAAGTCCTCACACAGATTCGGGAAGCCAATTGTCAGTCTGATGGTCAACCATGGGACTCACACCCCTCCTGCCCTTGCACCCATCTGTCTGGTGCCTGTCTGATGGTAAGACCCCAGTGTGGACACATGCACCACCTACACAGTTGTTGGACATTGCAGGGAACACGGTGAAGTATGTGAACATGCACACATCACATCTCTTGCCACTGAGTCAGTGCAGGTGTCCGGATAAAGGGATGGCCAGAGTCTAAATAGAAATGCATGTGATGCATACCAGCACCAGACACCATGATGCACCCATGTCCGGATAGTCAATGCCACAATGGGGTGCATGTTGCACATGTCACTCCCCGGCAGGATCAGTCTCAGGAAGTTTAATGCCATGACACAGGAATGCGTGCAAAGTCATACATTACTGTCTCAAGTCACATGGCCATGGCAGCCAGCCAACAACAGTCTGCACCGTGTCACAATCCGAGGGAATGGGGAATGCAAGTTATGTGATTGACAAGTGCACATGTCCATCCCCCAAATACCACATCATCTGTACTACTATTTGTCCACGTCATACCAACTGGACATATGGGGGACATGAAACACAACTCTCTGAACATGAGCACCTCACAGTGTGCTGTGAATGACAATACAGCTGCCTGAAAGTCACAGTCGCAAACACCTGTGTGCACAGTCAAGTGATCAGACACCTATAAGTCACAGAAGTATCGTCTATCATGGTCACATCTCAGATGGCATGCTGAGCCCTAACCGATAAACATACCAGTAGTCCTGACAACGAAGACACAGCACAATGAGACAGAGGCAGACACCTGAGGGTACATTACACTGATCACAACATGCCAGATGATACACGGGAGTGGGAGTACAGAGTGCATTGCATGCCCTGGAGTAGGCATTACTGTCCAGCTCCACCTGTAAGAGGGATGAGTCCTGGACAGTAGGCAGGTGGCTAAGCATGTGTGACACACTGGATACACATACTCCTGAGGCCCAAACATTGTTCCCACCAGCAGCATGGGTGTGTGCCAAATTCCCCAGGGACATGTGGTGAGTCAGAGCAGCAAGCGGACCACATATCAAAGTTACACCCAGATTACATGTCAGAACTTAGGCATTGTGTAAGCAATTGACCCACCCATGAATCGCACAACATAGTCACGGGAACAAATGCTGTCCCCCAGCTTGAGCAAAGCTAAATGCAATGACACAGTCCCCAAATGACACAATTTCCTGACTATAAGGGCCACACATATGCGTATCAGAGGAGAAGTGGGCATGTCACAAATGAGGGACATGGGTCCTGGACCACATGACTGATGTACTGTGGAAGTTTAACCAGGCCAGAGGAGGGCACATAGCATGTCAGACAAAGTGCACAGTGCAGTCATGGACTCACCCCCTCCTTGCTGCTGTCTGTCCTTCAGCTGCCCATCCAGGTCAGGGAAGACCACCGCCAGGATCCGGAGCATGTGGGGGTCAGGGTCCGGTGTCCGCCCCTCCTGCGAGGAGGCGACAGCTTCAGCTGGACCCTTGCGATCCTCCGGGTCCAGCCACGAAGGTCCTGCCACCTCTTCTGGCAGTTGCGGATCCTGCGCCTGTAGACCCCCACGGATCTTACTTTCCGGGCGATGGTCAGCCAGATTTCCTGCTTCTGGTGGGCATCAACCTGTGAGGATGACAAAGTGAAAAGGCCATTACTACACATGCAACATATACGTGCATCACACAGTTCGATATACATGTCTCAATCACAGGGGCATATGATGTACACAGGCAGTGCAACAATGGCTATGAACAGTTTGCCAGCAGTCACTACATGGTATCATTGCATGGGAAGTAAACCTAGTTGGAATGCACTGTTACTGCACTGTACCAGTTCAGTGCATGTAACTACACACTTTGGGGTGTGACAACTACTCAGTGGGCATGCTAGCCAGTGGTGTGCACACTGAAAGCCCTGCTAGTCAGACAACATGCACAATTAGTGAGGCAGTGGACAGCACACTCACCTGCTCCCCTGGTTTCCCATACAGCTTGCTGTACTGTGGAAGGAGGCTGTCCAGCAGGGCCTGGTTCTCCTCAAGGCTGAAGGCTGGGGCTCTCTCCACAGTACGTGCCATTGCAGGAGCCAGAGGATGCATAAACAGCAGCAGTGTTGGTGGCAGATGTCATCCTGGAGCATGTAGTGCAGGCAAGTGAGCTCTCAGGGGAACAGCCAGCATTATATGTGTGCTGCAGAGGCAGATACTGTCCCATGTGTCCAAAGTGATAGGTCAAAGTCGTTTGCATCTTCTGAATCTGACCAATCCATGGAATAGCAGCACTAATACACGCCCACAGCATCCTTCAAATCTTCAACTTCATGACACCCATGATTTTGCAACATTGTTGTGGCTGGCCAACTGAATTCACTGCATCAGACTCGTTGGAGCTTCGAAAACGCGTCCGTTGCCATGCCAGGCCCCAGCCAATGTGTGCGCACCGTTCGGTCCACTGCTGTACAATGCGTATTTCGGGATACAACGCGTACCCGCTCACATACAATGCAATGGGCCGGCCGGGCACACCGATCGTCCATTGCTGTTCAACGCGTACCCGGGATACAACGCGTACCCGCTCACATACAATGCAATGGGCTGGCCGGGCACACCGATCGGTCCATTGCTGTTCAACACGTACCCGGGATACAACGCGTACCCGCTCACATACAATGCAATGGGCCGGCCGGGCACACCGATCGGTCCATTGCTGTTCAACGCTGTACCCGGGATACAACGCGTACCTGCTCACATACAATGCAATGGGCCAGCCGGGCACACCGATCGGTCCATTGCTGTTCAACGCGTACCCGGGATACAACGCGTACCCGCTCACATACAATGCAATGGGCCGGCCGGGCACACCGATCGGTCCATTGCTGTACAACGCGTACCCGCTCACATACAATGCAATGGGCCGGCCGGGCACACCGATCGGTCCATTGCTGTTCAACGCGTACCCGGGATACAACGCGTACCCGCTCACATACAATGCAATGGGCCAGCCGGGCACACCGATCGGTCCATTGCTGTTCAACGCATACCCGGGATACAATGCATACCCGCTCACATACAATGCAATGGGCCGGCCGGGCACACCGATCGGTCCATTGCTGTACAACGCGTACCCGGGATACAACGCGTACCCGCTCACATACAATGCAATGGGCCGGCCGGGCACACCGATCGGTTCATTGCTGTTCAACGCGTACCCGGGATACAACGCGTACCCGCTCACATACAATGCAATGGGCCGGCCGGGCACACCGATCAGTCCATTGCTGTTCAACGCGTACCCGGGATACAACGCGTACCCGCTCACATACAATGCAATGGGCCGGCCGGGCACACCGATCGGTCCATTGCTGTTCAACGTGTCCCTGGACAGGTCACACGCATATGTCACCATGCTGGTCACTGGTGAACCTATGCCAGCCACATATACTTTCCAGGGACTCAGGGGCACACCTACAACACCACACCCAGTCCACACTGTATCTAAGGCATGTGTGGCAGCATAACCTTATCTGTGTATGGGGGTGAACATGTGGTTTTTGGGGTGGCATTTGGGGGCAGACACACCCAGGCTGTGCACGTGTTCATGGGGACAGGGTCCTTTGTGTGTTGTGCACCTGACCACTGTGGTGTGCAACTTTTCATTCATGAGCATGTGTCATGGTCACATTTCCAGGTTGTGTATGTGTATGACATGTCACATACCCCCAGGCTCACATGTGGGAAGGCATGTACGTCACAGGGTGGCCCATTGCCACAATAGTGATGTCTGTTGTGCATGTTGTGTTTCACATGTCTCTGACTCCATGTGCACAATGGGAGACAGTCTCCACATCCACGAGGTTTGTGTATGAACTTTGATGTTGTGTGTGTGTGTGTCACAGACGTCCATGTCTGTCCTGCAGAGGCTACAGGGGCCACTACCTGTGGGTGTCATGTTAGTTTTTCTGACGTGTACATGATACGCTATGTCATGCCAGTGTCCATGTGGCAAGACAGGGTCCCTGGGAATCTACCTGTCAAGGAGCTGTGATGCCTGTGGAGCATCTGTCCAGACATGTCACTGTGGTATGTGTGTGGAACGTGAGAGCAGTAAATGGGTACTGTGACACAGCCTAATGGTTTCCCATAGCACACCCTGGAACCTGTTGTCAACACTTGTTGAACAGACATGTTAGATGATGTCCATGTAGGTGCCATATATGTCCAAACAGAACGACACACACATCAAGTACTTGTGTTTGTTAATGATGTATCATGTGAAATTGAGTATGGTGAACGGCACATAGTTGGGGTGACTGACAATCTTGCTTTCTTCACCTATGCACTGCAGGGCTCCTGCTGTCCATCGACCATTCCCAGACATGGCAACGATGGTGGAACGTGACAGCATCCGACGGTACCGCTTCACCAGGCAGCTGATTGAGGATTTGGCAGTGCGGTTGGACCCACATTTGCAGCCTGGCCGTCCGTATCCTACAGCGCTGACCCCCAAGGTGAAGGTGATGGCAGCCCTACACTTCTTTGCCACCGGTACCTTTCAACACACTGTGGCGACTGCCGGTGGGATGTCACAGACTATGTTCAGCCGTGTGCTACGCGATGTTTTGGGGGCAATGTTGATATACCTGAACCAGTACATCTATTTCCCAACACGTCAACGACTCACTGACGTCAAGAGTGACTTCTATGCTCTGGGGAGGATGCCACATGTAATTGGCTCCATTGATGGGACACATGTGGCTTTGATACCACTTCAGGCACATGAGCAGGCATACCGGAACCGTAAACATTACCATTCGATCAATGCTCTGGTGGTATGTCTTGCAGATATGACCATCACACATGTGTGTGCCCGTTTCCCTGGTTCGGCACACGATGCCTACGTGATGAGGAGTAGTCGCATCCCGAGGATGATGTCACAGATGCCGAACCAGCGTGCCTGGCTTGTTGGTGTGTACTGACTTTGTACCATTGTGTGTGTTCTGCTATGTTGTTTTCCGCACACATTTTCAAATCGGCTAATGTGCAATTGTCTGTCTGTAGGTGACTCAGGATACCCCAACATGCCGTGGTTGCTGACACCCCTCAGGAACCCTGTGACACCAGCCCAGATGCGCTACAATGAGGCACATGGTCGGACGAGGAGGGTGATTGAGCGGACCTTTGGTCTCCTGAAGAGCCGCTTCCGCTGCCTGGACAAGACAGGAGGGGCCCTCCCATATGCCCCAGCAAAGGTGTGCAAGATTGTCATCGTCTGCTGCATGCTACACAACCTGGCAGTGCGGAAGGAGTTGCCTCTCATCCTGGATGACGATGACCAACGTCCGCCACCTGTGGAAGATCCTGGCCTGGGTCACGATGCCAGTGAAGATGATGATGATGATGATGGTGATGTCCGCACACAGCTCATCACCAACTTCTTCAGCTGAATGTGAGTCTCCAGAGGGTTGTAATGTCAATGATTTGAGTTTGCATGATATGTGTGTGTGGTGCTCTGTTGCTGTTTGAGTGTGGCCATGTGCTACTTGACTGGATGCGTGCAGCGATGTGTCCTTGCAGGTGGTCTGTACTGCCCAACAGTGTTGACATGCTAACTTGGTTTTGTGTAGTTATCTCGTGACATGTATTAGACATGAGTATTGCCGTTCTGTGCTGTTCTTCAGTGGTTTTGACTGTGTGTCATGTCTGTCCTTCACAGGGTGCTGCCGGAGTTGTTTGATCAACTTGGATCCCACGAATCCATGAATCAACTTGCAAGGTGGAAGCAGTCGTTTCCCTACAGGTGATGTGCCACACACCCCTGGACTTTCTATCTTCTGCACTTTTTGACTTTGTGGCCACAGCCAGGTTGGATTAGCTAGCATTTGTAGTGGAAACAACATGTTGCAAATGTGTAATAAACCTGTGCTTCACTTTGGGATGTGCGTTGTCTGTGGTCACACATCTGACTGACATTTGCTTACTGCACCTGTAGTCTAGTTGACAGACTGTGAATAGGTGGCGTGTCTGTGCATTCCACTGTATTTAGTTGCAACATCAGTATAGGTGATGAGTCTGATGGCCCTGGTGTGTATGTGTTGTGTGGCCCTAGTGGTGTGTCTCCCTCATATGTGTCACGTCGCCATGACTGACATGACGGTGTTGGACTTGCTGTAGCAGTTAGCATGCACAGTGTCATTTTTCTGATCACCATCTCCATGACAGAGAGCACGTTGGAATCACAACAGAGGCAGATATGGTGTATTGGTGAGTTTATTTACATACAGGTGTGAGAATGGTGCACAGGATGGTGGGTGCTGTACATAGAAATTGGAATCCAAAGTTCCCATGTGATTTGGAAGTCTTGGTAGCTGAAATGTCCAGAGTAAAGTCCACAGTCATCTGATGAATTTGGCCAACTAGAGCTCCCCATGTCATGTGGGAGAGTTGGGTTGGCTTCGACAGGGCGTGCAGTTTGCACACAGAGGAAAAGTTCCAGAACAGGTGTTGGCTTCCTGGGGGATGTAGATGGCCATCGGCCTCTCAGTTTGGCCTCCTCGGACGGCCCCTCTTCTTGGGGGGGACCCTCAGGTGCAGGCTGCGGCGGTGCAGGGGACTCTCTGCCAGAGTCCTCCTCCCTCCCTGTGGCATTTGCAGTTGTTTCAGCAGCAGATGTTGTGGGCACACAGGGAGGTGTGGCCATGTTGGTGCTGATCTGGCGGAGGCATGTCAGTATGTCCCTATGCACCGCTGTCAGTTGTTCCAATGTGTCCCACTTGGACTCCATGCCAGACATGTGTGTCTCGACACGTGACATGTGTGTCTCGACACGGGACATGTGGGAGTCCAAGCGGGCATGATGGGCAGCCTGCTGCTGTTGTATGTCCTTGAGGATCCCCACTACCTGGCTGACCTCTCCGGTGCTAGTCTGGTACGCATCCGCGATGCGTGCCAGTTGTGGGTCATCATGCAGTCCAGACCCCTCTGCAAAGAGCGACCTATGTCTACCACCCCTCCCACCACCCCTGGCGACACGTGCAGGACCTGCGGTGGCACGCACAGGTGACCGTGGGCCCACTTGGGTGTTGTTCCTGGGCTCGTTGTCACCAGCTCCAGTTTGGGTCTGGGTCCCTGCGCTGTTGTCATCTGTGGTCCTTGGTCTGTCCGTGTTGGCAGGGGTGGCCTGTGTGTTGGCAGTTGTTGGAGGGGTGGGTGCAGGGGGTGCAGATGTTGGTCCTGCTGGTGCTGCATGATGACTCACACCGGAGGGTCCAGCTGGTTCTTCGCCATCCGAGGAGTGCAGAGGCTGATCCACACCAGTGAGCTCAGTGTTCCCCGGAGCCTGGGACAGGGACTCCTCCTCGTCTGCTGCTGTGTCCCCATCATCACCTGTTTTGGGGAGAGACACAGATTGTATGTTATGTTTCTACTGGCATCAATTGTTCAAACACCTGACAGTTGTGACTGTACCTCTGGATGTGGGCCTGGACATTGCATTCTCCTAAATTGTGACAGTCAGAGAGTGATATTGGTGTAGCACATTGTCCTGCCAACCTGTGGCATGTCAATGTGAATGTTGAGGTGTGTGCATGACCAGCATTGGTGGTATTTGCTTGCCATCCGGGCCTCCTTCTCCCCCAGCCCAGTTATCCCACCATGAAGCGTGCTTCCATTGCAGGGAGTGCAAGTTGTCTTTCAGGATGTCAGTCAGTGGTGTTCTGCTGTTGGTTGTTGCACAGTTCCCAGCAGGGCCTTGTGCTCCCCCCAGCAGTACCCAGTGTCAGCCATCTTGTGAGTCATTTTCCACTCCCTGTGATGTGAGCATGGTTCAGGGTGGTGTTGATGGGCCAATTGTGAGGCTGACCAACATCTGTGACTACCACTCCCATCATGCTATTGCCTACACCGCCCTTCCCAGCATGCCCATACTTCCTTCCTTTTGAGTGGACTTCACTGTGTGTGAGTGTGACAGCAATGGCAAGATGGCTGTCAGTGTGGTCCTGTTGTTTGTTGGTGCCCAGTTCCCAGCAGGGCCTTGTGCTCCCCACAGCTGTGGCCCGTGTCAGACATCTTTGAAGTGGCTTTTGACTCCCTGTGAGGTGTGCATGCTTCAGTGCTAACTTGCTGGGCCATGTGGGTGTGAGATGTTGATCTGTGACTACCACTCCCATCATGCTATTGCCTCCACCCCCTTCCCAGCATGCCCATCCTTCCTTCCTTTTGACTCTGCTTCCCTGTGGGGTGGGGTGCCTGTGCTGACAGGATGGCTGGGAGTGTTGTCCTGGCAGTTGTTTGGCTACAAGTCCCAAGAGTGTCCCTGTGCTTCACACAGCATAACCCAGGGTGGTGGTTCTTTGTGGGATCTTCAGTTAGGATGTGAGGCATTGCATTCTCCCAGGTGGGTTATGTGGAGTTAGTGTTGAGGGGTGTGTGAGTGGAGGTGCTTGTAACTATGGTCAGTGCTGTGAGTCCTCCTTCCCACCCAGCCAGATATCCCACCATGGAACGTGCTTCCATTGCAGGGAGTGCAAGTTGTCTTTCAGGATGTCAGTCAGTGGTGTCCTGCTGTTGGTTGTTGCACAGTTCCCAGCAGGGCCTTGTGCTCCCCCAGCAGTACCCAGTGTCAGCCATCTTGTGAGTCCTTTTCCACTCCCTGTGATGTGAGCATGGTTCAGGGTGGTGTTGATGGGCCAATTGTGAGGCTGACCAATATCTGTGACTACCACTCCCATCATGCTATTGCCTACACCCCCTTCCCAGCATGCCCATACTTCCTTCCTTTTGAGTGGACTTCACTGTGTGTGAGTGTGACAGCAATGGCAAGATGGCTGACAGTGTGGTCCTGTTGTTTGTTGGTGCCCAGTTCCCATCAGGGCCTTGTGCTCCCCACAGCAGTACCCAGTGTCAGCCATCTTGTCAGTTGTTTTCCACTCCCTGTGATGTGAGCATGGTTCAGAGTGGTGTTGATGGGCCAATTGTGGGTGTGACCAATATCTGTGACTACCACTCCCATCATGCTATTGGCTACACTGACTTGACCAGCATACACAGAATTCCTTCCTTTCAGTGAGCTTCCCTGTGAGGTGGTGTTCTAGTTGTGTTTAAATATCTGGGAGTGTTTGTTGTTTCTATTTGTGCCACTGCCTTGCTGTATTTGTTGTTAGGTTTGTACATGTCATGACACAGTTACATATCACTATGAGATGGGAGGTATTGTGTTTGTCTGACTAGCATTCACATCTTGGGATGAATATCTTTTGGTTGCTGTGTATTTGCTAAGGGTGCATGGTTTGCCTATCCCCTTGACTGTGATGTGTGTGTGTTGTCACACCATATTGTGTATATTAGTTGTGTACTCACCAGGCTCTGGGATGTCTGTTAGTCCGTATACGCTCACTGGTGGTAGGATGGCCCGCACCTTCTCCTCCCAGGGCCTGAGGTATACTGGTTTTGCAGGAGGGCCACTGCCGGTGTGCTGGCTGAGGAGGTAGTCCTTTTTGAGTAGGTCCCGGACCCTCCTGCGCACATCATACCACCTGTTCTGGATGTCTTCCTTTGTGCGCAAACATGGTGATTGTGCGTTCACCCTGTCGACAATCCTCGCCCACATCTTGGTTTTCTGCGACATGGGGGTCTGTTGTACCAATGTACCAAACAACTGTGGCTCTACCCTCAGGATCTCGTCTACCAGGACTTCCAATTCACTATCTAGGAACTTATGGTTCTTCTTTGGGGGCATGGTGATGGGTGGTGGTGGTGATTGATGTGTGGTGTGTGCAAGTGGGGGGTGTGAGTGTAGGTTTAGCTGGGTGTGTGTGAGGGTGCTATTTGTAGGTGTGGTAATGGTGTGTGGCTTGTGTGATGTATGAGCTGTGAGTGTGTCTGTGGTTGCTGTGTGATGGTGTTGTGTGCTGGCAGGTCAGTGGAATTTGCAAAGAATCATGGTAGGGATTTGTGGCCTTTATGTAGGTGGAGTTGGAGGTGTGTCCTTGTTCCATTTTTTTTTTTCCTCCCTGTATTTATTGGCTTTGTGGTTGCTTGTTTGGCCCTTTTTTTCTAATTTTTCCTTGGTGTTTTTGGTGCATGTAGGAGTCGTTCTTGTGTCCGAGTAGGACGCTGCAGTTGTATGGTGCGATCTTGTCCGACTCGTTCCCGCTGTGTGTCAGCTAGGTTTCATATGCGGCGTACGAGTCGGTCGCGTAGTATCGGGTTGCTTCGGCTGGGTTTTGTATGCGTGTCGGTCGTACGGCTTGTGCTCCGGGCGAGTCGGTCGTGTTTTGCACGCACAGCATCGTACTACGCGGGTCGGAGTTCGCGGGTACGTTTCGTTCGTGTTCAATGCGGGTGCGTGTCGGTCGGTTCGTTTCGCGTGATTTCCCGGCCGGATGGCTTGTTTCTGTCCGTCTCGGTCGGTCGTTTTGTATTCCGTCCGAGTCGGTCGGGTTTCACATGCATTTCATCGTACTACCAGGGTCGTACAGTGCCGGTACGTGTCGGTCGGACTTTATTCCCGGACCGAGTCGGTCGGTACGTTTTCCGGCCCGAATCGGAATCGGCCCCTTAGTGTTCCCACACGGTATGCAGTCATAATATCGATGTTCAAGTATCGATATGCCATAATATCGATGTGACAGAATATCGACCTGCAAGAATATCGTCGACCAGAATATCGACATGCAGGTAAGAAATATCGCTTTTGTTAATATCGAAGTTAGTAATATCGTTAGTCAAAATATCGTTGTTAATAATATCAAAATTTATTTTAGTGTTTTGTATTTTAGTATATGTGTTAAAAGTATAGCTTATTTTTTTAATGTATGTTTAAAATTTTGAGAAGTAATTAATTTTATGTTAAGTAATTTTTGCGTATTTTAGTTCCGTAGCGGGTTGTGGGTTTATAGGGGAATAGGGTGGGAAGTAATTTAATTGTAATATATTTATGAATACATTTTTAGTAATTATTAATTTTTTAAGAAATTAAATATTGTGTTTTAGTTCCATAGCGGGTTGTGGGTTTATAGGGGAATAGAGTGGGAAGTAATTTAATTAAAATTAATAAATTAATCATATTAATAAATTAATATTTTTGTATTTAATAAATTATATTGTTAATTGTTTTAATTGTGTTATTAATTAGTTATTAATTGGTTATTAATTATAAATAATTAATTGGTAAATATGTTAATTGTGTCATTTTTTTAGGAGCAGGTTGTGAGTTTATAGGGGAGTAGGGTGGGAAGTAATTTAATTATAATGAATTAATTAATTATTTTAATTAATTAATATTTTTGTATTTAATCATTTATATTGCTAATTGTGTCAATTAATTTCTTATTAATTAGTTATTAATTGGTTATTAGTTATTAATAATTAATTGGTAAAATGTTAATTGTTTTTTTTTTAGGAGCGGGTTGTGGGTTTATAGGGGAGTAGGGTGGGAAGTAATTTAATTATAATTAATTAATTAATAATTTAATTAAATAATATTTCTGTATTTAATATTTTATATTGTTAATTGTGTTAAATATTTTGTTATTAATTAGGTATTAATTGGATATTAATTATTAATAATTAATTGGTAAATATCTTAATTGTGTTATTTTTTAAGTGCGTGTTGTGGGTTTATAGGGGAGTAGGGTGGGAAGTAATTTAATTATAATTAATTAATTAATAATTGTTATTCATTAATATTTGTGTATTTAATATTTTATATTGTTAATTGTGTTACATAATTTGTTGTTTATTAATTGGTTATTAATTAATAATAATTAATTGGTAAATATGTAAATTGTGTCAATTGTTTATGAGAGAGTTGTGTATTTAGAGGGCAGTAGTGTGGAAGTAATTAAAAATTAATATAATTTTTAATTTTTTCATATAATATTTATTTATTATTTTATAGTCTTAATAGTATGAATTAATTTAATACTGATTGTTTTTAATTTTATTGTTCATTGTTATTAGTTAATTAATTAATTGTTAAGCAATTATGTTAATTGTGTCATGTTTTACAATAGTGGTGGTGTCATTTATAGGGGTATTTGGTGGGAGGTAAATTATTTTTTATTATTTAAGTATTTGTTAATTAATGTTTAATATTTTGCTTGAGTGGGAATAGTAAATTATTCCCCTCCGCTATCCAACACTTTCCCTACTGTTGCATTAGTTGGAGTGAGAATAGTAATTTTAACCCCTACGCTATGCAACACTTTCCCTACTGTTGCACTCGTTGGAGTTGGAATAGTAAATTATTCCCCTCCGCTACCCAATACTTTCCCTACTGTTGCACTTGCTGGAGTGGGAATAGTAATTTTATCCCCTCCGCTATCCAACACTTTCCCTACTGTTGCATTAGTTGGAGTGGGAATAGTAATTTTAACCCCTACGCTATGCAACACTTTCCCTACTGTTGCAGTCCGTGGAGTGGGAATAGTAAATTATTCCCCTCCGCTATCCAACACTTTCCCTACTGTTGCAGTTGCTGGAGTGGGAACAGTGAATTATTTGCCTTCGCTATCCAACACTTTCCCTACTGTTGCACTTGCTGGAGTGGGAATAGTAAATTATTCCCCTCTGCTATCCAACACTTTCCCTACTGTTGCATTCTCAGGAGTGGGAATAGAAAATTATTCCCATCCACTATCCAACACTTTCCCTACTGTTGCACTTGCTGGAGTGGGAATAGTAAATTATTCCCTTCCGCTATCCAACACTTTCCCTACTGTTGCACTCGCTGGAGTGGGAATAGTAATTTTATCCCCTACTCTATCCACCACTTTCCCTACTGTTGCACTCCGTGGAGTGGGAATAGTAAATTATTCCCCTCCGCTATCCAATACTTTCCCTACTGTTGCATTTGCTGGAGTGGGAATAGTAAATTATTCCTCTCCGCTATCCAACACTTTCCCTACTGTTGCACTCGCTGGAGTGGGAATAGTAATTTTATCTCCTCCGCTATCCAACACTTTCACTACTGTTGCACTCTGTGGAGTGGGAATAGTAAATTATTCCCCTCCGCTATCCAACACTTTCCCTACTGTTGCACTTGCTGGAGTGTGAATAGTAAATTATTCCTCTCCGCTATCCAACACTTTCCCTACTGTTGCACTCCCTGGAGTGGGAATACAATTTTTATCCCCTACGCTATCCAACATTTTCCCTACTGTTTCAGTTAATGTAGTGTAAAATGTTGTTTTAAAGATAGATAAATATTTATTTTAATATTTTATTTTATTATATATATAATTTATTTTTATATTTATATTACAGGTTTATGTATATATATATGTATTTATAATTTTTATTATGTTTCTAACGTTTTATAATTTAATAAAATAATTATTTTTTAATATTATGAAGTAAATATATATATACATTTTTTTATATATGTATGTTTAATTTATTTTTATATTATATTTATTATTTATAATTATTAACATTTTTAAATAATTCTAACTATGGGGGTCATTAGGATGGCGGTCGGAAAATCACTCCGACCGCCATGGTAGCGGGAAAACACCGCCCGCTCGGACCGAGGCATAACCGCCGGTCCCATTAGGATGCTCCACAGTCGAAATCCGACCGCGGCGGTCGGATCGCGGCATCTAGCATTGCGGCGGTTGCTGCTGCCAGCAGCACCGCAGCGATGTTCATAAGAGCATGTCCTGCATATCCCTGCACTGCATGGCAGGCACTGCACAGTGCCTGACACCTGGTACAGGGACATGTAGGGGGGTACCATGGGTACCCCCCCAGTGCACCCATACACCCCCACAACACAATGGGGGCCTGCAATGGGCCCCCGGAGACATTCTCCGTATGCCTTTTCATGGCGGTTCCACTGCCGCGGAAAGGCTGGCTGCCGCCGGCCTCATAATCATGCCGGCGGAGCCTGGCCCTGCACAGGCCCCATTTTAGTGGTTCAGCTTCGCCCGCCAGGCAAGCGTGCGGACTGCTACCGGCGGAAAAGTGGCAGGCGGAGAATCGCACCGCCGCGGTCGTCACCACCATGCTAATGGGACCGGCGGTTTTTAGTGTTGCTATCGCGGGCGGATGACCGCCGCCGGCCCGGTCATCCGCCCACCATCCTAATAGACCCCTATGTTTTTATTAATTATATTTATTATTTAATTTATTTTCTATTATTCTTAAGACATGTTAAAAAAACGATATTTTGAACAACGATATCTTAAACAACGATATTTTGGTTTCGATATTTTTGTACTTACCTTTGTAGAGATAGGATGTCGATATTCTGGACATCGATATTCTTGACACGATATTCTGGTAGGTCGATATTGTTGTCGTCGATATTATGTCAGTGATCCTGCCCACACGTCTCCAAATAAAAACGGTACCCCAAGTATTCACCAACTATTACGCATTTAGTACAATAATTACATAGTATCTCATTACAGAAATCTATTTGCAATAACCATAAATTAGAAAAACATAAAGCAGAATTTCAATGGAATCAGTAAGTTTTTAAAAGCAGATTCATACTACACAGATCTAAAATTACATTATACAAAAATCAGAAAAAGTTAGTCGATGGTGAACGATGTCTAGAGAGGTCAATTATCATACAAATGCCTTTTGCCTCAGATGCCCTGACTATGGTTTCACAGAGTTTAGTTCAAGGAGATGAATCCTCAGGGAGTTGACCTGAGCAGGGTTATCAAGATAGTAAACCATTTTGAAAAGATATCTAGTCCATTATAGTAGCCCTTTGTGACATTGCAGGCTATATTGGGTCATTTCAAATTCACATTACTGATAGTTAGGGTATTTGAAGCTCTCTGCAGCAGGCACATTAACCTAACAAATGATCTGGCTCCCGCAAACAAAAAAAGATTTCCAGAGCAGATACATTATCTCACCAGGCTGTATTTCACAACAGAACAGTGCCCTTTGAAAGGCTGTAGGTTGGAGAAATGTCAGTTAAATGTACGTCATACCTGACTCGTAATGATTCTGTCCCAGCCCAATAGGCGAATCAAAGCACTGTGCAATATTGGAATCCGGATATTTTATGATTGGACTTTACTTCTGAATGGCTGGTAAGTCTAGGTAGTAACAACCACTTATATATCAGGAATAGGAAAGGTTGTGAAAGTTGCTGGTTTAAGAACAGCATGACTCAAAGTCCTGCACAGCTGTGCAATCTCTTCACTCAGCAAGTTATTCTTTGATATACCATATCTGAAAGGTGAGAAGGGTGTCCAGATAATGTCCATTGAATTATTGGCCTCCCAGCTGCGACTATGAACTAGTGTTCGTACCACATTTTATATCAGCTACTCACACGCAGCACTGTGGCGTCCCTCAAGGGTCCAGCATGTCACCTCTATTATTTAACATCTACCTAACCCCTTACCAAACCTGATTAAATCAGGCAACCTCATCTTTTATAACTATGCAGAAGACACCCAAATCATTTTTAAGATGGTTGGCCTGGAAGACCTCTGTAGTGTGGTGTGATCATGTGCAGTAGGACCCTTGTGGTCCTGGGTGGACTCCTCACAAAGTTACGTAATCAGTTGGGAGGTATTTGGGCATGTCTGGGTGTGGTCGATAAAGTGTATGACACTGTATGTGCAGTTAGCAGAGGCATGCTGAAGAATAAAGACATTCTAGCAACACCCACAAAGCCAAACTGCAGCATTAATTGAGGCAAGTAGATACTAAATGAAGTCGATTGTCATCAAAGTCGTCTTCCAAAAGTTCTTCACCATCATCGTCGAGTGACAGTGAAGACGATTGGTGTGCAATGGTGATGTCGATTGCAGAAAAACATGCACATGTAGGACTGACTGCTTTCAAAAAAGAACCCAACTCAATGAGGGATATTGCCATGTGAAGGATCCCATCGTAATTGGCCGATGCCCCAAGATCACGATAATGGTGAATGGAAGCCCTGCAACTTCATTATAGACAGTGGCGCATCAATCAATATCATACCGGCAGAAAAATACAATGAACTGTCTCTGACCCCACATCTAATGGCATTGAAAACAAAGGTGTGCACATGGGCTGCTTTTACGCCATTGCAAAGTCAAGGGTCATTTGTAGCGACAATAAGGCATATAAAAAACAACACTACAAGCATTCATGTTCTCCAAGGTACTTTGTCGAGTGCATGTCTTCTCAGTTTCAGCACTGCTGCTCACATTGGAGTGATATCCATCAACTACAACCTCAAGGCACAATCTGCAATAGTAAGTCAATTCCTGTCATTATTTCATGGACTAGGGAAGCTCAAGACAATGAATGTTCAACTTCACATTAATGAGAACATTCATCCGGTTGCTCAGCGACATCCTTGGATTGCTTTTTATTTACAGGAGACCATTGAGAAAGAACTGGAAGCATTATTAAAGCATGACATCATTGAGCTCTCTACAGTTCCGACGCCATGGGTTTTGCCCATAGTGGTAGTGCCAAATAAGGACAGTGGAGGGGCAGTGCGCATTTGTAATGATATGCGCCAGACCAACAAGGCAATTGAGAGAGAAAGCCATCCAGGTACACACATGGCAGATATGATTATACAGCTGAATGGCACAAAAGTCTTCTCCCATCTTGATTTAAACAAAGGATACAACTAACTCGAGCTGGAAGAGAACTCAAGGTACATTACTACTTTTTCAACTCATGTGTTATATTCCATATAGGTACCCCACTATAGGTCGGGGTAACATCCCAACCTTTCACCTATATTCGTCCCTGCATTACATACATAACGGGCTGCTAGGACTGACCCTTTACCTAGTTACAGTACTGCTTATAGAACGTGGGGTTTTCCCTGAACAATAGCCTCATACATTATGCATGAGGATCCTTAGGGGGATATTCTCAAGAACGTGCGATAATCATCCCCAAAATAGGTTAACGCAATTTTTCACATTGCCGTCTATCGCGGGAAAATAACTCTGTGTTAACGTCGTATTCTCAACACGGCGGTAACATGCGATAGTTTCCCGACAATGCGGCAAATGTCCGCGATAAAATTACCAGGCGGCGAAAAAAATCTAAACGTGAAAAAAGTTGCGATGGGCCCAATTGTGATAAAAACCCAGCGATAAGCTACGCCAGGCCTGCAAGTCCCACAAGTCAGGCGGGAAAAACCACTATAAAAGCGGCAACAAAAAACACTAACAAAACACAAACAACTGCGAAGCACCATGGAGGTAGCCGGAGCAAGTACAGAGGACAACCAGAACCCCACAAGCCCCACGGAGGACCAGCCTGGGACCTCGGGGCCAGAGAAGGGCAAGGAGAAAAATAAGAGGAACCCGCGTTTCAGTACGCAGGAAAACCAGATCCTCATTACGGAGGTGATAGAACACCACCACCAACTGTTCATCAACCTCCACTGTGTCATTGGCAACTAAAAATACAATATGGCAGTCCATCTTGGCCAAGGTGAATGCAGTCGGAGTGAAGAGAAGGGAAGTGGACGACTGCAAGAAGCGCTGGACTGATATGAAGTGCAAAACCAAGCTGAAATTCGCAGCCAACCTGAAAGCAGCAATGCAGACTGGAGGTGGGAGTCCAGCGACAGACCAGGAGCTGGATGAGATGGAGGAAATGGTGACCCGAGTCATCATTGGGGAGGCGGTGGCAGGAGTTGGGGGATCGGACACTGCACAACATGACCTGAGCCAACAGCAACAGGGTGAGTAACGACCAGGGACTGGGGGGACGGGGGGAGATGGGCACAATGGCACACATGCACAATTAAGTATAGCACATCTGCTGACAAACCATGCCCAAGAGTCACAACTCCGCCCAAGAGCCCAATTTACCCAAGTCTGCAATATCTCAGCACTGTATAAGCACAGAAGTGAAAGGCACAACGCCTGAAAGGGATAAGGGCCAGCCAAATCAGAGCTGAAGGGGCAACACACCCACAATGCAGCACACACACAGAAGAATCAGAGCACCTCAACATTGACAACAATGTGGTACAAACTGCAACACTTTCACAACAGAACAGAGGACACAACTGATGCCGCTTGTGTGTAGAAAATGGCCATTCGCATTTGGCATAGCAGGAAACTGTGAGATGATAATGCACAAGTACAACCTCACATCCCTGATGGTGTAGAAATGTCAACTGTCCCGCATCAAATAGGCATCTCCTCACAAACAGTCACAATGTGCATTGTCATGCAGTCTGTAAGTAAACTTGTACAATGCGTGAACATACATGTGAACACAATGTCAATCTGCATCTCCCCTTCACATTGCAGAGGGAGAATCAACACCTCCTGCAGAGCAGACCCAACAACTCAGCACTGATGATGAAGAGGACCTCCCCAACATCGACACCGACGCCCTCCAACAGCTCATGGACAGCTTCGGCACCCCACCTCCAGGAGCAGGGCAGCCCAGCTGCATCGAGGAGACCCCACCTCCTGCACAGACCTCAGAGCAGGAAGCACCCACCACCCCGGCTGTCTCCCAGGACCCCCTTGAACAACACATGGCCTTCCAACGCTGTGTGTTAGGGTGCCAGGAGAAGATGGCTGATCAGCTGCGGGTGGGGTTCGACCTCATGGCAGCCAAACTAGATGCCATATGTGGGTGTCTAAGTCCCATCAAGGACGACTTACAGTCCCTAACGGACACCCACTGTCCGCTCCATGCTCTCCAGCATTCCATGGCTGACATCGCTGGAGTCATGACTCTGAGCCAAGAACAACTGTCCAGTCAGAGTGGCTCCAGCGATGTCAGCCGGGAGTTGGGACACATAAGGAGAATGATGGAGAGCTTGGAGCGGATGCAGGCGGAAAGAATGTTTGCCACGGCTGCACACCAGCGAGATGTAGCTGGGATCTTCCATGCCCTGCAGATCCTCGTCATGGCATTGCTGCCACAAGGCCTGGCGCGGATGAATGCTGCTGCTACTACTCCATCCACATCTCCGCCCCCTGAAGTGTCAGTGCCACACAGTGCGGCAGACATTCCACCTCCGGCCCCTGATGTGTCAGTGCCACACAGTGATGCAGACTAAACACCACCACCCACATGTGAGGCACCTGACACATCAGAGGACGAAGATGATGATGAATCTGGATTTGTGGTAAGAATGAAGTGGTAGCATTCATCTCCGTCATATGGCCTGTATCAGCTTGGTACTGCCCTCTGCATCATGCCCTGGAATAACACCTTCCACTGTCCCCCGATACACTCAGCGACACTCACCTTGGACCACGACATGGACTGCCATATTTGGTTTGGTTACCAATGACACAGCAATCACACTGCGGACTGAAGTCTTCCTCTTCCGATGAACTTGTCAATCCCTAAAGGACTCTGGCTGGCCCTCCACAGGGTAACAATGTGAAGTGGGTTTTGCATGGCCCTGTAGTGGTCCAGCTTCAACACTCCACTGAATGCGAATAAATAATTCTAATTCACATAGATGTGTCATGGCTATGATCAATCAAGTATGAAAGTATGGATGAATGTAGGGACAGTGATTCCACAAAAAGGTACTCCCTGGGTAATGCTATCAATGCGCATGTATGGCCGTGACCCAGATAGGCAGTGAGACACACATTGTCATTCAAATCAACACTCATCACAGTTGAATACAAGTGAAGGTGCGTAGACTTTATTAGCATATGCCTGTCAGTACGGGCAAGATAAGTGCCACAACATGCAGACCAATGCAGCAGTATGTCAGAATGAGGAACGTTGCCAAGCGCCGCTGTCCACTCCGGGGGAGTGCCACACCTTTCACAGGTGTGTGTCAACCCGCGTTGTTGTCCGCTCATGTATTCGGAGTCCAGGCGAATGCAGCCATGTCCACTGTTGTCATGGGATATGTGACCAGATCTCCAAGATGCAACAAGGTGTCGGGACATGTGCAATGGGTTCCAATCTGTTGTGGCTGCAGGTATGTAGTTACTTGTCCATGAAAGCGATTGCAGCTTCGTAGGCTATCATTTCCAACATGAGGTAGTTGTCGACTTCATCAAACAGAAAGGCGAGGCAATCCATTTGCAGGTCCGGACAGATGTGCTGCGTCCACCCCCTTTTACCAATTAGCACTTCAGCCCAATAGGGGAGCGGTTCAATGTGGTCAATGCACACGAGGAGTTGTGCAATCCCCCAGGTCCAGCTGCCAGCATGTATGCCAAGTATCAAGGCATCCCATAAACGGGTATCACGGTGACACTCCTGGTCGTGGGCCAACAGGGGGCGCACACACATGTCAAAATCCAGTTCAGCCACCGTCCTGTTGGATAGGCAGACATCCATGGACCACTCGAATATGCACGATCGACAATGCAACACAGGCTGGACGCAGGTGACGTTGGCAAGGCGGAAGCTTAGCCGGTAACTGATCCGCAACACTGCCAATGGCAGTGCCCCCAGTAAATGCAGCATACATGCACGGTACAGTTCCACGTGATAGGGGTTGTGCATGTGTCCGGGATGTTCTGCCATTGCATTAGTGGCTCTGGTTGAAGCAACACTGTTCTGACCTGTGCCAGTTCTGTGGATGAAATGCCACAGCTCGGATCAATGAGTTGTTTTAGTGTGCAACGGTTGTACGCCTGGGATGGTGTGGGAGTAAGTGTGAAGGCCATTCCATGCAAGATAACTTCGAGCAAGGACTTCTGTGTGTGGGGTGTGTATACGTTGGTCTTTCGTCAGGCTGTGCGTAGTGTGGGAGTCATCATCAGCTGCTGTAGTATCTGTCAGGGAGTGCCGGGCACATGCAATTCCGAGGTCGGAGGTGCAGATGTGCTTCCGCCTGATAGTTCAGACAATGGATCTTTCATCCCTAATGTTAGTTCGTCATCTGCTTGCATTCAGGAAATGTGATGTGGCTTGTTGGGGGTGGGGTGAGATGCGTGCGACTTTGGGATTCATGTTTGACATGACTTGCATGTGGCAAATGAGCGGCATCACTGTGTGTTACATTGCCTCACAGCTGCTCCTCCCTCCCCCCAAGCCTATTTACTTGTGTGCGCTGCGCGGTTGCATCACTTGCACTCCTACGGCACACCATTGTCATGCCTGTCTGTGCATGTCCACAAGCCTGACAACGACACTGTGATGTTGGCCATTGAAGGTGGGCGGCCACGTGAGTGTAAGCCTATGGTAAGGATAGGGCGGACACAGATGTGGAGTTCATGCCTGGCTGAACTCGCGCTGCGATCAAGGCTGGGCATTTGGCACATGCTGCGGCAACACAGATACACACAACACTTGGCATGTATGAGCCAAGACCCCGAGCGGTCTTGCGCTCCTTCATTGCTCCGTTCGTTCGAGCCCACCCTCCGGGTGCATGCTACATTGCAACATTGTCGATTGCGGGCCGGGTGGCGCAGACACTACAACAGAGACACACGCATTAGTTACTTCCTTGTCCAGGCCAGAACTGAACCACGCCCAGAGCCCCGGGCAGATTCTTCACACCCCTACGCTGGACTGGCGTACGCCAGCCCAGCCCACTCCGCTTACGCTTACAGGGGGGGATGACGAAGCTACGTGTCCAAGGTCTTACCCACTGCCTGAGGTGACATGGTTGCGGCTGCTGTCCACAGCACACTGTAATGTGGTGGGCCCGGGGCCACCATGCATACATAATGACCACACGGACACACTTAGATAGATAGTGGAACTGGCTACGGGCACGTGCGCCCGGCCCCTTTTTATTACCAGGGTCACATGTCCAGTGATGCCTGTGCTGGATGGGTGTGGGGTGAGTGTAAGCCAGCCCTCAGGGAGTGGTTGGTGCTGGCAACAACTAGAACAGTGATCAACGTTTCACACACACAAGACTCAATCAGGAAGGGTCCATGACTTGTGGTGCACTGAGGTGGGGCACCAGCTCTGACATTACACACACAAGACTCAATCATAAAGGGTCCATGACTTGTGGTGCACTGAGGTAGGGGCACCAGCTCTGACATCACACACAGAAGATTCAATCATGAAGGGTCCATGACTTGTGGTGCACTGAGGTAGGGGCACCAGCTCTGACATCACACACACAAGACTCAATTATGAAGGGTCCACGACTTGTGGTGCACTGATGTAGGGGCACCTGAAGCGCTCAGCGGGTGCACAGCCAGTGATAATGTGTCGTCCGGGCGGGCCGCACTGGAAGCAATGTCTGTTGCCTACTGGACTGCGCCATCAATAAATGAAGACTCTATTTGAGTTGGGGGACCTGCTGACCGCAGTGTAGGCCGGAGGCAGCAGTCAGCAAGGGCCCACAGCCACGTGGCGTTGACTTGAGCTGCACAGAGTTAGTGGCACCTGAAGCGCTCAGCGGGTGCGCAGCCAGCGATGATGCGTCGTCCGGGCGGGCCGCACTGGAAGCAATGTCTGTTGCCTACTGGACTGCGCCATGAATGAATCAAGACTCAATTTGAGTTGGGGGACCTGCTGACCGCAGTGTAGGCCGGAGGCAGCGGTCAGCAAGGGTCCACAGCCACGTGGCGTTGACTTGAGCTGCACAGAGTTAGTGGCACCTGAAGCGTTCAGCGGGTGCGCAGCCAGCGAGGATGCGTTGGCCGGGCGGGCCGCACTGGAAGCAATGTCTGTTGCCTACTGGACTGCGCCATGAATGAATCAAGACGCAATTTGAGTTGGGGGACCTGCTGACCGCAGTGTAGGCCGGAGGCAGCGGTCAGCAAGGGCCCACAGCCACGTGGCGTTGACTTGAGCTGCACAGAGTTAATGGCACCTGAAGCGCTCAGCGGGTGCGCAGCCAGCGATGATGCGTCGTCCGGGCGGGCCGCACTGGAAGCAATGTCTGTTGCCTACTGGACTGCGCCATCAATAAATCAAGACTCGATTTGAATTGGGGGACCTGCTGACCGCAGTGTAGGCCGAAGGCAGTAGTCTGCACACACATAACTCCGTGGTGCTGTGCCGCTGGGTGCGCTGGGGGCCTGTGTCGCGGAAGCCAGCGTTCGGCTGGGGAGGCTGGCGGTCACGGCGGCGGACTCGTGGCAGGGTGAGGGGCGCCGCCCTGGCAGACGCGTTGGCCATCCCGAAGAGAACCACGCCCAGAGCCCCGGCCTATTTATTCACACTCCTATGCTGGACTGGCGTACGCCGGACGAGCCCACTCCGCTTACGCTTACTGGGGGGGGGACACAGCTACATGACCGAGGTCTTCCCCACTGCCTGAGGTAACATGGTTGCGTCCACTGTCCACACCACTACAAACACCAGCAGTATATGTCCACATGGACATGTCTGTGCTCTGCATACTGAAGTCTGTCCAGCACATCACCGCCACACTTGGCATTGTGTACATTCTTATTCATGGGTGACTTGCCTCCTTCACCCATACTTGGTTCCCACCTCTCCACACATTCTGCAATTGTGTGGCTGAGGGGCCATGCCATTTTCGGAAGGTCAGCTGTCTTGTTCTGCGCTGCCTGGGTGGTAGTCTGGGGGTTCCGGGGGGCCTGGGGGTGGTGGCGGTGGGTGTTGTGGACCTCTTGGGTCTCCGAGCTGCATGATCAGTAGCTCCATGACATGTGTTGGTCTTCAGATGTGGCTCTGGGCTGGGCTCCCTTTCATACTGCAGGTTGTCGTCCTGCTTAACACCAGTAAAAGTCAGGTGTTAAATCCCTGCTGCTAACGCGCCTTATCGCCTGTTTTTGGATCGCATCGCTGATCTGGCTGGTCGTTGAGAATATCGCGAAGTGGTGTTTTCGTGTGTTTTTGCACGGGAACGCCTACTCTGCATATCATTAGCGTTAGTTGTCGCTCTCATCCGTGGCGATGTTTTTTGCAGCAGCTATTGCTGGAAAACTTGCGATATCGGCAGTTTGCACCAGCTTGAGAATAGGGCAAAAAATCTATCGCCACTTTTGCGGCGCTAAAGTGCCGATAAATCGGCGATGAGTCCTTGAGAATATGCCCCTTAGATTCTTGGAAACTCAGCAGGACTACTGTTGTATTCCGCTTTAGGTGTCCGTATATAGGTTTTCCTGAAACATGTCCTTATATAGGCACAATTCGCATTGCCCTTATATAGGCATAGAATCCCAGTCCTTATTTAGGCATTAGCCGTGCACTCCAAATACAGGCATGGTCACCGACATCCGTCCACCCTAACGTCACAACGAGTTCTTAGAAACCAGACCCTTAAGCTCTTGGGAGTTCCCCTAGCACAGGATTATTGATTTCTCCAAGAACTCATCTATTATGCATGAACCGCTATACCTTAAGGGTTCATTCCTGACGTCTTCCTCTGTCCGACTTCACGTCAATGCTAACATTCCAAGGCACCTACCAGGTATAAATATACCTTCCCTTGCCCAAGCAAGTTAGAGGAGACCTCGACTTCAGAGGAGCCCGTATCCCGGCCTGACGCACTGAGAAGACGCTGTCATTCCTGCTCGCAGAAGAATCCAGCTTCCAGTGTTCTGACTCCTTCGCGGGGTGTTAGAGTTTGAGATCCGGCAGGAGATTCCCACCTCTCTCATTCTCAAGGTATGGAGCTGACTAGAACCTATAGGGACTCTTGGCATACTAGACTTAACATACTCTTAGTATACCATACTAGAGAATACTTCACCTACTTCTTACCTTTCCCTACACCTAGACTAGGGTAGGTACATTGGGGTAGAACTAGCTTAGAGAAGCATCGTATGAGTACTAGCATTTTTAGCTCATGTTATTTATGTACGTGAATATATGCTAAAAGATAATGCTAGCGCAGTATTATTTATTTCTACTGCTTACGCTGTACATTATATATCTTGCATACTGTCTTGTGATCATAACAGCTCATATCTCTTACACGAGAAACAAGACTGTTCAATAAAACCTTTTATTGAAACGCCCGTCTATTCTTTCTGTGTAACTCTGAGGAAACTAAGCATGCACGATTAGCTGAGTGAAACTGTTATCTATTGTTTCCACGATTCTGAGAAGTGTTCCGATTCTAAAAGGGAAACAAAGTTGTCATGTTTATGCGGTTGCCAGAAACTACTCCCTTCTTGTTTACAAGGAGTTTCTAGTGGCCTCTGAGATAGCTGGCACAAAGTAATTAAGTTTCCGACACTGGCACAGTAAGGTAGAACCCCTGGTGATACCTTCGGGTATATAAACATCAGAGAGAGGAGATCATGACTTCCATGCCGACACACTGACGCGAGACGCTGAGGTTCCTGCATGCAGGTACTCCAGCTCGCAGTGGTCTAACAACCCCTGCGGGGTGTCCACCTCGAGACCAAGACGGGGTTTCACAGTTTCTCACTTCAGTTAATGGGGTTGACTTTATCCTAGAGGGATTCTTGGCTTAACACCTACACACATGCTAGGTACACTTAGATACATCTAGGGTTGCATCGTAGGAGTACGCGTTTTTATTATCATGTATTTTCTATATACTTGCCTGCATTCATGGTTGTAGCAAGATGGTAGAAATCTACCATCCTTTTACCTTTTTAGTGCTTCTAATCATTTATATCTGTTTCTGTCTAGTGGTTGTTTCAGCACACCTATTTTACACTAGAATGATGAATGTTCAATAAACATCCACATCGTTTATTCTATGTATCTCTCTGAGACAAAGTGAGCACGAGTGACTGAGCGAAATGTATTGAACTGTTTCCACGGTTCTGAGGGATCGGGGTTGTCATGTTTGATAGTTGCCAAGAACTATTCTCTCCATGGTAAGAGGAGTTTCTAGTGGCACTGAGAGCTAGCTGGTATACAGGCCAACATACCCGGTGGGGGTGTCTGGGATCAGTCTGGACACCAAGCCCGCAGTATATGAGGTCTAAACGCGCAGATCCTGTATAGGTTTTATAGGAACTACACGACATGGCGCCGCCAACGTTGGTTGGGTACTTATTTAACGGTAAAATCTTAATAGTTCAGTCGTGCTATTCTCAGAGACCCCTACTCACATTTCCCCCAGAGACTTCTGGAGTGGGAGGGAACAAAATCCGCCGCAGCTGAGTAGGCAAAAATCCTATGTATTGGCTGTTGGTTTATTCAAGTTTGAAGGACACATTGGGGCCGATTCCGATCTTGGCCGGTAGGGCTCCGAATCGGATTCGGCTTTACCGGATCCGATTCGGAGCCCTGTTTCCCGACCGAACCGTACGCGGGTCCGGCCGAGCGAGTACGATGCGAAATCGCCGACCGACTCGTCCGGGCGTCCCGACCGCTCCGACCGACTCGCTCCCGGCTCGAACCGCTCCGACCGACTCGCTCGGACTCGACTCGCACCGCGCAATGGAGACGTTTCCCGGCCGGGTAAGTACGATGCGCGCCGCGAGCAGTCCGACCGAGCCGCGCACTCCGGCTCGTAAGAGCTGTCGGAGCCGTACTTTGGGGGTCCGTGTCGGACCCCCCAGTACGCGTAGCCGCGCGAGTCGCACACAGGGGGACCCATGGGTCCCCCTACCTGTGCGTGTACGGCGCGAATCGCTTCGCCGCGTACCCGCTGTAGGGGGCGCCCTTGTCCGACTCGCACCCATTGAGTCAATGGGAGCCCGCGTACGCGTTGTACGACCGGCTCCCATTGACATCAATGGGAGTCCGACCGACTCGAGTCCGATAACATACGGACGCATCGTACTCGTTCGGTCGGACTGCACGGGTCCGATTCGGTCGGAAATCTCTCCGGATCCGGCTCGGTTGGAGAAATTTCCGGCCCGAATCGGAATCGACCCCATTGTTCCTATTGTGCATAACACCTTATCTCAGTTCCCTTGAAAGACTATTCTTACTAAAAACAATGACTGAGCAGGATGACATTGTGCATGACCTACATCTCCCAACCGGAGAAGAAGATGCAGATGCAATACATCTTTCAGAAAATGTTAGAAATGCCATCACCCTAAAACTAGCTTCATATGGTTTAACAGGTAGGGATCGGTCATTAACCTTCGTGATTGAGGCACACGAATCATATAGAACAGAGGTATTCTATTCATGGGTTAAATTCCCACAAGCAGATGCACGAACAAAAACATTTCACTATTACTTAGAAGATGACATTACGAACGAATATTGTCCGTATGAGGACATTGAAGTTCCGCTCACTTACCAGGAGCACATATACTGATTTAAAGGCACCCTCCCCCATACAAGAAATAAAGTAAGACTCGGTCCGCTTTGAAGAGACTGAGCAACATGGCCGGTACTAGCGGCCTATACACCACATCCTGATATTGAAACAATGCCAGCAGGAGACTTACTTACACTTCATAAAGAACTAATAAAACTTTACAGAAACATGACACAGTTCGTGATGAGAACACTCACACTCCAGCCAACCACGACTATACCAACAGGTCAGATTCAAACATTGACAACCAAAATTACACCACAAACGTTACACGCAGTGATGGGTAAAATGCCCACTAAACGTGAACAAATGCCATTCTGGATAGCTCAAAAATTAATACAGCTGGAGGCAGTATTTCCACACACTGGTTCACAAGAAAAGCATTGAATGCTGACAATTTGCTTGCCAATGGGGATAGCTCCCTCGATAGAGGATTATACCTTTTGGGGTACAGTCTTCGCTGCGATATATACCAGAACTCATGGTATCCCTTCATTAGCAATAATACCAGATGTATTAAGACAAATACAGAACGAGTATGGAGCAGAACCTGCTCTGAACTTAGGGATGAAGTAACTAGGTAACTTTTCCCAGGTATCAGCTATATTATTAGCAAACATTAATGGGGAAGCAGCATCAGTGGCAATACGCCAACGCCTGAGAGACTTCACTCCTTCACAACAGGAGACAGAATTACCTAAACTTATTGAAACTGCTTATGCAGAATTAGGCAGAGATAGTTTGGGAGCTAGACCAGTGAAACCTCAACTAATGGGAGGTCCAGAAAAAGAACAGGCAAAGCAAGCACCAGTTTCTTCAAAGAAGAAATGGGATAATAACAAACAACAAAAGAAAAGATCTCAATCCAGAGGTAGGTCTCCTAAGCAGGAGCCCTCCGAAAGGAGGTATAACCTTAGGAATAGAGATAACATTAAAAAACCTGACAGGTATCAGGACACTGATACACGTTCCTTTCAGGGTTCATCAAAAAATTCCGAGAGAGAAGGTCGGTCAGAACACAGACAAGAAGAGCATACAAAGTCCAGAGACACGCAACGCACTTCAGACTACGCTTCCAAAAAAGAAGAAAAGCCTAAAGCAAAACCTCAATTCAAAAAGAAGAAAGTAGCAAGTCTCAAAGTTAGACATGCCCAGAGTTCTGAGGACTCAACTACTGAACGGGGAATGGGCTCTGACGATGCTAGACAGCGCAGCAGAAGTAACAATAGCTCACCAGAACCTGATGGAATTTCTGGTGACAACGGAGTTGAGTGAATATATCACGGTGGAAACACCTGATACTAGGGTAAGCGTCCCACATAGGTTACATGAAATAATACTCCAAATGGAAGGGGACAAGTCCAGAAAAATTAAAGGTCTCTTTTGGTGGAACCTGACTTTTGGCTACGACATTCTTTTAGCTGAAATAGATTGGCAGCCTACTATTGTTATGGATTGCCCAAAGGGAGAAACGGTAATTATGCCAGCCTTTTCCGACCTCGTTCCCCAATACTTAAAACACACATACGCGCGGGAGTGGGCGGTAGCCCTTGCTCCTGCACTATATCGCAACCATGTTGGGTGGGATGAAGAGTCAGCTCACCACGTGATACCACTAAAATCTACTCCAACTCCACAGAGTCAGTATCCAATGAAGCAGGAAGCTAAAAAACAAGTCAAGGAGATCTTAGATCAACTTGAATACCAAGGTGTGATTGAAACCTGCACCTCTTCAATGAATAATCCTTTGTTTCCCGTAATGAAACCCGACAATTCATATCGTCTAGTTTTAGATTACAGACATCTGAACTCATGCACAAAAACATTTGCAGTACAGAACGCACATAGTGCCGCATTAATGAATAACATTGTGCGGAAAAAATACAAAACAACACTAGACATCTCAAATGGATTCTTCTGCCAAAATATAGCGCCTGAGAGCAGATATTTGACAGCATTCTCAGCGCTGGGGTCCCCGGCGGCAATTTTGTCGACTCCCCCAGGGGTATAAGAACAGCCCGGGGTTGTTTTCCACCAGGGTAACTGAGTTACTTCAGAATCTGGACGAGAAGGCATTGTCCTATGTAGATGATATTTATCTGATGGATGATGACCTGGAGGAACACTTGACCAGGGTGAGCACCATCATTTTGGGATTTGCCTCTGAGGGCTACAAGTTTAACTTTAAAAAAGTCAAAAATAGCCCACCTCAAATCCTATTTTGGGGACATGAGCTTTCAAGTGAAGGGAAAAGCCTAGCAGCTAATTTTTTAGAAAAGTGTGCACTGCTCCAACCTCCAAAATCATTGAAAAATTTACAATCCATACTGGGATTCCTAAATTTCGGCAGAACATACATTCTGGATTACGCAGAAAGGGTTAAACCTTTCTACGACCTCATAAGACCTGATTTTTCAGTCAGGCAATGGACACAGGAACATACAGATATTCTTCGTTCCCTACAACATGACATGATAGCGTCCAAACACTTACAGACGTGCGTAAATGTCCGCAATCTAGTAATCCGTATAGTTGCGGGTCAATCTGGGTACACCTACTTAACATACAATGAAGGTGAAACAGTACCAATAGCATACAAATCACACTTGTACACAAATGCTGAGGTGCGTTTTGCATCAACAGAAAGAATTTTGACAGCCGTGCAAACTGCTGTAGTGAGAGAAAGAGCACTGGCTCAGGGGAAACGAATAATTGTCGTGACTCCAGTACCAGCCTTAGAGGCTGCTACAAAGGCAAGCGTTCCAAATGCTAAAGCCTTACATCTGAGATGGATACAATGGGCTAATTCTCTCACTGCATCAGATGTAGAATACAGATACGACCCAAGTCTAAAAACACAAGCATTCCTGCAATACGAACAAGAATATCCTCTCCCGAATGAAATAATGCCTCTAGATCAGTATGAATACATAATTCACACTGACGGATCTGCTCAGCCGGCCATTGGAAGTAAACAGCAATACAGCGCCGCGTGTACGATTGTCAAAGGTCGTATGCAGGATGGTAAGTTCCATCCAAGCTGTACAAAAACTCAGTCTCTAGGAGACTGCACGGTTCAGCTAGCTGAACTAAAAGCTTTTTACTGGCACTGATTAATACGGATCGAGAATTCCCCACACTAATTGTGTGCCATTCTTTTTACTGTGTCCAGTCTTACAATGAATATCTTCATTATTGGGGACAAAATGGGTTCAAGGACTCAGAAGGTGGCACAATTAAGAATAAAATGCTATGGGAACAGGTAACTGAGTTGAAAAATGAACTACCAAGAGCTCATGTGATACACATGCTGAGTCATCAACATGATGGCATTCACGTTGAAGGGAATTCATTGGCTGATGAAGTCGCAAAGGCGGCAGTACGAACTGCATCCGTAGCTGGAATCACTCGTTCAAAATCAAGAATAGACGGACAGATAATGGTAGCTGTCATTGCCTCACGCAAAGACAACAAGGCACTGCCAAAAGGTTTTCCACTCAAGTACTCCTACAAGTTAGATGCAAACAACGTTCCATTTGCTCAGATTCCAGGAGTGGGGGATAGAGTAATACCAAACATGGATCGCTGATTAGGCTTAATTTTAGCTGCACACGCGGGTCTTGGTCCTGCAGCGCAGGAGTTACGGCGACAGTTTCTTTACTGAAACAACGTTTTTGGTGGCCAGGGTTAACAAAGCAGACCAAAGATTATGTCTTAAAGTGCAACATCTGTCAACAGATGAAGGGCTCCACCATAACACGTCGAGCGCAGACACCATTATTGATATCAGATAGACCTCTCACGTGTGTCTATTTGGACCACTGCGGCCCCTTACAATCTGATGGGGCTTACAAGTACATAATGGATTCCTGCTAAAGATTCCTATGGGTATGGCCTCAGCGCTCAGCTGACACTTGAACTGTTATCAAAGATTTGCGAGTCTTTATAGGGACATACACAGTTGGCACATTACATTCTGACCGTGGCCCCGTGTTTAGCTCTAGGGCTTACAAGAAAGCCATGGGAAGTTTGGGTGTTGCACAGCGGTACTCCTCTCCGTACCATCCCGAGGGAAATTCGGTTGTGGAGAGGAAAAACCAGGACTTAAAGCAATCATTAACAGTGAGTATTAGACGCGGGTGGTAGTTGGGTCATTCACCTATATGGGGCACAGAGGGCCTTGAAAAACATGCCAAGGAGTTCTCTAGGAGGTGTCACTCCTTATGAGGTCCAATTTGGGATGAGAATGTGGGTACCTGATCTTGATTCTGAAGGCACAGTGGCGGATGAAAAACCTTTTGACATCAATAAACGTTTGGCTGTTTTACAGGATCTGAATGAATCCAGAGCACTACAGAGCAATGTTCAAGTAAAACAGTTCACCACTGGGGAAGTCAAGTCAGTCACGGAAAGACCTGTCTGGATTCCTAAAGTCGGGGATCTGGTCAGGGAAAAGATAATGGACAAAAAAGAATTTGGACCATCATACAGAAAGCCTGTACCTGTCCTGGCCGTTGAAGGAACAAGAACTGTACTCCTGCCGCCTCTTGCCGGAAAAAAGGAGAAAAGATTTGTCTCCATTGATCTGATAAAACCACACTATGTGGCCGATACTGAATAGTAGGCCTCGTGGGCTCCTGGGTAGCTGACGCCCTCCTCTCGCTACCATACAGGAAGTTCAGACGGAAAGGCTCATCACGTTTGAAGAGTCTCCTATACGGAATGATGGACTATGCAACAATGCCATGGAACTCGTTCCTCTTGAAACAGAAATTCAAAATCAAAATGAAAGACAAATTTCAATTCGACCTAACACTGATGTCTACATAAACATGCCTCAACAAGAGCCATCTACAAGTTCAACAAAACCTGCTGAGCTACCAAAAATAGATCGAACTGCATCTGGCTATTTCATCGACTTTGATACCTTTTCATTGGATCCAAGTGAACCTGAAACGACGCCAGCCCCAAAAACTCGTCAACAACAAGTCAAAGTCTTCTTAATTTTTCTTAAAAAGACTTACCTGGTGTCACCTTGGATAGAACTTTGGATAATCACTGGGATACTTTTCTTTTTTTCCTGGATAGGCTTATTAACTGTCTTTTGCTTACTTGTTAATGCAACTTACCTTCGCCAAAGCTCTGCAGCATCAAAAGTGAACTTGATCCTGAAACCTCATGTCTCATCACATCGTGAACAAAGAGACTTGTCATCAGTGAACATTACAGCAGTTCCTATACCTGATCGTATAGTATGGGACAAGGTTAATTATGATATATTTGGCCCGACCGAACTTTTAAAAATACCACATTTATTTAAAATTTCCTTAAATGATATCATTACCTCCAGTACATTTTCCGATGATTGGGATTTTAAAACTGTAAACAATATGTTGTCTGCTTTAGAACAATCTGCCGCATTTTCTAGCAATGAAGTGTTGGAAGACACATCAGATTTTAACACCATGTATTGCTATCAACATTATAGTCATCATTTTCTACACAAATCCAGTAACCCTAGGAATGTTTTCATATATCACCAATGGGAACATTGCCCTAAACCACCGAAAAGTAGTTCGAAAACGGTTGCACAGACATTTTCATATTTTTCAGGGTTTAACGTTTCAGACCCGACCTCATATTACTATAAGGTTGCACCGACACTCACACAGAAAAATATGCTGACCAACACCAAACAGATTTACTCTGCTTCCTTTATTACCCAACTGTCTGAACAGGGTTTCGACTTATGGAAAGACACTATAGACTTAAAATCAGTCTGGGGTTCTAGAGATTGGCAAGTCCAGGGAACAGAAGCGCTATTTAAAGCATGCCTCATTCCTCAGCAGATTATATTTCTAAATGAAACTGTGCAACAGACTTCCTGTCTTGGGATAGCCAAGAACAAGGACTTGAACACGCGTCGGATTCCAACACCATCACATACCGAGGAAACTTTTACATCAGAAGAAGGGGCTACAATAGATGACATTTTACAATACAATAGATCAGACCCCAATTGGAAGGGATGGTTGGTTTGGCCCACAGACACTAACAGATGTTAAGAAAGATTCAGGGGTACCACCGAAGGGTTCAGTATCCATAGGCCAGACCCACGCTATGTACAAAGAGAACATCCGGGGGTGGTGACATCATACAGTGTTGGGAAGTTATGCCTAGATTGGCTAAAGACCGCAACACTACCACAGGTGAAACAACACTTATCCTTACTTACAGAGAATGTGGACCTACGGGATTTTTAATGGGGTCCCAGAAAGCCACGTCAAAAACGTTTCTTATATGCTGTCTATAATGAAATTTGGAAAAACTCCCAACAAGAAGCAGCGGAGAGACTACAAGAAATACATAGGATTAACGTAGAAAAGGCGTTAGCCGTAGTTGACAATGGTATGACTACGTTAACATCCAGGATTTATTCACTGGGCAACATTGTATCTTCTGCTATTGATGTACTAGAACAAGACTTGTCCATACTACAGCACGGGCAATCGCAATTACGTTCTATTATATTATTAAGCTGGACGCTGCAATCATTGCGCGCAGGTTATGTGCCTTGGCGTTTTATCAACAGTACGTCCCTGTTTTCTGCATACAATCTAACAGAAAAACAGATGAAAATGGCACAGAGGGGAGCAAAATATACAATGCTGCTTATTGAAAAGCTGGACAGATTACCTTTTACTGTGGCAGAATCACCGTCCACAGAGTGGTTAATCCATGGCCATATAACTTTACCGGTCACAACTTTCCAGTTTCAGTATTGCCTAGAACAACGACAGGCAGGCAGATATGAAGAGATGGGAAGGGAATTCATCAAGGAATCTTGGGAATTACCGTATAGATTTCGATGCAGGAGTGGGGATCTAGAAGTGTTTCTAAGCGGTACAAACTGTGAAAAGGCTTTAAGTGGATCTCTCATATGCCAGGATATCATGCTTCACGGGGCCTGCAATGGTTCAGTAGCAAACATATCCTGTCACTTGAGGGGTACCCCGGCAGCCGTGATTACCCCAGTTTTCAGGCTACTTTCAAATGGGAGTTACTTGATGCTGAACAATCAAGGTTGTTGTGGGATGCTTCCGGGCATCGCATATCTAGTCACTGTGAGCTCCAGGGTTACTTGCTGTATGCAAGTATTGTTTCCACCGACACACACAGTCAGGGAGGCGCTGCTATGGCCTTCATTGAATGTTTCCTTTATACGGTTTGATACTCTGAGCAGAATAAAAACCATGCTTCTACAGAAAACCGTGCCCTTAACCTCCGCCCGGGAGACTTTTGATCTCCAAATAGCAAGGTCCTCGGCAGAGATACAGGCACTCATACGTACGAACTGCCCCTTCCATTTCGCAGAAATGGTAAATCGTATCTTTAACATGTCTGATAAAACGGGTATAGTACACCTATTTAAGACCATAGGTTCGGGACTGTTAAGCACCTTTCAGATGGTCCTCGGAGTTATACCAAAGTTTATACACTCCGTATTCGGAAGCATTTTTGGAGGACTTCCGCTGATCCTGTTTCTAATAACAGGTATCCTGATTGTAATTTTTCTGCTACGCAATGGACGTCCCAGTCACCAAAGAGATGGAAAAAGAACTCCTGGAACGCAAATACCGTGATCGCATGGTACAACATCTGGGCACACCTCGCTTACGGGAACTAAGTGCTTCTTGGTTCCTGTCATTTAGACCAGTCTGGATGGACTGCATCTTTCCTCTTCTCCGATGCCTGTTCTGCAGAGAAGAATGAGTGTTGGATCTCTGTCTGACACTTCCATCAGTTGCGAAACTGGACGTTGATGCATTGCTGGACCCGATAATGGCCCATGTTCTGCAGTGTCCCCAGGGTATTCCTATGTTGATGGTGGCATTCTTAGAGCCACCACAGGAAGTCTCTACTCCTGTTGGAATGGATACCAGCTCCTCCACTAACACCCAGGCCTTGGATGGCGCACAGGCTGCCCCAGCATCGGCTGCAGGCAGTACGGAAGATCATCTGTGCTCGATTGACGTAATCTGCGAGGTGTTACAGGGATCGATCGACTGGGAAGGCAGACAACAGCAATGTTGTGTCTACCAGCCAGGACACATAAACATTTGGCTCGTCGTGTGCTGGGAAAAATTCGGCCTTTTTTAAACAAACTCAAAATGAAAGTCCAAAACAATTGACACTTTTTATGACCTGCATGGCTTTCCGATGCTTGTAGTTGTTCGAACTATATATACGGACACAGTAGAGCTATTGCTTGAGTGACAATTCTTCTGTTTTAGCACTATTTAGAGTTTTTAACATTTTTTAGCAGAACTATGGTTTTTACTACATTTGTTTGCGTACCAGTACCTAGACAGGTAGTACATTAGAATTAGATTATGTCGTCCAGTCGGATGAGGAGTGGGTGTTATATTCCATATAGGTACCCCAATATAGGTCCGGGTAACATCCCAACCTTTCACCTATATTCGTCCCTACATTACATACATAACGGGCTGCTAGGACTGACCCTTTACCTAGTTACAGTACTGCTTACAGAACGTGGGGTTTTCCCTGAACAATAGCCTCATACATTATGCATGAGGATCCTAGGATTCTTGGAAACTCAGCAGGTCTACCATCTCCTGCATAATAACTATGTACAAGGTTCATTCCCGATGTCATCCTAAGTCGGACACTGGCACAGTAAGGTAGAACCCCTGGGTATACCTTCGGGTATATAAACATCACATCTTGCTGAGATAGAGAGAGGAGATCACGACTTCCATGCCGACACACTGACGCGAGACGCTGAGGTTCCTGCATGCAGATACTCCAGCTCGCAGTGGTCTAACATCCCTTACGGGGTGTCCAACTCAAGACCGAGACGGGGTCCCACAGTCTCTCACTTCAGGTAATGGGGTTGACTTTATCCTAGAGGGATTCTTGGCTTAACACCTACACACATGCTAGGTACACTTAGATACATCTAGTTAGGGTTGCATCGTAGGAGTACGCCTTTTTATTATCATGTATTTTATATACTTACCTGCATTCATGGTTGTAGCAAGATGGTAGAAATCTACCATCCTTTTACCTTTTTAGTGCTTCTAATCATTTATATCTGTGTCTGTCTAGTGGATGTTTCAGCACACCTATTTTACACCAGAAAGACGAATGTTCAATAAATGCTTATTGAAAAACGTCCATATCGTTTATTCTGTGTATCTCTCTGAGACAAAGTGAGCACGAGTGACTGAGTGAAAAGTATTGTACTGTTTCCACGGTTCTGAGGGATCAGGGTTGTCATGTTCGATAGTTGCCAAGAACTATTCTCTTCTTGGTAAGAGGAGTTTCTAGTGGCACTGTGAGCTAGCTGGTATACAGGCCAACATACCCGGTGGGGGTGTCTGGGATCAGTCTGGACACCAAGCCCGCAGTATATGTTGTCTAAACGCGCAGATCCTGTATAGGTTTTATAGGAACTACATGACACATGTTGATTTGTTCAGATACAAAAGACTTTTGGTGTGCTGTTGGCTGCAGAAATCTTTTAGGATGTCATTCACTGAATAGTTCAACCTTTCACACATGCTTTTAATTACAGTGGTAATATATTAGTTTTTGGGGCCACACAAAAGGAACATGATAAAGCTCTTATGCAAGTATGTCATTAGCTCACCAATGCCGGTCTCGCTGTAAATGCAGAAAAGTGTGAGTTTTACAAAACCAAACTCAAATTCTTTGGGCAGATATTCTCTGAAGGGAGATCATGGAGAAGGCATACTCAACCTCTCACAACTGGCGTAGAATATCAAAAATTAAAAAATGCGCAGGAAGAACTTTCTGTCACTCAAGAAGGTATCATACTAGGAGGTTTGAGAATTGTCATACCTGAGAGCTTGAGACAACAAGTTTGGAACTGGCCCATGAAGGACATCTTGGCATTGTAGCCACCAAGAGAGCCCTCAGAGACCGAGTGTGGTTTTCTTGCCTTGACAAATGAATCAAGAGGAACTGAAAGCCTGTTACCTGTGTAACTGCTTGTTTCTGAAGACAACACAGAATTCGCTAAATATGTGCGATGTTCCTAAACAAGTGTGGGGGGAAATTGCAGTTGAATTCTTCGTACATTTAAACAATGGCCATCATCTCATGGTAGTTCTTGGTGAGTACTCACGTTTTCCCTTAGTGGAAGATTTATCATCGACCACACATGACAAAGTCATTGAGAGGCTGGATGATATTTTTGCAGCATGGGGTGTTCCCTTCATCCTCAAATCTGACAACGGTCTGCCCTTCAAAAGCAGAGAGTTTAAGGACTTTCTTAGTCGTTTGAATGTCAAGCACCAGACAAGCACGCCTCTCTGGCCACAGACAAATGGTGTTGTTGAACGATTTATGGGCACCATAAAGAAAGTTGTTCAGTGCGCTGCACTTGAAGGAATCGATCTCAAGTCAACTTTGTGTCCAGTCCTTCAAGCCTACCGGTCAACTCCCCATTCTGCAACTAGTGAAAGCCCTGCACCTTGCTGTTTGGGAGAGCCATTGGAACAAAGGTACCACGATGGACCACCAGCCAAGTACTAGACACTGATGAGATTCATGTCATGGATGCTTATCACAAAAAAAAGATAAAGGCCTATGCAGATAGGCGCAGATGCCCTAGTAGCATGGTTTTTGAAGAAGGAGACCGAGTCATAAGTCAAACAAAAACAGAAACGCAAGACTGATGCTCAGTTGATGCTGATCCATTCAGAGTCGTGATGAGTAAAGAACATATGGTGACCGCTCAGCATCCCAAAAAGTCCATTATGAGGGTCTCGTTCCATTTCAAACACCTGCCTCAATGTTCATCGGCTACAGACCTCACGAGTGAAACAAGTCCATCTGAGTGCCCAAGCCAAGCATCTGAATCTGTAGTAGATGTAGTGTTGTGTGATCATGTACAGTAGGACCCTTGTGGTCCTAGACGGACTCCTGACAAAGTTACTTATTCAGTTGGGATGTATTTGAGTGTGTCTGGCTGTGGTCAATATAGTCTATGACGCAGTACATGCAGATAAATTCTATGACGCAGTACATGTAGTTAACAGTTGCATGCCAAAGAATAAAGACATGTGTTACAGAGCTCCGCGTGTGGTGTAGTCTTTTTCGTGCTCCAGAGCTGGGGTGGATGCTACAACCTCTGCAATTTAAAACTTGATGACTGCCTTCAGGCCGTAAACACATGGGTGATGGTTAACAATCTAAAGCTCTATACCACAAAGACAGAGAATATGAACGGCCAACAATGGCAAAAATACCAGCCTGCTGCCATATGACTTAAGAAACATGAGGCCCCTCCACCAATATCAAGAGAGTTCATAAACCTAGGAGTAACCTTAGATTTAGACCACTATTTGATACTATAGCTTATCAATGTCACATAGAGTGACTTCTATACAATGAAAATACTATGTTGCATGTTCCCATATCTGCGCCAGTCCCACTGAGCATACTACACTGAGGCGCAGCTCTGCCAGGGAACAACTGTTCCCTGGCACAGCCGGTGGTCCTCAGCTGCTACAACTACATGTAGTCGTAATATGGCGGACGGACCACAGCCACCGCGAGTGCACCAGTCTTACGACCGCTACACTCATAATCAGGCCCTTAGTTTTGTATGTAGATGGTGTTACTCTTGCCCAACTTCGTGGTATTTAATTGATTGACCTAGAAAGAATATGAGGTCATGTTAGCCTTCCTGTGATTGGCCCTCACTGCCTACAGATCAGAGCAGATGCCATAATCCAGTGCAACGGTTATTAACATTTTAATTTATGAGGAACCCCTCTGAATCACTGCTGAAAGCTGGGGGACCCCAACCTAAACAATTTCTGTCATTTGATTTTAAAAACAATATACACAAATACAGAAACAAGTATAGTTGAAAGAAATTCTGAAATATTTTATTTACTTAAAAAAATATATACAAAAACTCGAATTTTATTTTTAATGGTGTCGTAGCATTTTACTGAGTTTATATTTTTGTAGAAATATAATAATTAATATTAATGATTTTCATGTTGGATCCAATACGCCAATGCTGAACTAATATGATTGCAGTTGAAACAAGTTTAATATGACGTATAGAAGTGTGTTTAATAAAGTAGTTTAGCTGGGCCACATTTATTTGGAAACTCTATATCGGATAAAATGGATGCTGTTTTGATGCTGTTCTGTTATTCACTCTTGCTCTTCACCCCTCCCATCTAGTCCCCCTGGGTAACTTATCTCTCCACAGGCTCTGCAGAAGTGAAGACAAACTGATGTAATGGACTTTTACTGAGTGCGCGTGTGTTGCATGAACTTTCTAGTGTTAATCACGGTTGAAGTTTTCAGGGCCCTTCCGCTGTAGTTCTGTTGCTGGGCCAAATCTTATTCACTTATGTAAAGAGTCATTGTTTAAATGGTTCACATTAGTATGAACAGCTCCGGATAGCAATAACATGAAAGATGCTTGATGCTTTCTTAGAATGGGATAGTGCCTATGTACGTAGACAGTTACATATATTATTCTGATTTGCAAAGAGGGTTGTTATTTGTGATCATACCACAATGGAATTAGCTTTTTTTCCCAATTGCTATGCAAGAATTGTTCATAAGAAACCCTTGATTTGGGGGTGAGAGAAAAAAAGACTTTCTTTTCTATTAGGGATACTGCTTGTTCTCATTTGGGACTTACACATTTTCTGATTTTGACTACTATGTATAACTCTGCATTTGAGCCTTCACCGCATTTATTCTGTACCAATTGATTTTCGAGTTTTTGTAATAAAACCCTTTAACTTCGTTGATGTGCTTAGTGCTATGGAAATCTTAAGGCATTTTGTTTTTCTTTGTTGTAGATACAATTGGAGTGGGAATCCATAGTGAGGTGAGGCGGGAAGCTTGAATGTCCCTTACTGCTGGGGATGGGATGAGAACCACAAGCATCACCCAACAATATTTAGAGCCTTATTAGAAATTCAGGTATTGCCCCATTAAAGTATTGCCAATGTGTTTAGAAGTGTCCTTGCTTCCCTATTAAAAGTTCCTTTAAAGTGACACCCTCGCCTCACCTCACAGGCTTGCATTATGCAAGCCTGGTAGAGGTTTCACTATTTGAAGACCGATACATAGAGCAGGTAGAAAAAGGTTCTTTGTAAGAGATCTGTAGATATCTCAGTATTATTATATTGGTACTATAAGGGTGCACTGCCAGAGCTGTTAAGATATATCAGTTCTGGTAAGAGAGTGCTTCCTGCAAGCCATGCCCTGCCAATGTCTCATTACTTAGATATCAGTGCAAGGTGCAGAGCTGAATAGCTGTGCATTGAGGAAACTCTTCTGATAAGTGGCGTCATTCCCAGTAAGGGGTGATGAGGGCCAGTTCTTCTCCCCCTTCTCCCCTCCCCCCGTCTAACCTAACCAGTCATTGCACCTCTTGTGCACGTCTGCCACTGACTCCTAGATCTTCTGTCCTGTCCAACTATCACACCAGGCTCCCACCACTTGAATTGTGGAAGGGCATGCACAGCACTTCCCTGCTGAATTTGTGCCACTTCCATGTTTGTCATGTGTATGTGTGGCATTTACATGTCTTGAGTGTGAAACTCTCAATCAATCAATCAGTAGATTTCTAGAGCTCTTCTTGTCATCCGTGAGGGAATGTATGACGGAATTCCGCATGCGTTTTTCACGCATGCCTTAGGAACTCCTCATTTAAACGAATGTGGCTTTAGCACGCATTTGTTCTGCAAGCAAGTCATTTTAACGACTTGCCTTAGGGGGCGCTGGATATTGGACTAGTTTAATTTACTATTCCAACTCCAGTCTGTGCAACAGTAGGGAAGGTGTTGGACTTTAATTCCAACACCACTCCACCATTCCTCCCCCCTAAAGCAAGTTGTTGTAACGACTTGCGTGTAGAAGGAATGCGTGCTAAAGACACATTTGTTCTATTCTGTGAAGATACAGCATGATTCTGGCTTCGTCCTAAAGGACGTTTCCCCCGTGAGGGTATCCAAACTTTAAAATATTTAATGCAAGAAGTTGAAAAAGAAACATGGTTCAGTATTCCTGCCTTGTTTTATTGTTCTCCATTTATACTGTGAATTGTAAAACTAAAAGTGACAGAATTCTTAGTGGAAAAACAAAATTATTTTAATTGCTGACACCTGATGCGGAGTACCAGTGATGTCTGAAGGTGTGGCTGCTGTCGGATCCTAGCCTATGTTCCTCTTTCTGTGTTACATCGGAGTTCTTACGTTTTCAGAATTCGTAAAAGTGTGTGATTTGCATAATAAAGACATCACAGGGAGTGATATCTGTGAAAGTTATAAAATAATGGCAATATTAACACAAACACCTCACTAAAATACACACATTGTTCACAAATAGATAATATATCGAAATGCCCTCATTATCAGCCTGATTCACAAAGGTAACATAGTTTTGAGTAAGTTTAATACTTTTTGATATTTACAAACTGCTGTTTAGTAGTAATTTAGGGCCCGATTCACAAAAGTAATCTGAGACAAAATCCTAACTTTACGACTTTCGGTATTCACAAAAGTCATTTAGGATTAGTAAAGTTAGGATTCCTAACTTTACTACTCCTAAATGCCTTTTGTGAATACGAAAGTCATAAAGTTAGGATTTTTCTCAGTTTAGGAGTAGTAAAGTTAGGAATCCTAACTTTACTACTCCTAAATGCCTTTTGTGAATACCTAAAGTCGTAAAGTTAGGATTTTGTCTCACATTACTTTTGTGAATCGGGCCCTTACACTTTTGTATTAACTTACACTTTGTAGTAAGTCCAGCACTACACATGGCCACCTCGTGGTACTGCAACACCGTCCCATATAAAATAATGGAGGTAGAGTCTTACTACATAAGTATAAGTTGCTACAAAAGTGCAGAATGTGAATATAAAAAAGTAGTAAACTTACTCAAAAGTGTACATTACTACAAAAGTGCAGTTTGTGAATCAGGTTCAAAATTTGTAAAATAAACAAAAGGCAGTAATCACTAATGATTAACTTGAAGTAACAATGGTCTCACAGAATGTGTATATCAATTTAATATCAAAAACAGAAAATGTAATTAATTCATGGCCTCAGGATGTCATATTCATCAATGACCTTAGGCGTCAATGAGCATTGATGGCCTGGCCTGCAACATGCATCAATGACTTCAAGTGTAACGATAATCAATTACTTAAGCTGTAATAAACATCAAGTGCCCCAAGCTGTAACGAACATTAATAGTCCCTCAAAAATAAGAAGCATCCATCACCCTGGTTGAAATGAGCATTGATGGCCCTGCAGCAAACAGAGTAGATAAATGGCTCCAGGCCATAACTGGCATTAATGGCCCGAATTGGTGCATACATGGTCCAAGAAGCTAGACCTCAGGCTGCCATGAGCATTAATGGCCTTCTCAACATCAGGCATGCACCCAAGATGTAAGGCACATGAATGGCCCCAGACAGCACATATGTGGCCCCAGTCCATATTGAACATTAGTACATACGTGTTCTTAAGCCTGATGTTGTAATGAACATTAATGGAGCCAGGGTGTACATAGAAGACCCTAGTCTGTAATGAGCAATAATGATTCCGGACAGATCATACATGGCCATGTGGCTTATGTGCTTTAACGGCTTCAAAAAACACAAATATGGTCTTAAACAGCTGTTAGCAACAATGGCCACAGGAAGTATTAGTATTAGTATTAATGCCACAGGCTGTAGGAACAACAATGACCCTGGCAGTACTGAACATCAATGACCCAAGGCAGTAAACTGCAAAATAGTCAGCAGTCCTGTGCCCTCTCAGTCATGTGACCCCACATGCCTGCCAAGGCCAAAGATTGGTGAGAGGAGCATTACCTCTGAACCATGACACAAGAATCTGAGGATTCTGCATCATCTGGACATCTAGATAGGGTGTGGATGTAAGCCCAGCATTGCCCGTTAAATGAAGTGTTGTGAGTTCAGGAATTAGGAAAGCACCATTGGACATGGGTGGTGAGGAGACAGCATACAGGATCAGAGGTGTCGAAGCGAAGGTGGGAAGGGAAAGCAACTTGGATGTGGTCTATCAAAATCTGCCCTCAAAGCATGGCCCAGCATACAGCCAAAATGCAAGAAGTGTTTTTCTGAAATACACCATCCTGAAAAAGGCTTGCACAAATGGAATCTAGAGCAAAACATCAACTACTTTTAAAGCTATATGCTTTGGTAAGTAGGAACATTAGAGCTGGCCCTGATTTACTCTGACCTTGCTACACTGTGGGGCATATTCTCAAGGACTTATCGCCGAGTTAACGGCACTTTAGCGCAGCAAAAGTGGCGAAAGAATTTTCGCCCCATTCACAAGCTGGTGCAAACTCCCCACATCGCCAGTATACCAGCGATAGCTGCCGCAAAAAACATTGCCACGGATGAGAGAGACAACTAACGCTAATGATATGCAGAGTAGGCGTTCCCGTGCAAAAACTCACGAAAACTCCACTTCGCGATATTCTCAACGACCAGCCTGATCTGCAATGCGATCCAAAAACAGGCGATAAGGCGCGTTAGCAGCAGGCATTTATCACCTGCCTTCTACTGGTGTTAAGCAGGACAACAAACTGCAGTATAAAAGGGAGCCCAGCCCAGAGCCACATCGGCAGACCAACATATGTCATGGAGCTACTGATCATGCAGCTCGGAGACCCAAGAGGCCCACAACACCAACCGCCACCCCCAGGCCCCCCACCCCCCAGGACCACCCCCTGACTACCACCGAGGCAGCGCAGAATGAGACAGTGGTCCTTCCGGCAAGCACCAGCCTCGGAGACTTAACGCCAGATGAAGTCATTGCCCACTACAGGCTCAAAGGACGACCATCCTCCGCATCCTGACCCACATTGCCCACAGGCTGACGGTTCCAACACAGCGGACAACCAACATCCCTCCGCAGACAAAGCTGCTGGCTGTGCTGCACCTGTTGGCCTCTGGTACCTTCCAACCAACAACTGCCAGAGTCGGAGGAGTCTCACAGCCAGCCCTATCAAAGTTCCTCACACCTGTCTTGGATGCCATCATCAGCTTGGTACCCCAGTACCTTCACTTCCCCACACTGCGCAGGAACAGCTGGAAACCAAGCAAGGCTTCTACGCCATAGCTGGCTTCCCGCACGTGTTGGGGCAATTGACTGCACACATGTCCTACTTGTGCCCCCTGCCGACACTGCACACAATTACCGCAACAGGAAGCACACGTATTCCATCAATGTGCAGGCAATAGTGGACCACCGGGGACTCTTCACCAACGTCGTCGCCAACTACCCAGGCAGTGTGCATGATTCCTACATCTTCCGACAGTCCATCATCAACCAGCGCTTTGAGGATGGCACCTACGGAAATGCACTGCTCGTTGGTAAGTACCAACGGAACACACCACACACCTCAACTCCACAATCATGCATCTCGCAACTGTGGGAATGCACACGTTGCAACATCACATACGACATGCCAAACAACATGCTCACCTACCAGACACGACAACACATGGAACTGTGGTAACAGGGGCCAGACATGTAGACAAGCCATCCACGTCATGGCACCTCTGCTTCACAATAGCAGGATGTGGTGAGAGGCGGGAACCAAGTATGTGCGAGGGAGGCAAGTGACCCATGAATCAGAATGTACACAATGCCAAGTGTGACGGGGATGTACTGGACAGACTTAAGTATGCATAGCACAGACATGTCCATGTGGACATATACTGCTGGTGTTTGTAGTGTCGTAGACAGTGGGCGCTACCATGTTACCTCAGGCAGTGGGTTAGACCCTGGACATGTAGCCATGTCGTCCCCCCCTGTAAGCGTAAGCGGAGTGGGCTGGGCCAGCGTAGGAGTGGGAATCAATAGCCCGGGGCTCAGGGCATGGTTCACTTCCGGGATGGCCACCAAGGCAACTACTGCGTGTGTCTCTGTTCCCGCCATATCCTGACCATAGGCCTACACACACGTGGCCGACCACCTTCAACGGCCAATATCACAGTGTCGTTGTCAGGCTTGTAGACATGCGCAGACAGTCATGACAATGGTGTGTCCTAGGAGTGCAAGTGTTGCAACTGCACAGAGCACACAAGTAAATAGGCTCGGGGGAGTGAGGCGCAGCTGTGAGGCAACGTACTACACAAGGATGCCGCTCATTTGCCACATGCAAGACATGTCAGACATGTATCCCAAAGTCCCACACATCACACACCAATATACTAACAATCCTGCCAACACAGAATGCAGAACCACCGATTGACACATATCTCTCTCCCCTGTCACAGGTGATCAAGGATATGCACTCTGCCCGTGGATGATGACACCCCTCCGAGCCCCGAACACCCCGGCCCAGAGGCAGTACAATGTGGCCCACATACGCACCAGGGGCATTGTGGAGCGCTCATTTGGCTTGTTGAAGTCACGTTTCAGGTGCCTGGACATCACAGGTGGAAGACTCCTGTACAGCCCGCAAATAGTGTGCAAGATGATCATTGCATGTTGTGTGTTGCACAACATATGTGTACGCACCAATGCCCCATGGATCCATGTGCCAGATGCACCGGACGATGATGATGAAGATGAGGCAGGTGGACCACACCCCAGTGCAGCAGCAGCTGGAATAGCCCGAAGGGACACTATCATTCACAATTTCTTCACATAAGCACGCCACATAGGGACTGTCCTTAGCAATCATGGGACAGGCCAAAATGACCACAGGCACAGCATGTGCAAATAAATTCATTCCTAGACACATTCCCTGTGTGCATGTCACTCCTCTGCATTGGCACATCGCTCGGACAAGTGTATGTGCAACATTTAGTGCTGTCAATTTCACCAATGGCAATTGGATGGTGGGAGTGTCACCTCCGTTATCGGGATCCTGTTTTCCCGCGGACTGAACCGCGTCTTCCTCTTCTTCTTCTCCTTGCCCTTCCCTGACCCCGAGGTCCCATGCTGGTCCTCCTTGGGGCTTGTGGTGTTCGGGTTGTCCTCTGTACTTGCTCCAGCTCCCTCCATTGTGCTTCGCAGTTGTTATGTCTTTTTTATTTCTTTCTGGTTTTTTGGCTGCTTTTATGGTGATTTTTCCCACCTGACGTGGGAATTGCAAGCCTGGCGCTGCTTGTCGCCGATTTTTCTATCGCGGTTGGGCCCATCGCAACTTTTTTCACGTTCAGGTTTCCTTTTTTAACGCCGTCGCGGTAGTTATATCGCGGACATTTGAGGCGTTATCGGGAGGCTATCGCATGTTACCACCGTGTTGAGAATACGACGTTAACACAGAGTTATTTTCCCGCGATAGACGGCGATATGAAAACTTGCGTTAACCTATTTTGGCGATGTTTATCGCACGTTCTTGAGAATATCCCCCTGTGTGTCATAGTTTCCTAACCAGATAGATGTGGTCTTTCTGGTGAAAACGGATAAATCCTGCAGACTAGATCTAGCTGTGATGGTAAGTCGAAGTTGTATTCTATGGATGAATAAAATGCGGTTGTATCTCCTGGCACCAGTTTTCCCCCAGGCTGTCTCATTGAATTCATCCTGTGAGGGAGGAAAGGATTGCTTTTGGTAACTGACTGAGGAGAGAAGGCATGAGTCTTGACTTTGGAGCTGTAGAAGATTGTTAGAAGTCATTAACATATTCTGTAGAGCAGGGTTATAATTTATTAGTGGATTTCATGATCTTTGCTATGTTTGCTTCTAGGAGTTCTATTGAGTGAAAAGCATTTGCACTTTGCTTCTCTTCTTAACTTGGTACTCTTGTGTGGTTAACAGCTATTTCCAAGGATTGGGCCTTGATTGAAGGAGGTTCTGTGAAGGAAATGAACGGGAATTCATTTACAATAATAGAGAGGCAGGCTTTGAATTGATGCATCCCTTGAGTTTGAGCGAGATGCATCGTTGAGTCTCCAGGATATTTATACACCATGATATTTTGTTTTCCAATTCCTTCTAGGTGTCCTAAATGTAAAAACTGGATGTGTTATTGAGATGGGTGTATGGTGTTAATGAGTGTTAAGTACCTGAGAGAGCCAGGATGCATCGTTAATGTGCTTTGTTGAAGTTGGGGGATTTTATGTAAGTATTCAGCGTAATATAGCAGCTGAGGCAAAATCACAGCACATCCAAGTCCATACCAAGTCAACACATTGGTGCACAACCTGAGCAGCACCAGCACCAGCTGCTAAAAGGTTCCGCTGCCAAAGCAGAGAATACACATAAAGTCCCAAAAAACTGTCACATCGTATCGTATTGTAACATGATGAGACTTGTAGCTTGATTCATTAAGTCTTCTTTATTTAATCCATAACTTAAAAAGCAATAAGCAATACAGCCAACGCATTTCGTTCATAGAACTTCTTCGGGGCATCAATATCAATTTGAGCCTCAATAAATCCAGCCCACAAAAAGGCCCAATTTGCATAAGAAACAAAGTTTCTCTAGGTATGTTTCACATGTAACACAACTTTCTGGTTGCGGCAACGGCATGGAACACCGATTCATTGTCAGGACACGGAGGCGAGGATTAGACATTTCTTTCTTCTTTTAATCCAACAGCAGCCATTTCAAGAAACAACAATCAACAAGAGGACTTCATATCCCATGAAGCCTCAGCAAAACTATCAAGTTCAAAACAACAGCGACTGTCCAATCAGGAGGCTCCCGCCTCATTAACTGGTATCGACCCTCGCCGGACTCCCTCTTTCTTCGCTGCGGCAGCCGGTGTCAGTTAAGTGGAGAAGTGTCTCTTATGCTTTTTGCCTCCTCAGAGATTGTTTTGGTTTACTGATACTGTTAATTCATTTGTATAGGCAAAGCAGAGCCTACGCTTCACTTCAGGGGCCGTGGGAACGCTCTGTCGTTCCTACGTGGGGCAAACTGATCTTTTTGATAAAGCCTGGGGCGGAGTGCACGGCGGTCTGCCGACCACCAGAAGGCACACCTCCTCCGTCCTTCTGGGACGTTCTGTCTTCGCTGTAACGCAGGGCGGAGAGCCCGTCAGTTACGGCCATTGCAGAGCGCCTCCGCCCGCGTTTTTTTTCCCCCGGAGTTTTATATAGCGTGAACTTGACCCAAAGGTATCGGGTATCAGAGCGCTTTACATGAGCACCAGTTGCTAACACAAGGACACATTCATTTTTTTGTTAGGCACGGGCAGATTAAGTGATTTCCCAGAATCACAGGATGTTGGGCGTCATTGCCGAGACTCGAACCTGGTTCCCCAGATTTGAGATTGACCGCCTTAGCCGTTAGGCTACATCCTCTCCCCCAAGATACGCTTTAATCAAGCGTATTGATTACTCCCTGGCCAGCCTGGAATTAGACACCCCACAGGGGTAAGGCTGCAGGTTGTCTGTGCCTGCCTTGTTCAAGCAGACGTGCCCAGGCTGTCAGTTCACCTTGCCCAGTTAAATAAAGGGTATTTGTCTGCTTTGGTCATTTAGACCATTTTAACCCTGATTGTGCAGGGAACTGGGGTTGCCTCCATAAGGTCTGCGTGTGGGCTTGGTTAGACCTCCCAACCCCTCCCCCCACATAATTTCTCCCTTCTCAGGGAATTCTGAATTTTGGACTCAGTTCAAGCAATATACTCCCTCTCACCTGGTGGGTGGCCACCTGTATACTTACCTTATACCTACCTCTGGTTCTCAAAGCCCCTGGGATACTTACCTCATGGAAGGTTTTGATGACTACTACGAGGAGGAGGAGAACATGCAATATTTCCCGGTCACAGATGACTTCTGTTACGCAGTGGATGCCTCCATAGTCAGGGCAGTCTCAGAAGCAGTGGCCCTCTGGAGAAGAGATTAATTATTAATTGACCTGGCACAGAGATGCCTGCAACCCAGGTCGCCGAGGAAAGACCTTCCTGGGCCTTCGGCCCCCAAAACTCCAGAGCAGGTCACTGCTCCCCCTGCCGAGAACCAACTCAAACGCCCACACCCAGAAGGGGTGGACCTAGAAGCCTTCGATAGATTAAAGCAGGCGTTCTTGGGGACCAAGACACCGCCCCCGCCGGCGGACACCCTGCAGGATCTACCGCCCCCAAGTGGACACGGCTTGGCTACCTCTCCTCAGCCCTTTGAGGACTCCCCTACGGGGTCCAATGGCGACTCAGACCAAGACTGATCCTGGTGCCCCTCCCCGTTCCAGGAGCCCCGCCAGGCAACGGAACCCCCACAAGATGCCCAATCGGATCTCTTGGAGCCTGAGAAGCTCTTATACCTCTGGTCCTCAGAGTGTGTCCCCTGTGAAAAGGTGGCAAAGTATGTGGCAGGTCGGTTACGTAAACCGCTGGACCAGGAGGTTCATTCCCGCCTCAGGGTAGAGTGCCCCCGCCCTTCGCTGGAGGGTAAGGTAACAGTCATCCCAGAGATCGACGCTCGGATGGCTACCTTCTTAACTAAATATATCAAAGACCCAAAGAAGGGCATTGACCGGTCTTGGCAGGTTTGCCAAGACAAACTGTTGGACATCACGGGCCCCCTGGTGAAGATCCTTGATGTGGCGGAGGACGCCAAGGCATTCGGAGCCCTGATTACCCCGGATGTCCTCTCCAGTTGGGCGCAGAGAGCGATTATATTCTTAGGCAACGCCAACTGCTCCATCTCTACGGAGAGGCGCAGATCGCTCCTCATTAAGCTGGACCCCAAGTTAGGAGAACTAGCCATGTCAGAGGCAGGCCAGGTGGCTCAGGGCGGTCTCTTTGACGATCTATTTGTGAAAGAGCTCAGCAAATTTGTTTCTACTTTCGACTCATTAGATAAGGCCCAGTCGACAGTGAATCGCATTTTCAAAGCCCAGGTTTTCAGTGCGGCTAGCTGAGGTAGGGGGTGCTCGCCTGGCTGTTCCTCTCAGTCCGCCTCTGGCAGAAACCAACAGTCGCAGGGGGGACAGTGGCAGGATTCATCACACTTTGGAGGATTCTACCCCACAAGAGGTCGGTCCCGGCACAGGGGACAACGCAACGGCCCTCGAGGCGGCGGAGCCTCCGCAACCCATGGTAAGTTCTTAGCTTATCTCATGCCGTTGCTTGGGAGGCAGGTTGGCGGAATTCCTGGACAACTGGCGGGCCCTTACAGCCGATGCTTGGGTGCTACAGCCAGTTCAAGGGTTTCACTTGGAGTTCTACGGCTCCCCCTACCAAGTTTCCCCGCCGGCTGCACTTCATTTTTCCGACAGATAATCTGCCCTCATCCAGCAGGAGGGGCAAGAACTCTTGGAGAAACGGGCTATTCACCGCTCCTCCCCTCACCCCGGGGGATTTATAAGCAACTTGTTCTTGGTACAAAAACAGGACAGGGGTCAGTGACCGGTGATAAATCTACAGGAATTCAATGAGTGGTTGGTCTACCTCCTCTTCAAGATGGAGGGCATCCATCTTCTCCGCGACCTCTTGAGTCCCAACAACTGGATGGTCCAGCTGGACCTCAAGGACGGTCCCTATCTTTCAGCTGCATTGTCAGTTCCTCCAGTTCCAGTGGCAAGGCCAGACCTTTGAGTTCACCTCTCTTCCGTTCGGCCTGTCGTCAGCACTGTGGTGCTTCACCAAAGTCTTACACCCGGTAGTGGAGAGACTGAGAGCTCAGGGCATTCGAATGATTGTATATCTGGACGACAAGCTGTTTATGAACCAGTGCCTCCAGACGTTGTCGCATCAGCTGCAGCCCGCAGTGGAGCTCCTTCAGTCTCTGGGATTCATAATCAATCAAGCGAAGTCCAGTCTCCTGCCGGTTCGTTCGATCACTTTCCTAGGATTCATGATCAATTCGGTGGAGGCCACACTGTATTTCCCTTCCAGGAAGATGGCGAAGATCCATCACGAGGTACAGAAACTTTTACCCAAACCTCAGACCTCGTCGCGCAGTATTGCCAGAGTGGTCGACTTTTTGTCAGCTTCAATCCAGGCTATCTTCCCAGGCCCCCTCCATTTTCGAGCCCTTCAGAGGCTCAAAGCATCACACCTGCACCAGGGTTTAACGTATGCCCAACAGGTCCCCCTCTTCGAGGAAGCAAATGACAAGCTTCATTGGTGACTCTCACACATGGAGGTGTGGAACAGACGGGCCATATTTGGTTCCCAACCGGACCTGGTGATCGAATCAGACGACAGCGGTTCCGGCTGGGGTGACCATTGTGGAGAGTTTACCCTAGGCGGCGGCTGGTCCGCCGAGGAACGGTCTCTGCATATTAACTGTCTGGAGTTGATGGCGGGTTCCTTCGCGATCCGATGTTGGACCAAAGACAGGGCCCAGTCCTGTGTTCTTCTAAAGAGTGGCAATGTAGGGGCAGTCCGCTACATCAGTCACCTGGGAGGAACCCGGTCCAAAGCCTTGACGGATCTCGCCAAGAATTTCTGGGAGTACTGCCTGGAGTATCAGGTATCAGTGACGGCGGAGCATCTCCCGGTAGAGTCCAACCAGGTAGCATATTGGCAATCATGCCACATGCGGGACTTGAGCCTATGGAAATTGTTTCCCCCGATGTTCCAGTCCCTGCAGGTGCTTTGGGGTCCTTTCACAACCGATCTGTTCGAATCTCGCCTCGATCACTAGCTTCCCCAGTACTTCAGCTGGAGACCGGATCCCGGAGCAGTGGCGACAGATGCCTTCCTGCAGGATTGGGTGGCGGAACGGGGATATGCTTTTCCCCCTTTGCCATGTTAATGAGGCTGACGACGCAGGTGCGATAACAGGAAGCGGATTTGGTGGTGATCACCCCGGTTTGTAGATCGCAAGTTTGGTTTCCAGTTCTGATGGAACTTTCTTGGGATTCCCCAATCCATCTACACCCATTGCCTCATCTCCTAAGCGATCCGTCTGGCGATCCCCACTCTCTAGTGGTGAACGACTCTCTCCCACTCATGGCGTAGGCAATTACCGGTCTTGATGGCAAGTCCCGGGCCTTTTGAGAAGCGCTGCAGACCTCCTCTCCTGAGCTTGGGTGGACGGTACGGTTCAGCAGTACCGATCAGCTTGGTCTCACTGGATAGATTGGTGCCTGCAATGGAATCTGGATCCCGTGGGGGCAGACGTTGTCCACATTCTGATTTTTTTTAGCCCCTATGGCCTCAGAAGGACTGGCATACAGGACAGTCAATACCTCTCAGTCCGCGATCTCAGCTGGCCGCGCATCGGTGGCGAATCTCCCGGTGGGAGAACATCCATTGGTCAGGAAGCTGTTGTGTGGCATTCGGTTATCTCTCGCTCCAGAAACGAGGTACTCGGTCCTCTGGAATGTCAATAAGGTCTTGAATTTTCTGTCCCGATGGCCGAGCAATAAAAATCTGTCTCGTAAACAGCTGTCATCAAAGCTGGCCATGTTATTGTGTCTGGTGTCCTGCAGACGGGTTTTGGATATCAGAGCCCTGGATATCTCGGGACGCTCTTTCACTCTGGAGGGAGTCACCTTCCATGTGATTCGACGCACCAAATGCCAGTCTCGGGTGATTTCATACCCGGCATTTCCGGAGGTACCCAAACTCTGTGTAGTAAGATGTATCTAGGCTTATGAGGCCATGACAGGGAATCACACCCTCATGGGGAAAGACAGTTGCTTATAGCTTTGAGGAAGCCCTTTAAGGCCGTCTCATCCCCAACGATTGTGAGATGGGTCCGATGGGTGATGCTGGAAGCAGGCATCGATACGAAGATTTTTGGAGTGCATTCAACGAGGGGCGCAATAACTTCAAAGGCCTTTGTGTTAGGAGCCCACTTGGAGGATACCCTTAATGCAGCTGATTGGTCATCAGATTCAACCTACAAGAGGTTTTATTTTAAACCAGTCTCCTCCATTGGGGCTCTAGTGGTGGATAAGCTTTACACTAGCCTAATACTCGCCTCTGTGTCCTGAAATAGAATGAAACATTTCCTAGCTTTAGTTACGGAAAGTTTCAATTCTATAAAGGACTCAGAGTTTAGGCTTAGCCCTCCCACAGGATGAATCATGACCCATCCAGGTTATCGGATCTATGTATGTATGTAAGTAAAGCCTTTTCCTGGTTTTTCCTCGCCTGTGTTCAAATAGAGATGCTGTGTTGGTTAGTTATCGCCACAAGCAGTATTTCATGGCTCCTTTTTCTGTTCATAGGTTCAGAGTCCTCGAAGCATGAGTGATGAACTTCTGCTGTCGGCCTTGTCGCAGGAAAAATGAGGGAGTCCGGCAAGGGTCAATAGCAGTTAATGAGGTGGGAGCATCCTGATTGGACAGTCGCTGTTGTTTTGAACTTGATGGTTTTGCTGTGGCTTAATGGGATATGAAGTCCTCTTGTTGATTGTTGTTTCTTGAAATGGCTGCAGTGTTGAATTAAAAGAAGAATGAAAATACCTAATCCTTGCCTCCGTGTCCTTAATAGAATTGACACTTTCCGTTACGAAAGCTAGGAAACTTTTCATTCTTGTGTCCACTTCTACCTCATTACACGCTTGCACGTAAACCCTTTAGCAATTACCTGGAGAAAGGTTGTTCCCTATGCAAATTGGGCCTTTTTGTGGGCTGGATTTATTGAGGCTCAAGTTCATACTGACTCTGAGCAAAACATATTGGCTGTATGAACTGAATGTGAACTGTCACCCACAATCTACTCTCAACTTGTCAATGTTTGTTAATAACTGAGCGCTCTATACATTCAAATTCACAAAACTTCATCCATTAGTATTTTTGTTTTGAAATAATGTAATCGCCACAGCTAATCAGGCTGGAGGAGGAAGATTTAGAATATTCCTAGCTTTTCTCTAAGCCTTGTGGCTCACAGCTTGTTGCAAAAAGGGTGATGAGCTACACAGGGGTCCCCCAGCCCATGTGGCTGTAGCAACAGTAGGGTAGTCCAGGAGTCGCGCATTATCCTCTATCCCAATCATGCTGTCAAACTGCAGTCTCACAAACAGAGGCTACCTGACACTAGGAACATGTATTTCCTCTGCTGTCAATGGAGAATAAACATTCGGCAGATGATTTTTTCAAAATCTCTCACTTTCCAGTTTTAAAATTCTGGCATGTATGATCCCCCTTTCATTTAGTTCCTGTAAAGTTTCTCGTTCTAGGTGTAGTTGTTTGTTCATTCTGCAGATGTGTTTAATTCCTTTAAATTATTTGTGTGTATTGTTACTGCACAGTGTGCTTTGTAAATTGCCATGATCTTGCTTGTAACATCGTGACACTCGGTATTTCTTTCCTCTTTATGCATTCTGTAATCCCATTAAACAGCTTTGGGCCAGATGTAGGTGGCTAAATACCGGTCGGTAACGCCGAAATTCAGAGAATTTCAGCGTTACCGACCGGTATTTGGCTGAGTGCAATGTAGGTGAGTTCATACCTACATGCAAAATAAGGAATCACAAAATAGCGATTCCTTATTTTGCTCTTGCATTTAAGGAATCGCAAATACCGATTCCTTAAATGCAATGTACGTAGCACTAAAAATACAGGCACATGCATCAATGATCAAGATTGCGAATCTTTATTAGCGAATTTTAAAGATTCGCAAATAAAGATTCGCAAAAACAGATGCAACAAAAAAATTGCGAAAAAATAAAGAATCGCTAATATTCGCAAAAATTACTGCGACTTCGGTGATGCGAATTCGCTATTAGCTGAATTCGCTAATAGCGATTTCGCAATTACCGAATCGCTTTTTGATGCATCTTGATGACATCAGAACCAGGAAGTGGGCAGCACAAGCCCCATTTCCAGTGCACAGTCAGAGGAGAGGAGGAGCTGGCTCTGGGAGCTAAACAGCAGTGGGATTGAGCGATTGGAAAAACCTGGCATCTGTAAGAAAATGGAAAGCTCACAAACAGCAGAGGACAGCCAATCAGGCAGGAAGCGGAAAATGAAATTTTCTGAAAAAGAAATTGACACCCTCATTGAGGGAGTTGTCCACAGCCATGATAAGCTGTTTGGGAAATTATCATTAAAAGTGGCAGAGCAGGAGAAAAGAAAAATATGGATCCGGATCCAAAACCGGGTGAATGCCAGTGGGGTGACACACCGCACCATCGATGACCTGAAAAAAAGATGGTACGACTTGCGCAGTCGGGCCAAGGTGCGCATTGCTGCCCGTCTGAAGGAAGCAAGGAAGACAGGAGGGGGAACACCGACAGACACTGGGAACACTCCCATGGAGGACATGGTTGAATCCACAATCCAGCCTGAAGCTGTTGTCGGTGTGACACAGCTAGACAAGTCAGGAGCAGCAAACACATCTGAAGGTAAGATGACTGCATGTTACCATTGACCTAAATAATTAAGGTAGAACATCACCTCAGTACAGCACAAGTGCACACTTTGAACATCCAGTACACAATGTATCCATGAAGGGAAGTGCATTATGGGAGATGTGAGGCAGGTCAAGCAGTTACAATGACAAACACACAAATAGGAAAAGTACAACTCAAAATAGTGAATATATTCCCAATTTAATAACAAAGCAAAAAAATTGATCACTGTGACATGACATCCCAGACATAAATTAATGCTGTTGTGCACTGTTAAACCTCACAGATGCAGAACGTGTAGAAACTGAGGATAGTGACTACCAGGACATACAGGACACCAGCGCAGTTGAGGATATGGACACACCGGTTTTGCCAACAAATCCATCAAGTGCCCCAAACACACGCAGGGCAACTGTCCCACCACTGGTCACCATGGATTCTGATGATGAAGCAAATGCAACACATGAGTCCAGGCATGGCCAAGCCACATCCATCCCAAATCCACAAACACAGGTCCGCAGAAGCAATGTCAGAGTCCGGCGTTGAAGAGCTAGATCACTCAGAACACAGCAGGAGGAGCAACCAAATGATGTCTGGGGTGGTCTTGAGGGACAGATGCTCCGCATGCAGCGCCTGCAGACCAAAAACACATGTTTAGTACAGATACAAATTGGGAAGATGGCAGACAACATTGCAGTACTGTGCGATAGTGTGCAGCAACTGACCAAGGTTATGCAGGAGGGACATGTATCCCAGAGAAGAAACCATCGGCAACTAATGCAGCACCTCAACATCTATGCGAAATCCAACAATAGGCTGGCCACATCAACTGCACTGCTGGCACGTAGGTCTGTGACCATGCAAACAGAAATGTGCCATTGGAGCGGGGATGTGGCTAAGGCACTGGACCAGGTAACCAATGCAGTGGAACTGATGAATGCTACCACAATTGCGGCCAACATGTCCACGCAATAAGAGGGTAGTGAGGGTGCCTCAAGCTTGAGTAGCATAGCCATGCCAGTTGCCACTGCAGGAAGACCCAACACACGCAGCAGTACCCCCTCAGCTTCCAACATGAGGGATGAGGATGCTGGCTCTGACAGGCGTCTGGGTGTTCGTGGGAGAAAGCGCTAGACTGCTATGTACAATGACATTCCGATATGGTGACGTAACCATGGATGTGATCGGACCTTTTGACTGACTTACAAGTCATTATTTATTTCCAAAACACTTATGTCCATTACTTAAAAACCTGTGCTACTGGCCACATTGAAAGTGTGCTCCGACACTCATGTCATATTTTCTTTGAATAAAACTTTCTGTGATTGTAATATACACTGTTTGTGTCATCATTACTCACCTCAGAAATAATTCTGTGTGATGTCCAATCTTCTCATGCGCCCTTCTGCTGCGCTTGCCCCTTGTGCTGCACAGCGGTGTGGCACTTGCTGGTTATCATCCTCCGAGTCGGTTTCAGACACCTCGATTTCCATTCCTCCCCTCGTCGCAATATTGTGCAGCATGACACATGCTGCTACTATCTTGCAGCATTGTTCAGGGTTGTATTGAAGTGCTCCACCGGTCTTATGGAGGCATCTGAATCGGCTCTTCAGCAGCTCCAAATGTGCGCTCTATGATGTTCCTTGTTGAAATATGTGCTGCATTGTACCTCTGTTGGTTGGCAGTTGTGGGATTGAGGTAAGGCGTCAGAAGGTAATTACGCAAGGCGTATGCGCTGTCACCTGCATGTGGGTAAGCAAAGGGTCAGTGGCAGTTTGACATTGGCATACGTACAATGACTGTGAGTATCACTTACACATATTTACCAAGCAGATGTGCCTCTCCAAATTCTCCCTGACAAGACGGGTGTGAATGCCACTTTGCCTGAAAATATAGGAATCATGTGCACTCCCAGGAATTGCGCCACAATATCAGTGATTATGTTTTTGGCATTGCAAACAACCTGAATATTAAGGGAATGATAGCATTTTCTATTTCTAAATATATATTCCTGTGCTGCAGGGGACATATTGCCACATGGGTGCAATCAATGCAACCTATAACATGTGGGAAGCGAGCTATCTGGTAAAACTCTGTTTTGTTTTTGCAAGGTCATGCGCGGTGGTGGGAAATTGATGTGTGAGCCGATCCTGGCCATCATGGCATCAAGGAATGCTTTGAATATTCTTGAAAGTGCGCTTTCGACACACCTCCAGCTACTGCAATGACCCCCTGAAAACTGCCTGACGCCAGTAGTGTAGGCAACATAGGACCTGCACATGCGTTGGGATAGCATTGGTCCTACGTGTCTGTCGTTGCAGTATGGGATCCAATTCATTGATCAGGTCATGGATCATTGCTGCATTGAGCCTATACTTATCGTATATCTCATCCTCTTGCTGTCCTAGCAAAGTTATGCGGACTCTGAAGATGCGCTCATTTATTCGCCTCCGTCTGTGTCCAGCAGCCTCATCCTCCTCGCCATCAGGTACATCCCTGCCATTGTGAGATGTGGTAGCTCATTCTGTGTGTGTTTCAATGGGTTTAAGTAGATTTTCAGCTGTATCTGATTTGCACTCATGATTACCACCTGGTTGTGATCCTTCTTATTTAGCACTTGCAAAATAGCGAATTTCTGATAATTCGCAATTTGCGATTTTTCATGCATATATTTAGGGAATCCTTATTTGCGAATCGCTATTTGGGAACGCAAATAGCGATTCGCTAAAACTATTCACAGAATGTTTCGCGATTCTTTAAATTTGCGATTTCTTGTGTTTTCGCTATAATGCAGTTGATGCATTGCGACACAGTATTTTGCAATTTGCGAATCGCTAAATAATGGCTTTTGCGATCGCAAAATACCGTGTCGCAATGCATCAACTGCATTATAGCGAAACACAAGAAATCGCAAATTTAAAGAATCGCTAAACATTCTGTGAATAGTTTTAGCGAATCGCTATTTGCGTTCCCAAATAGCGATTCTACAAATAAGGATTCCCTAAATATATGCATGAAAAATCGCTAAATTGCGAATTATCAGAAATTCGCTATTTTGCAAGTGCTAAATAAGAAGGATCACAACCAGGTGGTAATCATGAGTGCAAATCAGATACAGCTGAAAATCTACTTAAACCCATTGAAACACACACAGAATGAGCTACCACATCTCACAATGGCAGGGATGTACCTGATGGCGAGGAGGATGAGGCTGCTGGCTGCTGGACACAGACGGAGGCGAATAAATGAGCGCATCTTCAGAGTCCGCATAACTTTGCTAGGACAGCAAGAGGATGAGTATACGATAAGTATGGGCTCAATGCAGCAATGATCCATGACCTGATCAATGAATTGGATCCCATACTGCAACGACAGACACGTAGGACCAATGCTATCCCAACGCATGTGCAGGTCCTATGTTGCCTACACCTACTGGCGTCAGGCAGTTTTCAGGGGGTCATTGCAGTAGCTGGAGGTGTGTCGCAAAGCGCACTTTCAAGAATATTCAAAGCATTCCTTGATGCCATGATGGCCAGGATCGGCTCACACATCAATTTCCCCACCACCGCGCATGACCTTGCAAAACAAAACAGGAGTTTTACCAGATAGCTCGCTTCCCACATGTTATAGGTTGCACTGATTGCACCCATGTGGCAATATGTCCCCCTGCAGCACAGGAATATATATTTAGAAATAGAAAATGCTATCATTCCCTTAATATTCAGGTTGTTTGCAATGCCAAAAACATAATCACTGATATTGTGGCGCAATTTCCTGGGAGTGCACATGATTCCTATATTTTCAGGCAAAGTGGCATTCACACCCGTCTTGTCAGGGGAGAATTTGGAGAGGCACATCTGCTTGGTAAATATGTGTAAGTGATACTCACAGTCATTGTACGTATGCCAATGTCAAACTGCCACTGACCCTTTGCTTACCCACATGCAGGTGACAGCGCATACGCCTTGCGTAATTACCTTCTGATGCCTTACCTCAATCCCACAACTGCCAACCAACAGAGGTACAATGCAGCACATATTTCAACAAGGAACATCATAGAGCGCACATTTGGGCTGCTGAAGAGCCGATTCAGATGCCTCCATAAGACCGGTGGAGCACTTCAATACAACCCTGAACAATGCTGCAAGATAGTAGCAGCATGTGCCATGCTGCACAATATTGCGACGAGGGGAGGAATGGAAATTGAGGTGTCTGAAACCGACTCGGAGGATGATAACCAGCAAGTGACACACCGCCGTGCAGCACAAGGGGCAAGCGCAGCAGAAGGGCGCATGAGAAGATTGGACATCACACAGAATTATTTCTGAGGTGAGTAATGATGACACAAACAGTGTATATTACAATCACAGAAAGTTTTATTCAAAGAAAATATGACATGAGTGTCGGAGCACACTTTCAATGTGGCCAGTGGCACAGGTTTTTAAGTAATGGACATAAGTGTTTTGGAAATAAATAATGACTTGTAAGTCAGTCAAAAGGTCCGATCACATCCATGGTTACGTCACCATATCGGAATGTCATTGTACACAGCAGTCTAGCGCTTTCTCCCAAGAACACCCAGACGCCTGTCAGAGCCAGCATCCTCATCCCTCATATTGGAAGCTGAGGGGGTACTGCTGCGTGTGTTGCGTCTTCCTGCAGTCGCAACTGGCATGGCTATGCTACTCAAGCTTGAGGCACCCTCACTACCCTCTTATTGCGTGGACATGTTGGCCGCAATTGTGGTAGCATTCATCAGTTCCACTGCATTGGTTACCTGGTCCAGTGCCTTAGCCACATCCCCGCTCCAATGGCACATTTCTGTTTGCATGGTCACAGACCTACGTGCCAGCAGTGCAGTTGATGTGGCCAGCCTATTGTTGGATTTCGCATAGATGTTGAGGTGCTGCATTAGTTGCCGATGGTTTCTTCTCTGGGATACATGTCCCTCCTGCATAACCTTGGTCAGTTGCTGCACACTATCGCACAGTACTGCAATGTTGTCTGCCATCTTCCCAATTTGTATCTGTACTAAACGTGTGTTTTTGGTCTGCAGGCGCTGCATGCGGAGCATCTGTCCCTCAAGACCACCCCAGACATCATTTGGTTGCTCCTCCTGCTGTGTTCTGAGTGATCTAGCTCTTCTACGCCGGACTCTGACATTGCTTCTGCGGACCTGTGTTTGTGGATTTGGGATGGATGTGGCTTGGCCATGCCTGGACTCATGTGTTGCATTTGCCTCATCATCAGAATCCATGGTGACCAGTGGTGGGACAGTTGCCCTGCGTGTGTTTGGGGCACTTGATGGATTTGTTGGCAAAACCAGTGTGTCCATATCCTCAACTGCGCTGGTGTCCTGTATGTCCTGGTAGTCACTATCCTCAGCTTCTACACGTTCTGCATCTGTGAGGTTTAACAGTGCACAACAGCATTAATTTATGTCTGGGATGTCATGTCACAGTGATCAATTTTTTTGCTTTGTTATTAAATTGGGAATATATTCACTATTTTGAGTTGTACTTTTCCTATTTGTGTGTTTGTCATTGTAACTGCTTGACCTGCCTACATCTCCCATAATGCACTTCCCTTCATGGATACATTGTGTACTGGATGTTCAAAGTGTGCACTTGTGCTGTACTGAGGTGATGTTCTACCTTAATAATTTAGCTCAATGGTAACATGCAGTCATCTTACCTTCAGATGTGTTTGCTGCTCCTGACGTGTCTAGCTGTGTCACACCGACAACAGCTTCAGGCTGGATTGTGGATTCAACCATGTCCTCCATGGGAGTGTTCCCAGTGTCTGTCGGTGTTCCCCCGCCTGTCTTCCTTGCTTCCTTCAGACGGGCAGCAATGCGCACCTTGGCCCGACTGCGCAAGTCGTACCATCTTTTTTTCAGGTCATCGATGGTGCGGTGTGTCACCCCACTGGCATTCACCCGGTTTTGGATCCGGATCCATATTTTTCTTTTCTCCTGCTCTGCCACTTTTAATGATAATTTCCCAAACAGCTTATCATGGCTGTGGACAACTCCCTCAATGAGGGTGTCAATTTCTTTTTCAGAAAATTTCATTTTCCGCTTCCTGCCTGATTGGCTGTCCTCTGCTGTTTGTGAGCTTTCCATTTTCTTACAGATGCCAGGTTTTTCCAATCGCTCAATCCCACTGCTAGTTAGCTCCCAGAGCCAGCTCCCTCCTCTCCCTCTGACTGTGCACTGGAAATGGGGCTTGTGCTGCCCACTTCCTGGTTCTGATGTCATCAAGATGCATCAAAAAAGCGACTTCGGTAATTGCGAAATCGCTATTAGCGAATTCGCTAATAGCGAATTCGCAATTACCGAAGTCGCAGTAATTTTTGCGAATATTAGCGATTCTTTATTTTTTCGCAATTTTTTTGTTGCATCTGTTTTTGCGAATCTTTATTTGCGAATCTTTAAAATTCGCTAATAAAGATTCGCAATCTTGATCATTGATGCATGTGCCTGTTGAGCCTTAAGGAATCGCTAATTACCACCAACTTCAAGTTGGTGGTAAGTAGCGATTTCCTTTAAAAAAGCACTTTTTTGCTTTTTTAATGTGCCATGTGGCACACATCCATGCCCTTAGGGCATGTATGTGCGCCACATGTGCACACATGCACATTTCAGGGGTGCAACAGGGTGTCCTTTGGACACCCTGGCACCCTTGAAATATCTCTCGCTATTAGCAATTCGGTAATACCGAATCGCTAATAGTGAATATCTTCCCATTCATTCCTATGGGCCTCCTAGCCCATAGGAATGAATGGCTAGGTATTCTCTAATAACGAATCTCAATTACCGATTCGTTATTAAGGAATGTTAAGGAATCGCTAATATTTTAGCGATTCCTACCTACATTCCATTTAGCGAGTCCTTAATAGCGATTCGGTAAAAATCGCTATTAAGGACTCGCTAAATTGAAGTTACCTACATCTGGCCCTTTGTCTCATAAACTGTTGAATTATTTTATTCTTATTCAGTTCAGAAGCATTTATGAAGAAGAAGAAAACATCCCCAGAAACCTGGTCCTGTGCTCATATTTTGTCACGAGAGAGGTTTTGTGCACAGGAGATAATTCCGGGTGTGTATCTCTTGTGCTAAAGTCAGATTTTTATGTGGGTGGTGGCAGATTTGTCGGTGGCCTCTTCTTTAGTTCAAATGATTCTGCAGGTACTTTTTTGCTTATTTGCAGAATTCTTTGTCATTAAGTTTAGCCAAGTAAATGTTTCTGATTCAACAGTCGGATCTTTCAGGTTTACATCCCGTGACAGCACTTGAAGTGTATTACTAAAGTTCACCTTGACCGCTAGGGGCATCTTGGCGCAGAATAACAAATGTTCATTGCTACCTCAGCGGTACTCATTTTATCACCAATGGAAGGACGAAAGCCGAGTGGACTCAAATAACCCCAGACCTGGGACCACAGGTACTGGATGCATTAGTCACTGAGCCACCAGACCCAGCTGCTCTCTGGCATCGTGTTTCAGTTACCATCAAGATGAGTGGGGGACGTCTTCAGGTCGACTGACTGGACCCTGGAGGCCCTCACTCCCACATGCTCACAAGGAACTCGATGTGTCTGTATGTCCAGCGCTGTAAGTGGCAGCATTTAAACCGAGCCTTGAGTCTGGAACCGGAGTACAGTCGGGTTGTCTCATTTGTAATCGGCGGTGCCGCCCTGTGTCCTGGGCAACTGACAATAGCAGGGTTACTCTACATATCCAATTTTGGATGTGGCCAATCTCTTGCCAAACCTGCTTTTAGTGGTCTCTTTTTCATCCCAGTCTTGCCAGTACCTCTGTTTTGAGTAAAACCCTCCAATGTGGCGAGCAGGTTGGGTTGGCATCTCCTGTGGTATAGGAGAAGTGGATGATCAATTTGGTTACAGTTGGGATAAGAGTGCACGAGGCATGGTTTTACAGACATCACCAATGCCCTGAGAAACTCAACAGTAGTCAAGAGTGTAGCTATTAATGGGGCTGAGGTGGCCACTGAACCCTGATTATTTTTAGGTCGAAGCAAACACAAGGAGATGATGGACGGAGCGCTGAAGCTTTTCAGACACTCACCCCCAGTCACAGATCTGGGTTAAATCCCTCACCATTCTTTAGCTCACTTCGCCACCCCAGTTCAGACCCAGCCATATGCAAATCAGTCTTGACCTTGTTCCTCATGCGAACAGTCCAGCCTGAAATGCAAAGCAAGGTCTTCTCTGGACCGGAAACAAGCATCCTGGGACCGGTTTCTGGGTAACACCCCTCATTAGCCAGGCTAGCTTGAATCTAGTGGCAAAGTAAGCAGGTGACCCACGTCTGGGCATACCCTGCCAACTTAGGGCGAATAAAGGGGGAAACAGCCATAACATTGCATGCCTTACATCGCATGCCTTTACAACGCGGTTGTTACAATGACCGCGTTGTTACAACGTGAACCATTACATCGCAAGTCGTTTCAATGACTTGCTGTGGGGGCGCACTGGTGTTGGATTTACAATCCAACACCTTCCCTGCTGTTGCACAAACTGAAGTAGGAATAGTAAATTATACTATTCCTAAGTCCAGCGCGCCCCCTACAGCAAGTCGTTGAAACGACTTGCGATGTAATAGTTTGCGTTGTAAAAACATGCGATGTAAGGTATGCGATGTAAAGGTATGTATTCGAACAAAGCAAACACAAGGAGATGATGGACAAAGCGCTGAAACTTTTCGGACACTCACCCCCAGTCACAGATCTGGGCTGAATCAATCACCATTCTTTAGCTCACTTCGCCACCCCAGTTCAGACCCAGCTACATGCAAATCAGTCTTGACCCTGTGCCTCATGGGAACAGTCCAGCCCAAACTGCCAAGCAAGGTCTTCCCTGGACCGGAAACAAGCATCCTGGGACCGGTTTCGGGGTAACACCCCTCATCAGCCAGGCTTGCTTGAATCCAGTGGCAAAGTGAGCAAGGGACCCACTTCTGGGCAAACGCTGCCAACAGTGGCTCACTTTGCCACTGGATTCAATGCAGGTGTGTGAATGTGAGGTCAGTGGGATCCAGTTTGGATCAACCCTGGGAAAAAATGACACAAGATGAAGGCTAAGGGCACAACTTTCAAGACCGGCAAAGTGTATTGTTGATGTTCCTGAGCTGGGTTTAGTATCAGACAATAAGATGTGGGAGAATGGAGACATGGCTGCTTTAGTTATGCAGCAATAACCTTTTTCATTGAGGCCTGCTGATTGTTTCTTCCTGTGCATCACTATTTGGCTTGATTTAAGTATGGGGAAATAGAGGCAGCAGTCTCCTTTGTAGTGCAGTGCAAATCATCCAGGCACGGTCTGCCTTTTGTGGCATCATGAAATGTGACTCACAAAAGCTGATAGCTGACAAGTGTAAAGTCTTTACATGTGATTGTACTCATGTTTTCGGAACTTCAGTGTGAGGCAACCCATATCACTATCTGTTGCAGAAAACCATCACCTGAAACAAAGACTGTGCCTGCTCTGCAGAAGACAGATACACTAAAAGCCATATCTACTAAATTTGTGGCGCAGGGCAGCAAGTCCCTTTGCTGCGCTGCCCAACTTCATAGGGAAAAAGCAGGTATGCACCATATTTATCCAATACGGCACATTCATGTCCTTTTCCCCTGCGCTGGTGCAATTTTGGCAGCCTAGCACCAACGTAGGCACTCTTACAACATGATGCAAGTGTGCCTGTGTTGTAGGCAGGATTGTGTTTGTGCAGGAAGGGGCACCTTCCTGCACAAAAACAATTATGAGAGGCTTTTTCCTCTTTCTGTGTGTGCTGCAGAATGCAGTACACATAGAAAGAGGAAAAAACGAGGAGAAATAAAGACATTTCTCCTCGTTATGCCTCCCCTGGGAGGCCTATCTTTTTGGCGCACTCCCAGGTTTACAGGTCCTTGGAAATCTGGAAATGCGTCAAAAACCATGGAAGTTGCGTGGGAACACCCACAGCAACGCCCATGGAATGCCTCCCTTTTGCAGAGTGAGGCAACAAATCGATTTGCGATGCGTTAACTTACTCTAGATTTTTGAAGCCATTCAAAGCCACGGAAAGTGGCTTTGTGTGGCTTACTAAATCTGACTTAGAGGTTGACGTCACGTATGTACCATGTTGCGTGGTGCAAGCATGACGCAAAGCTCTCATAAATATGCCCCTAAGAGCAGGAACTGCTTTGCCCCAAATTTCCATGTCAGCAGCATGCCTATGAGCTTGGGAGGGAAATTTCCCCACTTGGAAACTAGTGCAAGGAGCTGCTGGAGAAGCTCTGGTACTGCCTTGATACTGGAGCCTTCCTGGCTTCCTAAGAGAGCTGACCTGTCATGACTTGCATGAGCTCCCAAACAATGTTGGCGAAGGTAGCTGGTATCGCACTCAGAATTAGGGCTTGGAACCTCTTTGCTGTGAAGCTCATGTAGCTCCTACAACATTGAAGTTGTACTTGCCAGACATTGGGACGCTTTTGGATTTAGCAAACGTTACAGTGGAGCTTCCTAGTGACTGGGGCACAGAAGGACAGGCCTATAGAGCACAGCCGGACTGGGAACCGAAACCAGCCCTGGCAGTTCGCTCGATCATCCCTGGGGGCAGGGGAGGTTGGGGTGCTACCGAAAAGCTCCGGCCCGGGTTGCTAGTGTCAAGCGCAAGCACCGCTGCCGCTTTTGTTACAAGGGGCCGATATTGCAGCACTGTAGCAAAACCGGCCCGCAGTAACAAAACCGTCCCCCACAGGCCAAAAACTGGCCCCCACCTTTCCGACCCACTGGGAAAATTCCTGGTGCCCGCTACATCCAGTCCGGCCCTGCTATAGAGTCACTGACACAAACGTTTGCTTATGCTAGTCACAGTAAGCCTGCACCTCTGAGAATATTCTAAATCTGATGCATCTTTACTATTTCCCGTCTACATTCAGCTATACAATCCGTTGCCCATGGGAATATTTCTTTGTGTGGTATAGCATTTGGTATAAAAAAGTACTTATCTTTTATTAACGAAAAGCACTACTTTGGACAATTATAACTGCATGTAATTTGGCAGCTGTTGACGTCTGAGTCTACCCTCACATTACCCCCATGAGAAGCTCTAGACTGCTTGCCTGACATGGCGTACTTGGGGGCAGATTTACAATAACTGGCGCATCCCTGCATATCAGCAGGGATGCGCCAGTTATTTTGCGTGACTCAATAAACACCTTGCGCCACCATGGATGCACCGCATTTACAATGCGGCGCACCATGGCGCAAGGATAGACAGATGCGTGACGCATCTGTCGGCGTAAGGGTAACGCAGTGCTGGAGTCGTGTCGCAAGCGCGACGCAACTCCAGCACTGCTCAGGGGTGCCCTATAGTTGCTGTGCTGCGTCACTCCTTACGCCTGTTACAAGCAGGCGTAAGGTTTTGACGCAGAGGGGACGTAAAAGTGACAAGTGGAGAGGTGTGGTGCAGCGGCCAGGGCAGCTGACTTCGGAGCACAGGGTTCACGGTTCGATCCCCGGCTCTGGCGGCAGCTCAGCTCAGCACCATGTGACTCTGGGCAATAGCTCACTTAATTTCCACTACGGCCCCCAGCGCCTTGAGACCCGTAAGGGTGAGTAGCTGCGCTATATAAAAACGGACTTACTTACTCAGTGAAATCTTGTAGATTTCACTGCGTCACTTTTACGGTGCTTCCTTGTGACGGAACGCCCACCCTGCATACATTATACATGGCGCAGGTATAATGTAGCGCAGGGCTTTACAACGTGACGCATCTCACTAGATGCGTCACGTTGTAAATTTGTCGCATAGTGGCGCATTGTTTACGCCGCCGCTGTGTCACAAAAGTGACGCAACGGCGGCGTAAAAGTGGTGCAAGGGGCTTGTAAATCTGCCCCCTGGTGTTTAGTTTGCAGTCCCAGAGTAGGTCAGGCCCTGGGACAAAAATGGCAAAAAGTCCTCCACAGCTGTGTCTCAGTTAACCAGGATTGTCCCATGGCCCCAAATATTTTCTGATATTCATGCTAGCATTGAATACTACAAAATTCTTTCCAATATGTGTGAAACAGGGCCAGTGAAAAAGCAAGGCAATTGTACACCTAAGGGCAGATTTACAAGAAAGTGACGCATCTGTAGAGATGCGTCACTTTCCCTGCACCACTCTGAAAAACCCTTGCGCCACCATGGATGCGCCGTATTTATAATACGGTGCACCATGGCACAAGGATTGACAGATGCGTCAGAAATTCTGACGCATCTGTTGGGGCAAAAGTCACGCATTGCTGGAGTCGTGTCGCAAGCACGACGCAACTCCAGCAATGCATTTTGAGGCCTATTCCCACAACACTGCATCACTCCTTACGCCTGCTTCAAGCAGGCGTAAGGTTTTGACGCAGTGGCGTCCTAAAAGTGACGCCGTGAAATCTTGTAGATTTCACTGCGTCACTTCTACGAGGCTTTTTTGCGTGGGAACGCCCACCCTGCATACATTATACCTGACGCAGGTATAATGTGACGCAGGGCTTTACAACGTGAAGCATCTCCCTAGATGCGCCACGTTGTAAATGGGCCGCATTTTTACGCCGCTGCTGCATCTCAAAAAGTGACGCAATGGCGGCGCAAAAATGACGCAAGGGGCTTGTAAATCTGCCCCCTAGAGAGCTACAGGCTTAGGGGCAACACACTGTCTCTAGAAACATGAAACGTGCCCACCCCTGACAGGTGAGAGGGCAGCAAAAAGCCAGTTTTCTAAGGGCACTCACAATCTTAGCTCCATCATCAGTATGACTCCAGGAAGCTTGAAGAGGAGTTTGCCAACAATATTGACACAACTACAGCGACTGTCTTGGATCAAAGCGAATACTTGGCACGTGCTCTGATTCTTTGAACTGGTTTCTTGTGTTCCTTTTTAAGTTACACTTAGCTCATTTGGCGCTCTAGAGCCTAATGAAAAAGCTGTTTTGGATTTTGCTAGAAATAAAAAAATATATATTTGATTTCGCCCATATAACATCCCAAGAGGCCAGAATATATGTCCCGACCTTGCTTTTAGCACAGATGGGCATGTGTGTTGAGTCTGCAGGGCAGGCCACACCATCCCAATGCAAGGCACATAATGTCCCAACAGCACAGCTCACTCTGTGGTTTCTCTGGAATGCTGGCATCTGTGTGTCAGCTGAACATTGTGTTTGAGACCAACTAATGTGGTACTTGGGGGAATGGCTGTAGGCTCTGTAATTTTGTTGCATTTATTGTCCAGTCCTAATGCTAAATGCTGTCTGCTGAGGATGAGATTGATTGGTATGGTGTTTGACTTGAACTACTTTTTCCTCAATTCTTTTGAATAATCATAGGCCTCAGATCATGCTTTGAGGGCACCCCACTCTAGTCCCACAATCCTAGGTTGTAGTACTACAAACAGAGCTGCAGCCGTCATTAGTCCGGGAGGTTTGGTGGCTCCATGGCCTAGGGATATGAGGGGCCATGACACCCCAATTATGGCTGCCTTTTACTTCCCTGAGCTCCAGAAGGGCCCAATAATCCCATCTGGCATTAGCGGCAATGACACCCTTAGTGCGTCACTGAATGTGTAGAATACTTTTGCTGCCTCAGCTTTAGTGTGGTTGTTGCATGTTTTAGTTTACACATATAAGTTGCTTACTAGTTGTATATATCCCTTTAAGAATCAATCTGAAGGGCATCACAGCTGTTTCTGTATGTGCAATCATCCCACCTCTAAGTTTCTCTGATACCAACAAACTGTGGAGTTGTGCAAGAACGGGGCACAAGCAGGTGAGCTGATAACACAAAGTTTATTCCACAATGACAGGGGCAAGCAAGCAAATTTTACAGCTTGCACCTGCAAGCCAATACATGCCTGGTGCAACTATAACACTAACAATGCTACCCCCTTCAATTACCTCATTATTCCAGATGTATACCCATATTAGGCGCTATGCAAAACCCCAAAGAAAGATCACACCATATCCTCCTGTTAAAAGAAAGTAAGAAAAACACACAATAACACACCACACAAAACTTACAATAAACACTACCTTAACAACCACACTCCAAATGTAAACCCCTCTCCCAAAGCAACCCAATCAAAACATACCAAACTCATGAAATGTTGAAGGCACACATTTTGCACAAGTACTGAGGGTGACCACTCTTGGACCACGATAAGAAACAGATGGAACCCCTCTTGGTGAAGAGGACACCGCTCTCCTGATCACCTTTGGACCAGGGTCAGAAGCAGACAGAACTGCTCTTGGTGAACATGACTCCTCGCCTAAAGCGGGCGCTCACTCTGCCACCATGAGAAAGTTCACTAGCACTTCAAAGTAAACACTACGGGCCTGATTCACAGAACTAACTTACGTCAAAAACGTAAAGTTAGTACTTTTTGGTATTCACAGAATACACTTACTCATTTTGGTATTCACAGAATGAACTTACTCATTTCGGTATTCACAGAGTTAGTAGCCCTAACTTTAGGACTCCGAAATGCCTTCTGTGAATACCGAAAGTCTTAAAGTTAGGATTTTTCTCAGTTTAGGAGTAGTAATGTTAGGACTTTACCACTCCTAAACTGAGAAAAATCCTAACTTTAAGACTTTCGGTATTCATAGAAGGCATTTAGGAGTCCTAAAGTTAGGACTACTAAATTCTGTGAATACCGAAATGAGTAAGTTCATTCTGTGAATACCAAATGAGTAAGTGTATTCTGTGAATACCAAAAGTACTAACTTTACGTTTTTGACGTAAGTTAGTTCTGTGAATCAGGCCCTACTTTCCTAAGAACTGCAAACTTCGGTCACAAGGTTCACAATAAAGTGAAATCCTACTAAGGTTCCTAATTTTTCCTCTTTCACCCCTGACCGCCCTATTCAAAAATCTCCACTAGTCCGGTGGGATCGGATCACCAGGATAAACCCTTTCCTTTATACGTGGGCAGTATGATCAGTTCACCATTCACCAATTGTGAAACAGTCACAAGTTGGTTTACCTCCTATATAATTCATCTACATCTTCATGCGACAGTGAACATTCTCACCCGCTTTCTAACTTTGCCAAACCCACTATTCCATTCTTGCCATTGCTCTCCTTAAGCCACCATGGAATCAACTTGGAAATTAATCTCTCCCTCTCAGAAACTCGAAAGGTGACACTTCAGTCATTGAATGATGTAGTTCTGTACCAAGCAAGGTTGTAGAGCTTTTCTCCAACTCAAACCACTCTTCACTACTAACTGTATTCTTTAACAACTTTGCTGAACCTCTACACCTGACCATTTGACTCTGGAGGATGATTGGAGATCATTTTATGAGCAATCCCACACCTCAACAGATACTTCTCCAGCTCTCTACATACAAACTATGGTCCATTATCCAACACTTAGGCGTATATTTACTAGCACTGTACGCCGGGTTTGCGTCACAAAAGTGCCGCAAATCAGAGCAAAATGTCTATTTGAAACTTACTTTCCAGCACAAAATTTGCTTTTCACGAGAAAGTCGACCGAAAGTAACGCAAAGCAGTGCCTACTGCTGCTTTGCATTACTTAGCATCAAGAGAGGAATTCAATGTGTGGTACATGAGTGTTCCCCTGCAATCGTTTATGGCTTTTGATGCGAAACCCTATGGATTAAACCCAGATCCTTGTGACTTGGGGTGAATGTTTGCATTGTCCAGCATTCCGTCCATCAATTGTTTCTTTTGCATTTGTAGCCCTAAGTGGGAAGGGTATGCCCAGACGTGGGTCCCGTGCTCACTGCACCACTGGATTCAAGCTAGCATGGCTGATGAAGGTTGATGCCCTGAAACCGGTCCCAGGATGCTTGTTTCCGGTCCAGGGAGGACCTGGCTTGGCAGTTCGGGCTGGACTGTTCCCATAAGGAACAGGGTCAAGACTGATTTGCATATGGCTGGGTCCAAACTGGGGTGGTGTGGTGAGCAAAAGAATGATGAGTTAAACCCAGATCCTTGTGACTGGGTGTGAATGTTTGCATTGTCCAGCATTCCGTCCATCAATTGTTTCTTTTGCATTTGTCGCCCTAAGTGGGAAGGGTATGCCAAGACGTGGGTCCCGTGCTCACTGCACCACTGGATTCGAGCTAGCCTGGCTGATGAAGGGTGATGCCCTGAAACCGGTCCCAGGATGCTTGTTTCCGGTCCAGGGAGGACCTGGCTTGGCAGTTCGGGCTGGACTATTCCCATAAAGAATAGGATCAAGACTGATTTGCATATGGCTGGGTCCAAACTGGGGTGGGGTGGTGAGCCAAAGAATGATGGATTAAATCCAGATCCTTGTGACTGGGGGTGAATGATTGCATTGTCCAGCATTTAGTCCATCAATTGTTTCTTTTGCATTTGTCGCTCTAAGTGGGAAGGGTATGCCCAGACGTAGATCTCGTGCTCACTGCAGCACTGGATTCAAGCTAACCTGGCTGATGAAGGGTGATGCCCTGAAACCGGTCCCAGAATGCTTGTTTCCGGTCCAGGGAAGACCTGGCTTGGCAGTTCGGGCTGGACTGTTCCCATAAGGAACAGGGTCAAGACTGATTTGCATATGGCTGGGTCCAAACTGGGGTGGTGTGGTGAGCAAAAGAATGATGGATTAAACCCAGATCCTTGTGACTGGGGGTGAATGTTTGCATTGTCCAGCATTCCGTCCATCACTTGTTTCTTTTGCATTTGTCGCCCTAAGTGGGAAAGGTATGCCCAGATGTGGGTCCCGTCCTCACTGCACAACTGGATTCAAGCTAGCCTGGCTGATGAAGGGTGATGCTCTGAAACCGGTCCCAGGATGCTTGTTTCCGGTCCAGGGAGGACTTGGCTTGGCAGTTCGGGCTGGACTGTTCCCATAAGGAACAGAGTCAAGACTGAATTGCATATGGCTGGGTCCAAATTGAGGTGGTGTGGTGAGCAAAAGAATGATGGATTAAACCCAGATCCTTGTGACTGTGGGTGAGTGTTTGCATTGTCCAGCATTCCGTCCATCAATTGTTTCTTTTGCATTTGTTGCCCTAAGTGGGAAGGGTATGCCCAGATGTGGTCAGTGCACCACTGGATTCAAGCTAGCCTGGCTGATGAAGGGTGATGTCCTGAAACCGTTCCCAGGATGCTTGTTTCCGGTCCAGGGAGGACCTGGCTTGGCAGTTCGGGCTGGACTGTTCCCATGGGGAACAGGGTCAAGACTGATTTGCATATGGCTGGGTCCAAACTGGGGTGGTGTGGTGAGCAAAAGAATGATGGATTAAACCCAAATACTTGTGACTGGGGGTGAGTGTTTGCATTGTCCAGCATTCCATCCATCAATTGTTTCTTTTGCATTTGTCGCCTTAAGTAGGAAGGGTATGCCCAGACGTGGGTACCATGCTCACTGCACCACTGGATTCAAGCTAGCCTGGCTGATGAAGGGTGATGCACTGAAACTGGTCCCAGGATGCTTGTTTCCGGTCCAGGGATGACCTGGCTTGGCAGTTCGGGCTGGACTGTTCCCATAAGGAACAGGGTCAAGACTGATTTGTATGTGGCTGGGTCCAAATTGGGGTGGTGTGGTGAGCAGAAGAATGATGGATTAAACCCAGATCCTTGTGACTGGGGGTGAATGTTTGCATTGTCCAGCATTCCGTACAACAATTGTTTCTTTTGCTTTTGTCGCCCTAAGTGGGAAGGGTATGCCCAGAAGTGGGTCCCGTGCTCACTGCACCACTGGATTCAAGCTAGCCTGGATGATGAAGGGTGATGCCCTGAAACCGTTCCCAGGATGCTTGTTTCGGGTCCAGGGAGTACCTGGCTTGGCAGTTCGGGCTGGACTGTTCCCATAAGGAACAGGGTCAAGACTGATTTGCATATTTTTGGGTCCAAACTGGAGTGGTGTGGTGAGCAAAAGAGTGATGGATTAAACCCAGATCCTTGTGACTGGGGGTGAATGTTTGCATTGTCCAGCATTCCATCCATCAATGCTTTCTTTTGCACTAGTGGGCCTGCAGCACTTATTGTGCCACCCACTCAAGTAGCCCTTTTAAACCTGTTTCCGGCCTGCCGTTGCAGCCTGTGTGTAGTTTTATACTGCCATTTTTGACCTGGCAAAATAAACCTTTCACCAGGCCTAAACCTCCCTTTTTAATACCTATAAGTCACCCCTAGGGCAGGCTCTAAACGGTTCATAGGGCAGGGTCCAGTGTATTTAAAAAGTTGGAGATGTACTTTTAAGTTTTACATGTGCTGTTTGTGAAAAACTCCTAAATCTGTTTTACTACTATGAGACCTACCTCTCTCATAGGATAACATTGGGTTTCCTTATTACATTTAATTAGTGTAACCTTTGATTGAGAGCAGGTAGGAAAGTCGTGTTTGGTGTCTGAGGAATTGTAAATTAAAACCCTCTTTAATGGTAAAGTCAGATTTTAAGTCACAATTCTGAATATGCCTCTTTTAGAAAGTTGGCATTTTCTTTTCCTAACCTTTTGGTGCCTATGGTCTGATACTAGGTCACATGACTAGGGGGTAGTTGACAGTTGGCCTTTGTGTATTCCTCCTAGACAGTGGTGGCCGGCATGGCTCGAGGGTGGTGGGGCGGGCGGGTCACGCTGGGCGTGGAGGAGGGTTTTGCAGGAGGGGTCACGTGGGGGGGTCGCGCTTCGAGCATGTAAAAATAAATAAATAAACTTGCCTTTGCATCAGGTCCTGCGTCTCTGCTCCTGCTCTCCTCGTGGAACTTGAGGAACAGGAAGCATGCCCCACTGACCAATCACAACGCTGCATTGCAGCGTTCTGATTTTTAAGCACCCAGGCTCCCCTGACCAATTATGGTTTTGAGCATCCTGGTTCGACGCTCAACCAGGGAATGGGGGCCTGTGCTTGTTCTCCACGCAGGCTGTAATGCAGCCTGCATGGAGAGCAGGGAAAGTGCGCATGACTGGTTGGGGTGGGCCGAGAGGGCCGACCGAACAGTCATTGCGCACTTAGGAGTGGGCAAACCACTCCTCCCCTAACCTGCTCCGAGAGCAGAGCAGCCCCGCCCGCCCGCAAAGCAGCAGGAAGAATAAAATTATAATAACTTAATGTTATTATCATTTTATGTTTTTTCTTCGCACTGCTTAAAAGCCATAGCGGAGGAGCCGCCACTGCTCCTAGACAGTATCATAAAGGAGGGTCTCAGTTTTGGCAGGTTGGGCCATCTTTGATGTGATATGGGGCGAAGATGTCACCTACCACACTTGCACTTCTAAGGCACTGGCTCAGCTCACACACAGAGGACTTCCCACTACCCTATTGTGCCCCCAAACAGACTGGGACCAAGGCAGGGAGGCAGAAAATTCCAGAGACCTCTGTAGGGGGAAACTCAAGAAGCCTCTGCCACTTCAAAGTGGGGCACCAGGTATAGAAAGGGGACCCTCAAAACCCACTTTTCAGTACACTCCTGAACCTATGGAGACTACAGAAGATGGAAGCCCTGCTGCCATGCCACTTGAGGCCTGCCCTGCTTGGGAAGGAAGACTGGACCCGCAACCTTTATCACAGGCTGAAGTGACTCCAAGGGTCAGCCAAGTGACCCCCTGTTTAAGCTATAGGGACATAACAAGCTCCAGAGGACTCTGCAACTGCCCAGCTGACCTGCTGCACTGCTCTGCCTGGAAGTGCAACTGGACCTGCCTGAGCCCTGCTGGCCTCTGCTGGAGTGAGTTCCTGATCCCCAAGATGTGCCCCTCAGGACCTGGACCCTTTTGTGTGTCATCAGTTGAACTCCTCCTTGAAGAAAAGGAGAAATCCTGAAGTTTTGGGCTCTTTGTGACCACAAACAAGATCTTGCCACCTACTCCGACTGCCAACATAAAGCTCCGGTGAGCATGAGTCTTCATGCTACAGCGACTGCCAGTGATGACCAGCAGCAAGAGATCTGCACTTCGCACTACATCTTTGACAACCGCCAATGCGAATCACCAGCAACAACTGTCCTTGACGCATGACAGGATCTTTACTCTAAAATGACGACCATCCCCGACATGTGGCCTGCTCTTCAGACTACAACAATGACCATACACAGCGCTCTCCCTGCTCCTCTTGGCCTCCTCCACTGTGAACTGGGCTTTTCGCACTAGACTTTACACTGTAACTTTTTCAGCTGGACTAACCTGATCCCTGTTGCGGCAAGCAATACAGCACATTCGGCCTGAACTTGTGAATTTCACTTGGTCTCACATGACCTGATAGCCATGAGTGGCACTTTATGCTTTTAGGCACTATACTTACCTTAAAACTTTGAAATTGGATATCTCCGGTTCTACATGTTTAACAAAGAGCTACACACTATAGACCACCTCTTGTTAGTTGGCAGACTCCTGATTTATGAAGAGACAGGCATGGCTATCATCTTACGCCACAGCACATCTGGAAATATTTCCAGGAAATTTAAGCTCGACTCTAGGTCACCAACACATGACTCTTGCACAATCTTCAATACACTCCTATCTACATAAATGGGGCACCTACAAAGGGGTGGTTTCGGGACTGTACCAGACAATTATCGTCGGGACCTCCTCACCCCCATTGCGCTCCCACCTGCGAGAATGGTGGTCTGCCAGATTGGGCATAGACTATACTGAGGAAGATTGGGCTGAACTTCTTTAGCACCATGGCAAACATCTGGGGGAAGCACAGCTTAAACTGGGGTATTACAAAATACTACTTGTTCTGACCCCACTGGCGGTGCGGGGCCAGAGCTGAGAGTACTGGCGTCCACCGCTGGTCTTCCGGAGCATGGACCTGAAACCTGATGTTGGACCTGGGTCTCCACTCTGCCCCCGCTGAAGAGCCCCCTTGGGCTGCTCGAGACGGGGGGTGGTGGGCATATTAATTGTCACAGTTGTAATGTTAGTTAGGATTTGTCCATGTTCAGGACGACAGATGCTTCAGGGGTGGATGTATGGGGAGGGAGAGTTGGGGGGAGTTGGATCGGGTAGTTCTGACCCGGTTGGTTGGAGGTTGCATGACAGTGCAGGCGCAGACAGTAACTCGGTCTAGACATGGCCTGGAGGAAGCCGAGACCAATAGGAGACATGTGATGGGCTGGCCCAGCTGGGAGAATATGAGGGGTCCGGGTAGAGAGGATCAGGCCATCGGCATGGTGAAGATACCTACCCAATGGCATGGCTTAAGGTAATTACATGGAACGTGAATGGCCTCCTGGATCGCATTAAGCATGGACTGTCTTCGGTGTAGTAAAAGAGCACAATTCAGATGTGTTAATTTTGCAGGAGACCCACCTAAAGGGTACTAACTGTTCACTCTTGGCCAGATATGGCTATGAAAGCGTGTTCCATGCCGGGTTTGTCAGGGGTTTAGGAGGGGTTGCCATCCTGCTTCATAGATGGGTTCCCCTGGTGGTGACACATACAGCCTCGGATCCACAGGGGAGGTATGTCTGTGTAGAGGGGATGATTGCAGGACAGACCGATAGCTTCCTGAGTGTATATGTCCCCCGAAGATGGTGACTGAGTCCCTAGAACTTCTTAAAGATGTAATGATTGGCCTCCCCCACGGCTCCACCATCATGGAAGATGACTTTAATATGGTTATGGTTCCCCAAGAACACTGCTCAAGGAAACCCCCCCGGAAATGGGAAGGGGAGACGCAGCTGGCTTCTTGGGCTTTGGGTATGGGGCTCTGCGTCTGCCATAACAGGATCTCTTTTTTTACACCAGAGGGATCTCGGACAACTGTTAATGGGAGGCCCGGCCCATATTCATTGGCCAGTATGGAGGCTTGGGGCATGGCGTCTTACAAATGAAGAGGCTGTCCACCATTTGTCTACTGAGTTGGACTGTTTTCTAGAAGGGAACAAGGGATCAGTGGAAACTCCAGGTACATTATAGGGGGCCCTGCACGGCTTATATGAGAGGGGTAGTGATGTCTCATTTCCGGGCACTAGTTAGTCAGGCTGAGCAGCAGATTGTGGACTTAGAGGCACGTCTAACTAAGATGGAATGGATGTGCACAAAGGATGAAAGGGTAGTGCACCAATTAGCACTTGACAGGGTGGCAGCTCTCCCAGTAGGAGGCTCGACAATGCTGGATGGCCACGCAGAGTAGGATATATGAGTGGGGGGATAAGTCCAGCATGTTACTCTATAGGCTGGCTACTCAGGGGGCAGTGGAGAGAGTGATTCCAGGGGTAATAGATCAACAGGAAAAGAAAACGGAGGGAACCCAAGAGATTGCAATGGCTTTTGTGGACTACTATGGTTTCCTCTACGCGAAACGGGAGCAACCACCTAGAGAAACTGATCCACCCTGATTAGAGACCTACCTCTCGCAATGCTGTGAGGGAGGAACTTGATCAGCCCTTCACAGAGGAAGAACTCAATAATGCGCTCTCAGAAATGCATACTGGCAAGAAACCAGGTCCAGACGGGTTTCCAACTGAATACTATCTGAAGCTTAGACAAACACTGCTACCACTGCTATTAAATATGTTCAGTGAGACCATAGATAGGGACCGCCTGCCAAAGGGGCTGGATTTACCTTTTATAGTAGTCTTTCCTAAGACAGGGAGGAGACCCGAGTGCTGTGCCTTGTACCGCCCCCTCTCACTTATCAACCCAGAAGTCAAGATCTATGCCAAAATGCGAGCTAATAGGCTCCTTCCAGATTGCCCCTCATTAATACATAAAGGGTCATATTCACAAGGACTTATCGCCGAGTTATCGCCACCTTAACGTGCCGGTGCAAGCTCCAAGCCCCAGCCCCACGACCTTTGCAGCCTCCACAGACCATCGCTGGCCTCCACGACGCTGGCCCACAGTACTCCTTTTTCGTTGACATACCCCACCGGCGTACTCTTCGGCCCAGTTGTTGGCACATGTTGTACTGAGTCGTGAGTTTTGAATGGCAGTGACCCCAAGTCTGTGGCAGCGTCCACATCACTAAACTCCCTCCGATCAGTGAAGCCAAAGTCTGCATCGCAAGCCTGCGACACGTGGTGCCACTAACCCTGTTCAACGCAAGCCTGCGACACGTGGTGCCACTAACCCTGTTCAACGCAAGCCAGCGACACTTGGATGAGGGCTCAGGCCTACACTGCGGTCCAGTAGGTCCCACATGTGGAACTGTGTCTTGAGTACAGAACGGCAGTGACCAGATGTTTATTGCAGAGTTTATATCACTGAACTCCCTTCGATCAGTGTCCCAAACCCTGCATCGCAAGCACACGACACGTGTCTGTGGGCCCGTGCTGACCGCTGCCCCCCGGCCTACACTGTGGTCCAGTAGGTCCCACATCCAGCACTTAGTCGTGATTCATGAATGGCAGAGTCCATACCAGTGAACGCACGGAGAGGAGTAAGAGGAAGATGCGGCTCAGTCCGAATGAAAGCCGGATCCTCGTCACGGAGGTGATCGAACACTAGCAACAACTGACCTGGTGTCACTAACCCTGTTCACCGCAAGTCCGCGTCCCGTGGTGCCACTGAACCTGAACTACGCAGGCCGGTGGGACCATCCAACGTAAGCCGGCGACACTCGGATGAGGGCCCCTGCTGACCGCTGCCTCAGGCCTACACTGTGATCCAGTAGGTCACACATGTGGAACTGTGACTTACGTAAGATATGGAGGAGTCCACACCATTGGACACGCCTCATCGCAGGCGGCATCCCCTATCAGCACTGGTGCCACTAACTCTGTGCGCAATGAGTCATGTGCACTTTCTGGTTGGACTTTGGTGGCGTCTGAGTCCATGGCCTGGGGGTTGTCTGCATCATCATCTGGCTGGGACGGACTTGGTGTTCGACATGTGTCTGTTCCATTCATCTCCACCATAGTGACTGTTTCTGCGTGGTTCTGCCCTCTGCATCATGCCCTGGGGGTACACCTTCCACTGTCCACCGAGACACTGCGCGACAACCCCCTTTGTCATCTACGAGAACCTGCTCTCCTCTAGTGACCCTGCCCCAGTGCACCACAAGTCAGCGGCCCGTGGCGGTAGGCCCGTGTAGGACGCTGTGCATCCGGGGCCACTGACTCTGTGCAGCTCAAGTCATGGAGCCTTTATGGTTGAATGGTTGTGTCCTTAACGATGGACACTGTTGTCGTATTTTGACTGCACCAGGCACTCCATGAAGGCTGGTGTACACACACCCCACACACATCCAACACAGGTGTCACTTGACATGTGAGCCTGCTAATAAAAGTGGCCGGGCGCACATGCCCATAGCCATTCACACCATCTAAGCAAGTGTGTCCGTGTGGTCATTATGTCAGCATGATGGGCCCGAGCCCTGGAATATCACAGTGTGCTGTCTTCAGCGGATGATACCATGTCACCTCAGCAGTGGCTAAGACCTTGGACATGTAGCTTCGCCCGCCCCCCCCTGCATGCACAAGCGGCGTGTGCTGGTCCGGCGTACGTCAGGTCAGCGCCGGTGTGTGCTGATTCGGCAGGTGGATGAGGGCGTGGCTCTGGTCTGGCCTTGAGCTGGAAGTGTGGTAAGCGTGTCTCTGTGTTGGAGTGTTGTCGCCACCAGGGCCACAGTAGTCGATGTTGCAATGTGACATGCACCCGGAGGGCGGGCCCGCACGTACGAGGAAATGTAGGAGCGCAAGACCGCTCGAGGTCTTGGCTCATACATGCCAAGTGTTATGTGTATCAGTCCTGCGGCTGCATAAGTCAGATGCCTAGCCTCAATCGCAGCGCCATCACAGCCAGCCATGGACTGTACACCTGTGTCCGCCCTGTTCAGACCATTGGCCTGCACTCACGTGGCCGCACACCCTCAACGGGCAGCTTCACGGTGTTGTTGGCATGCCGCTGGACATGCGCAGACAGGCATGACAATGGTGTGCCGTAGGAGTATACGTGATACAACCGCGCAGCGCACACAAGTGTGGGGGCTCGTTGGAGGGAGGAGCAGCTGTGAGACAATGTAACATGTGAGGCCGCTCATGTGCCACATGCTCGGCATATCATCCATGATTCCCTGGGTCGCAGACATCCCACCCCACCCACGACAGGCCTCTGTACATCTCCTGTATGCAAGCAGATGGTAAAGTTACTGTAGGGATGAAAGGTCCTTTGTCTGAACTATCAGGCGAAAGCACATCTGCAGCTCCGAGCTGGGACTTGCATGTGCCCAGCACCCCCGACAGATACGATAGCATTTGCTGGGGACTCCCACACTACGCACTGCCGACGTGAGACCAACGTGTACACATCCCACACACAGTCCTTGGTCGTAGTTAGCGTGCGTGAAATGGCCTTCACACGTACTCCCACCCCAGGCCTGCACCCGTTGCACACAGACACTGCTCATTGATCCAAGCTGTGGCATTTCATCCACAGGACTGGCGCGGGTCAGCACGGTGCCGCTTCAAGCAGAGCCACTGACGCAATGGCAGACCATCCCGGACACATGCACAACTCCAGTCATGTGGACCGGGACCGTGCACGTCTGCTGCATGCATTGGCAGTGCTGCGGATCAGTTACCGGCTAGGCTTCCGTCTTGCCAACGTCACCTGCGTTCAGCCTGTGTTGCATTGTCGCTCGTGCATATTCAAGTGGACCATGGATGTCTGCCTCTCCAACGTAACGGTAGCTGACCTGGATTTCGACGTGTGTGTGCGCCCCCTGTTGGACCACGACCAGGAGTGTCACCGTGATGCCCGTTTATGGCATGCCTGGATGATTGGCATGCATGCTGGCAACTGGACCTAGGAGATTGCACGAGTCGTCGTGTGCAGTGACCACATTGAGCCGCTCCCCTATTGGGCTTTAGTGCCAATTGGGGCCAGGGGTTGGAGTCAGCACATCTGTCCGGGACAGCTGATGGGTTACGTCGCCGACATGTTAGATGTAGTCGACAACGAGCTCATGTTGGAAATGTTGGCCTACGCTGCTGCACTCGCGTTCATGGACGAGTGACAACCTACCTGCAGCCACAACTGAATGTGACCCATTGCACGTGTCCCGGCACCTGGTTGCATGTTGAAGATCTGGTCACATGTCCCAAGACGACAGTGGACATGGCTGCATTAGCCTGGACTCCGGATACATGCGCGGACAACCAACGCGTGTTGGCACTGACTTGTGTGGGTGATGGACTCCCCCGGGGTGGACATGGGCGCTTTCCAACGTTCCTCATTCAGACATGCTGCTGCATTGGTCTGCATATCGTGGCACTTCTCTTGGCCGTACTGACACGCACTTGTTGATAAAGTTTCCGCACTTTCACTTGTCTCCAACTGTGTTGTGTCTTGATTTGTATGCCAATGTGTGTTTCATGGACTCTCTGGCTCCCTGCCATACGTGCATTGCTACCCCATCAGGGTTGTGGGTTGGTACTTGTGCATTATCATGTCCCTGTTTCGTGCTTTGCTAGATGCGTAGGGCCATTTACCGGCCACAAGCGGGTGCACTTGTGTCCTGTGTTCGGTTGTGCAAATGTTGGTGTTTGTACCACTTTGTGTTCGATGTTGGGGTGCTCTGCTTCCTATGTGTGTGTGCTTCATTGTGTGTGAGATTGCCCTTCAGCTCTGATTTGGCTCACCCTTCTCCCTTTCAGGCAGTGTGGTTTTCACTTCTGTGCTTGTTCAGTGGTGTTATATTGCCGACTTGTGTGACTTGTGCTCTTGGTTGGTGTTGTTACTCTTGGGCATGGTTTGTCTGCAGTTGTGCTGTGCTTAATTGTGCATGTGTGCCATTGTGCCCATCTCCCCCCGTCCCCCCAGTCCCTCGTCGTTCCTCTCCCTGTTGCTGTTGGGTCTGTTGATTTTGAGCAGTTTCCGGTCCTCGGCTCCTGCCACCATCTCCAGACTGATGTGGTGGACACCATTTCCTCCATGTCATCCAGCTCCTGGTGTGGGGCTGGACCACCGGTGTGCATTGCTGCCTTCTGGTTGTTGGCGTGTTTCTGCTTGTTTTTGCGTTTCGCATCATTCCAGCTGTTCTGGTTTTCTTCCACTGTCCTCCTCCGCTCTCCGGCTGCATTCGCCTTGTCCACAATGGACTGCCATGTACAATGTTTTGTTGCCAATGGGGCTTGTGGGGTTGTGTACTAGCTCCGACTGCCTCCATTGTGCTTCGCTGTTTGGTTTGTCTTCCTTTTTCCTGCTTTTGTTGTGCTTATTCCCGCCTGCCGTGTGTGTGTCGCGGGCTTATCGCTGCTTTCCTCATCGCGAATGGGCTCATCGCACATTTTTTGCGTTGGGGTTTGTGTTTTTATCTCCATCGCGGTGGTTGTATCGCGGACATTGGCCGTGTTTTCGGCAAACTATCGCATGGTACCGCCGTGTTGTGAATTCCACATTAATACAGGGTTATTTTCCCGCGATAGACTGCGATGTGTAAAGTTGCGTTAACATTTTTTGGAGATGTTTAGCGCACGTTCTTGTGAATATACCCCAAAGACCAGTGTGGTTTTATGCCCAATCGCAGTACCTTTCATTGTATCCCCAAGGTCCAGGTGGCAGAGGCATATAAGAATAGGCAAAAGGGTGACAACGCATTCATGTTGTTTGACTTTGAGTTTGAGAAGGCGTTTGATACACTGGATTCGGATTTCTTGTTGGACGTGCTACACCGAATGGGATTTGGGAACAGATTTATATCATACATACGAGTCCTGTATATGACACTCTAGGCCCAGGTGCGGGCCAATAGTGCCCTGTCGGATCCATAAGTAGGGGCACCCAACAGGGTTGTCCATTGTCGCCTCTTATTCGATCTAGCAATAGGGCCGCTTGCGACATGGGTCTGGGGTAGAAGACCGCATACTATTATATGTGGATGATGTTCTGTTGTTTGTGGCTCATCTGGGGTCTACGGGCCCACATATCCTTCATATGCTTGATCTGTATGGCTAGGCTTCTCGCCTGCATGTAGATTGGTCCAAGTCCCTCTTGGTGCCCCTTACGGGTGCAAAAACATCACACAACGGCCGAACCAAATCCCCATTCGGCGACTCAGTTTCAAGTATTCAGGCACACACATACCTTTACTACCAGAATTAGCGTGGTCCCTCAACCTAGCCCCCTTGACAACTAAAATGCATGCGGATCTCAGAAAGTGGGCCAGACTCCCCCTCAACATCCCTGGTAGAGCAGCATTATTTAAAATGATGGTTTTACTGTGTTTTCTATACATGTTCCAGAATTTTCTCTAAGTAATTCCTGGGCAGTGGTTTCAGAGTCCCCAGGGCATGATGCGCTCCGATTTATGGGCTCAAAAAGTTCCCCGCATCACAGTCGGGAAGTGCACTCAATCTACATATGATGGAGGGGTGGCAGTTGCAGACCTACACTTATATTACTTGCCCACCCAGCTTATCGCGATAAACGATTGGCTTCAGGGAGGGTGGAATGACCCTGCCTTTCGGTTGGAAGCATCCATCCTAGGAGTTGATGCTAGTATAAGCATACTCTATGGGGAACCTCTCCCCGGTTCACTCCTAGAGTTGACCAAATTGGCCTTTCAAGTCTGGGGAGCAGTCCAATGCTTAACGGGATGAGATAGAAAGATCACAAGGCAGACACCCCTGTGGAGAGGGTGATGATTCCGCCTGACTGCACAGCTGGAGGGATTTCATAAATGGAACCTCATTGGTATATCTCAATCAGGGGATGTTTGGCAAGGACCTCACATGAAATCGTTCCAAAACCTAAAGGAAGAGCTCCACCCACATAGACCTCAGTTGTATAGATACCTCCAGCTTCGACATGCACTGTCAACCCTTGAAAGCCCGATCTCCCAAATTTAGCCCACTGGAGGCTAGTCTGTTGTTGTGAGAGTTAGGAAAAAGTGGGGTCTCCCCTACATATAAGTCACTAGTTATTAACTCACCTGACCTGTTCACTCATGGGAGGGCTAAATGAGAGGCCTGGGTAGGCCTGCTGGAAGATGGGGAATAGAGCAAAGCCCTTATGGCACCAAGAGAGCTAGGGATCTCATCCAAGTTACGACTGACTCACCTTAAATATCTGCATTCTTTATATCTGACCCCACTGAGGTTGTGGAGGGCCCACAGGCTTCCCTTATCCTCCTGCGTGCACTGCGGTGAAGATGATGGAGAACCTGGGGGGGAAGCGGGCTGAGCGGGCATTGGTGGGTACACTAATTGCAAAGAGGGACATTGCCCAATGGTGGGATTCGGCCACACTCCCGCAGATGGCAGATTGGTACAGAGGCATGGACTGGTGTGCCAAAATGGAGGAGTCCATATATGTGGCATGGGGCTGCCCATGTAAGCATAAAACAATTTGGGGTCAATGGTGATGTTTTTCTGGCCAGGACTGAGCCACAACATGTGATTGTGTATTACCTGCTTGCTCATGTAAATCTGACTTTGTGCGCTGTACATGTTATTGTTTACTTGTGTATAATGTTAAAAGCAATAAAATCTGGTGTAAAAAAATATATTACATAAATGATCCTTTATTTAAATTCACATATTCTATTTCCCATAGCAACCCACCTTTTCTCAACCTATTGCAACTTTTTTTTGCACACCATTGGATCTATAGCCATTGTTAAGGCTGCAACTGCTGCTGGATAGTTGATTTTTTGAAGAGGCTCTGGTATCCATGAGGGGAGTGACCTCCCCAACCCCACCCAGTAATTCTTGAGCTGGAGCAATGACATGAGAGATTGTCCCTTACACAGACATCCTAGTCATTGGTTAAATGTTTCAAAACTTGCTTGTTTAATGAAAGCTTTTATTTACAAATTGTAACCTTAATGCAATCAAGTTTTTCTTTAATATGGCCACAACTAGGCTCCAGCCAAGGTCAGGTATGAAAACAAGGATGTGTACAAATCGAGTACGAAGTTCCTCCAGGACAAGTAATGGAAAGGAGTAGGGCTCATAGAGACAATGGAATCAAAGCAACCGCTATCAGGTTATTTAAGGAGAAGGAGTTCTCCTTGTTGGAACTAGGGCTCTCACACACCCAGAGAACTGGGTGTCATGCTTCATCATTTGAGCCTGCCCTCGTCAGGTCGGCGCTGCAATTCCTGACGGGCACCCGGAACCGGGGCTCTTTGTCGGGGATCTTTTATTCCTGCCGGTGGGTGCAGTGGGGGTAAGGGCCCTAGTATGTGTAGATGTGGAAAGACATGTGAATTAAAATAGGTCAGTTAGTCCTAGTCGACTATATAGGTAAGTGAATACTACATACCCGATCTCAGGTATAATCTAGGTTATCCACAAGTACATGCTTGCTACAGCAGTCGGCGGTAATAAAAGGACACCAATAGGGTCCGATAGTATCACGTAGTGCGCGATTGACCTACCCTGCCGCCGACACCTAGATTATACCTGAGATCGGGGTATGTAGTATTCACTTACCTATATACATATTTTTCAGTGTAGATAGTGTCCCTTTGATCCTGAGGAAGTGCCCAGATCTTTATGACACGATAGGCACGAAACATGTCGATCATTTGAGAGCAGGGCACACACCACTAGTAACATTACGTCTAGTCCTTTGCCCCTCTCACACTTTCTTATTTTAGGCAGTTTACCTTTTGAATAAATATCGACTAGGACTAACTGACCTATTTTAATTCACATGTCTTTCCACATCTACACATACTAGGGCCCTTACCCCCACTGCACCCACCGGCAGGAATAAAAGATCCCCGACAAAGAGCCCCGGTTCCGGGTGCCCGTCAGGAATTGCAGCGCCGACCTGACGAGGGGCAGGCTCAAATGATGAAGCATGACACCCAGTTCTCTGGGTGTGTGAGAGCCCTAGTTCCAACAAGGAGAACTCCTTCTCCTTAAATAACCTGATAGCGGTTGCTTTGATTCCATTGTCTCTATGAGCCCTACTCCTTTCCATTACTTGTCCTGGAGGAACTTCGTACTCGATTTGTACACAGCCTTGTTGGGGCACGTACGTTGGACCTCGGTAAACTTGCCCCTTAGTCCCTTCTTTGTTTGAATGAAAACAAGGATGCCAGCCACTAAACAGCATGGGCCCCCCCTGCATCGAAACCATGACCAGCGCCCGGCTGCTGGCCCGGCCCTGAGCATTGACCGGTGGGTGAGCGGACCACGGGAAGGGACACATGAGAAGTTAGCCCGTGGCCTGAGGATTGCTACTGGCCCACAGCGGCCTCCAGGGTGAGCGACATGGCGCCTCGGTCGAGGCCTGGGCCCATCGCATGGTCGCGAGAGACTCATCGGCATCTGCAATTGTCTGCGCCATACGACGGAGGAGGGGTAACCCCCTGGTGTTCACGCTCCCGGGGACAAGAGACAATGTGAGGAGACAAGGTGAGGAGCTCCGACCGGGTGCTCCCTGGTTAGGGATTGCCTTTTTGGCACTAATCCGCTTGAATCTACCCCCTCCTTTGACCTTAATACTCTCCTGGGGTTCTTTTTAACTGCGATGCTTCGACTCTCCTACTCCCGTGTTTGATCTCGAAACCTCTGAAGAACCGTGAATTTTTTTTACCGACCTCGGAGCCCTAGTAACATGGCCGTTGCCCGGTGGAGCTGCCTAGTCAGCTATAGAGGAGATTGGCTGTGGATCACCTCCTCGGCCGTCACCTACCCAGCCGGACATTCAGCATAGTTTCCTCGTCTCTCCGCTGTGTCTCCTTCCTCCCCCACCTTTCCGACGAATTCTCCGATGTTCTGCCGATGGCTGAGCAAGTTGATGACCCGGGTCCACCATCTTAGCGGCTTTGACCGATTCTCTTGCCGCTGGACTGCTCCCTGCGTCGCCTGACTGTCCTTACCTCTAGTTGACCCCCCCTTTGTCTCTTCCTCCCATCTCAGCTTGTACAGTCACTGCGACACTGGATGTGGTGATTGCTGGTCCCCAGCTGGTTTGTTTGACTCTCTTTGACTTTTTGGTTCCTCTAAGTTCGTTCCCCCTTGCCGGTCTGCCTGATCCGATCGGCATTTCAACCCCTTTTCACTTTCCCCCCTCTACCTTCTATTCCCCATAGGATGTGTGTTTATTTTATTCTATGCTCTAGAAACTCATGATGTAATCTTTGTAACTCGTTAATCCTCATGTAAAGCGCTCTGATACCTCCGGTCTAGCCAGCGCTATATAAAACTATGCAAGTAAATAAAATAAATAAATAAAGCATGACTCAAGCATTAAACAAAGTAGTGCAGAAGACTTGTCTGGTGGACGCTTGGAGAAGTGACACCCCACAGTTAGGATCTATCCTTATTTGACTAATTTTTTGTGAAACAAGACCTTGAAATGCTTGGAGACATTTACATAAGTATGTTTATCTCAGATCATTCCTGTTGCTGATGACCATTATATTGTTACAGACTAGAGTACATATAGCTACGTGGAGCCCATAAAAGAAGCCCTGATATACCAGGCTTTTGAGACACATATATGAACATTCACCTTTAGTTTCTGTCAGCAAAACGGAGAACTATGAGAACTAGAGCAAATGAGTGGGAAGTCTTTAAAGTGGCATTAAAGGGGGATTTGACTATCCCAGATCTATGGTACAAGGAAACAGGTAAATGGCGTATTGAATGATGAGGATTTGACACTCTAAAATTTGAAGAGCGAGTGGTAACAGCTGCTTTAAGGTGATGCAGCTAATAGAGGTTAAAATCCAAATTAAAGAGACCTGGACTAACTGCAAAAGTATACACAAGCTACATACAGACAGACGTTAAATAGAGAGGGTGCCTCTTGGCATGGCTATTACAAAGGAAAAGCTCAAATTTCAAATTTTGAAAATAAAAACTGAAACATATGAAGACCTGGTGACTCAAACAGAAATCAATGACCAATTTATAGCCAAACCTTCATACGTTTATAAACAACCATACAGTTTGGTGTACACAGAATAGTTGAATAGCTTAGCCAAATAAAGCTGACTAAACTAGCAGAAGAACAAAGGGTGGACTTGGAGGCCCTATTTACCTGATTGAAAATATTAGACGAGGCAAAAGAAATGCAAGCGGGTAAGTCTCCAGAATGTAATGGTATCCCAAGATATATGTATCAGAAGGTTATTGGTACCATGGTAGACAAATTAGTGGAAGAGTAGGAGGAAGCAAGGTCAGTGGGCTTCTGACTGCCAACTATGAGGGAAGTATTGATCGAATTGATCACATTAATTCCTAAGGTGGATAGAGACCCTACAGAGGTCTGTGTTACTAAATGCAGATATAAACATTTTAGGTAAGGAATTAGCTAATAGGAAATGTAGGGTTGTTAGTAGATTAGTGCATGCAGATCAATGCAGTTATGTGCCAGGAAGAACTACAATGCAGAACCTGAGACAGAGGCACAATTTATGCATTCCCAAGCGTGAGTTGAGACACCTGGTGCTTTGGCTGCCTTAGATTTTGAACACACATTTGATATGGCGGGCTAGAACTAGGTGTGGGCAGCCTTCTTGGGTAGAGTCAAATTGTTATATAAGCTGGTTATACTTTGAAAGAAAAACTGCTGAGCCAGCCCATGGAGCAGTCTCCACCAGACATACAGCCATCTGGCAAATACTTGCCAATAGACTGCAGCAGATCAACCAATGAAAAAATACGGCAAGCCATCAAACATCTGAGGAATGTGAAGGCTGCACGACCTGACAACATTACTCAAGAGGCACTGAAGGCAGACATTGAAACTTCAGTAGACATGCTCTACCCCATGTTTGGTAGAATCTGGGAAGAGGAAAGGTGCAACCAGACTGGAAGGAGGGATATCTCATCAAGATCCCCAAGAAAGGTGACCTGAGTAACTGTGCAAACTACAGAGGGATAAATGTCCTATCATCCTAGGCAAAGTGTTCAAGAGAGTCATCCTGAACAGAATGAAGGAACAAGTTGGCGCTCAGTTGCGAGACCAGCAAGCTGGCTTCCACAAAGATAGACCCTGCACAGACCAGATTGCAACACTGCGCATCATCATTCAGCTGTTGATGAAATGAAAATCCCCCCTCTATGTCAATTTCATTGACTATAAGAAAGCATTTGACAGCTTGGACAGAGAGACCCTTTGGAAAACTTCTGCCACTACGGTGTGCCAGATAACCTCACAAGAATCATCAGGAAGGTTAGCACGCTACGCGGATGATCATTTAAAAAAATATATATATAGTAAAAAGTAAAATTATGATTTTTAAATATCGGGGATGTAGAGTTGTGAAAAATATGCATTGGTTCCTGGGGACAGGTAAAATTGATGTAGTGAAGTTGTACCCGTACCTGGGAAGAATTGTTACAAGCAGATGTTCTAGCAATGATCATATTGACCAATGCCGAAGTAAGACAATATCTCAGGCATGCGCAATTGGTAGTTTTTATAAATGTTGCGGGCAAAGACGCTTTGCACATGTCATATCAGTATACAAAATTAAAATCCCGCCAGCACTGCGTTATGCTTGCGAACTAGTGGACGAACAGCAGTGGGCCTTTTTTGAGAAGGCAGAGGGGCATATTTGGCACCAGATCTGTAATTTGAATAGAGCAGCCCCTATAGCGGCGATAAGGCTTGAATTCGGGCTCTTCTCGACCTATGTGTTCGCCACGGCTGCATGCTTGCGATAGAGTAATACCTTGTTGAACAGCGCTGAAAACCCTTTACGGGCAGCGCTAAGGCAGGAAATATTTGTAAGCCTGAAGGGGAAAAGCGTTGTTTTTAGGAATTATGTGAAAGCGGCAGATTTATTCGGCATTGGGCTTAGCATCATAGGCTCTTTACCAAAACAAGCTTTGAAAACGCTAATTAAAAAGACCATTTATGAAGCCTGTCGAAAAAGAGATACCACTTTGTGCTTTGTCAATCTGGCAATGATATAATAGCTGGGAGCAGTATTTATAAACATCCTCAACCATATGCTGTATGGAATGTCCCTCACGGAGTGCGCAGAGCTACCCTGTTGTTAAGGATGAATCTGCTGCCCCTACGAATTGTGACAGGGGCGTGGGTGGGATTAGCCAGGCAAGACAGACTTTGTCACCTATGTGGAGGCTGGGTACAGGATTTAAATCATGTTTTATTTGTCTGCCCCCTATTACAACCATTATGACGTTGTTTGTTGAGGCCATTGTATTTAAAATATACTCATCGCCACAGCCGAGCAGGCCCGAAATTTTCTTTTGGCCCCCCCCTTTTGAACAAGTGTGTTTTAAAATTTACATCTTTTTAAAAAAAATATATATATATTTTAGATAAGAACCAATGTGAAGAAGTAGGCTTTGGTATGTTGAAGAGGGTCCTATGTGGACAATATTCATTACATATTACATTCTATTTAGAATTGTAGGGTCCTCATATTGTATATTTGATTATGTTATAGAATCTAATGGCACAATTAGAATTACATCTTATTAGGTTAGTTGGCCCCCTAAAGGATCAACGGATTAATGGAATTAGCACAGTACTTATGCACTCGCACTTTGATAACATGTATGCTGCTACGTAGACTGCACTACATAATGAATGTATTTTGTACTATTTAGGTTACTGCTTGTTTTTTTCCTTGGGGTCTGCTCTGAGCAAGATCAATTTTTTTACTTTATTTTGAAAAAAATTGTTACAGGATGTCTCGCATTTGCACTTTCTACCATCTTGTACGCACTTATGAATCTAGTATGTATGATGAAAACTGTAACTGTTGGGTCTCTGCATATACTTTGTGCATATATTATATAGAGAAATCCAAGATGCTGTATAATGAAGTTAAACATTTTAGAGTATTTAACGATATAGCTTGACCCAAATTGTTTTATCAGTAATCCATTACAATGGTGAAATCGATTTAATATCTGCGTACTAGCACACTTAGTTTTAGCAAGTTACTTGCAACCTGTATTGCTCAACAAAATCAATGAATTTATGGTTTTATATGTATTGTAATTTTTATTTTAGCTCTGGATGATTTGTTAAATCAGAGCCTTTTTATCTGTTTATTCCTTATGTGGAACTCCTAGGAGCTCCAAATCATAATAAAATTGAATTGAATTGAATCATCAGGAACTCTTATGAGGGAATGACCTGCAAGGTAGTCCATGGAGGACAACTCACAGAAGCGTTCCAAGTGAGGCCTGGAGTCCACCAGGGTTGTTTGCTGTTGACTTTTCTCTTCCTGCTGGCCATAGACAGGATCATGAAGACATTCACAGCAAGGAGAAGAAATGTGATCCAGTGGACACCTTGGACACAGCTTAATGACCTGGACTTTGCTGACAACCTGGCCCTACTCTGCCATACCCATATACAGATGCAAGAGAAGACTGACAATGTGGCAGCTACATAAGCACAACTTGGCTTCATGTTCCACAGGGGAGAAAACAAGATCCTGAAGGCTAACACAGCCAGCACAACTGCAATCACTGTTGCAGGCAATGCACTGGAAGAGGTTGAGGCCTTCGCCTACCTGGGCAGAGTCATTGACAGGCAGGGCAACGCAGACGCCAACGTCAAGGCAAGACTCAGCAAAGCAAGGGCTGCCTTTATTCAACTAAAGAAGATCTGGTGCTCCAAGAACCTAATGCTGCAAACCAAGATCAGGCTTTTTTAACACCTACGTAAAATCGGTCCTTCTTTATGGAGCACTAACTTGGAGGACAACAGTGACCACCACCAACAACGTTGAGACCTTCATCAACACCTGCCTGAGGAAAATCCTCCAAATCCACTCGCCAAACACCATCAGCAACATCGATCTATGGCAGCAGACTTTCCAACTCCCTGCTCATGAAGAAATCATGACAAGACACTGGGGCTGTGTAGGTCACACCCTCCGCAAGCCCACATCAGACACCACCAGGCAAGCCCTGACCTGGAACCCAGAAGGGAAAAGGAAAAGAGGAAGGCCAAGAAACACCTTGCACCAAGGCCACGAGGTTGACTGCAAGGAGAAGGGTTACACATGGAGTCACATTGAAAGAAAAGACCAGGACAGAGATGGATGGGGAGTCCTAGTTGATGACCTATACCCCAGGAGGGGTAGTAGGCATAAGTAAGTAAGTATGTATACTCTGAAAGCTGAATGCTGGCAAGAGGGAAACAACACAGCTGCCCTCTTTTTTCATTTATGTATGCCCTAGGGACGGAACAATTTATGTTTGGATTATGAGCAGGTCTTTATGATTGGAGCCAGCATTCATAGAGGTTCCATGTATGCCAATGGTACCTTGGTATACCAAGATGACCCCCTTCGCTCTAGCTTGATGCTCTTGCAGAAAATCAACACATTTGGGGCAGTCTTGGTTACACACTAACTGGACTAAATCCAAACTATTTCCAATTGGACATTCAAGGAGGCAGAACCGACCAATTTTAGATACACAATAGGACTTTGTAAGTTTCTGATATTCAGGTTTCAGAATGACACCAGATAAGAGTGAACAGTTCAACCTCAAATGGGGAGGGTCCTGAGAGGCCTTTGTAAATCAAAAGAATTCTGGAATATACTCGAATTGCCGGTTATGGACAGGATCTCATTGGCTAAAATTGTCTTCCTGGCTTGATACCTGTATGTCCTGCAGAACTCCATGAGCTATATTGCACTGAAGGCATTTGGAGAATTATATTCACCTCTGAGCTCCTTTGGTATGGGCAGGTAAAGCAGAGGCAAACTTGAAATACACAAGTTGCCCTGGGACCGGGTTGGGGGGAATGTGACTGCCAGGCATGATCTTGTACTGTGCAGCCACACAACTGCAGCCCACAGTCAGCTGGTGTGATGACAAGCCAAACTAGGACACCAACCAACTTAGTGGTTCTTTTTCATGGGGTACGTTGCAGAACGCACTGATGCATACAAGTGGTATCACAAGAGACTACCCCTATGTTGTTCACCAGGGGCCCTCTCATGTATAGGGTGCACTTTCCCTGTTTGAGCCACGGCGCACTTTCAAACAGATGCGCCAAGTGCAAACAGGGAAAGTGCACACTATTAGGTTAAATGTGCAGCCCTTAGGGCAGCTGCGAACTCCAGCTGCCCTGGGGACAAAGCATTCAAGTGAAATACGGATCGGCTGCTTCAAAGCCACTCCATATTTTACTGCAAAGGCTGCACCTGCCTGCACTTTAAAGAGGAGAGAGAGATCCCCTTGCAGGCGGGTGCAGTAAGTGACTGCACCCGCTTGCAAGGGGATGTCCAGGGGGTCCTTAGGACCCTGTTGACCTCTCCAGAGGGCTGCCATCAGCGGGCGCGCTGACAGTGTGCCACCTTTTTGCGGCGCACTGTCAGTGCGCCTTCTGACAGCTTCTTTACCTCTGCGCCCACATCCATAATACGGCTTGGGTGCAGAGATAAAAAAACATGCCATCATTTGCATGGAGCCATGCTCCGACGTAAATGAGGGAATGCCCTCTTGAGATAGTGCCTGCGCAATATATGGGCCAGCGCTATTATCTGTATTACTGAAGGGGCCACACAGGCGTCTGCAGTCCCTTCTGTAATGCCAAAGTGCTCCAGGAGCGCACACAGTGGGTGCACACCCCTGTTGTGCCACAAAGCACTTCTGTAATATAAGCCCAGGTAGCTAATGTTTGGTGAAAAGCACTTGAAACGGCCATATACACCTAATTTGCCTCTGTGGTTACTTAAACCCTTTAAGAATATAAGAAGAGAAATGTTGGTGGCAGAGTCGTAGTAGGTCCGATGTGAAACTGTGGGCGACCTGCATATTAACAATAGATTTATTAACTGCCAAGAGGCAAAGAAGGCCTTTGGGGTTGGTGCTGGATAGTTTGCAGTATGCAAAACTGATGAGCATTGTATGAGATATTTGGATAATATTCCTGAACTCCTCTCTCACCACGGATACAACAATACTGAACTTGGCGGGACAAAGAAAATTGGTCAGAAGTCTTTATTCATCAATAGGAAAGGACAAACAGAGACTGGAACCAGATAGCATTGGTCAGTCGACTGGGTTGATGAACTGATGGAAGGAAAATGAAAGAAAGACTGTAAATAGGTGAGAGAGGTCTCCACTAAGACAGGTTTAAACTAACTCAGTTTTACTACACAAAACATATTTGACATGACAAAAATCTTGCTAAATTATACCAAGACAGGTCATCACCACGTACTAGATGCAGACGGATGGAGGCAGGGTTTACACTGATGGTCTGGGATTGCCATAAGATACTGGAATTTGCGGCGGCAGTGGTATCAGCCCTGCCTAAAGCAACAGGTAAACTACCCGAGAAAAATACTAAGCAATGCCTGTTAGGCATTTTTTAAAAGAGAAAAGGTTATAGAATGACACATAAGTTTGCAACACTGGGAATCGTATAAGAAAAATGCAGGATAGCGATTCTCTGAAGTAAGGAAAGGGAGCTGAGAATTGAGGGATGGAGGAGAGATATGACAGAGTGGGGGAGGGCAGAACAGTAGAACAACAACACGTCAGGGGTCATATTACAGAAGTGCCCCGGGGGCGCAACAGGCGTTTGTGCCCGCTTTGCGCGCCCCCGGGGCACATTGGTATTACAGAAGGGGCTGCAGACGCTTGTGCGTCCCCTTCTGTAATACCGATAACGTTGGTGCACATAAAGCGCCAGCGCTATCAGCAGAGGGTGTTCCCTGATTTGCATGGGGGCGTGGCCTCATGCAAATGAGGGAATTCCTTTGCCTCTGCGCCCACGCCGTATTACAGACGTGGGCGCAGAGGCAAAGAAGCTCTCAGGGGGTGTACTGACAGTGTGCCACCTAAAAGGTGGCGTACTGTCAGTGCACCCCCTGAAAGCAGCCCTGTGGAAGGGGAAAAGGGAGTCCCATGGACCCCCAGACATCCCCTTGCAGGTAGGTGCAGTCACTTTCTGCACCTGCCTGCAAGGGGATCTCTAATCTCTAAGGGTTGCCCCCTGCACTGTGAAAACATGGAGTGGCTTCAAAGCAGTCGCTCCATTTTTCACCTGAATGCGCTACCCCCAGGGCAGCACGAGTTCCCGGCTGCCCTAGGTTCAGCGCATTCATCTTAATACGGCAAACTTTCCTTGATTCTGCAAGGTGTACCTTTTAAAAGGTGCGCTTGGCGCAATAAAAAAAAATGTGCTGTATACATAATACGGCCCCTGATCCACATGAGACTATGAAAATGTGATTGATGACTTGGCTGAAGGGGCTGAAAAGCTGAGAATGGTAACATATCCGCCAGATGCCAGGCCACTTTGAAACAGACCATGATCTGAATGCTAATAAATACCATGGCCCATATTACAGAAGTGCCCTGGGGGCGCAATGGGCGTTTGCGTTCGCTTGGTGCGCCCCCAGGGCACTTTGGTATTACAGAAGGGGCCCCCTCTGTAATACAGATAGCGCTGGAGCACATGTTGTACCAGTGCTATCTCATGAGGGCGTTTCCTCATTTGCATGGGGGCATGGCCCCATGCAAATGAGGGAATCTCTTTACTTCTGCACCCACGTTGTATTATTGATGTGGGCGCAGAGGTAAAGAAGTTGTCAGGAGGTGCACTGGCACTGGCAGTGCGCCACAAAAAGGTGGCACACTGTCAGAGTACCCCCCTGATGGCAGCCCTCTGGAGGTTAAACGGGGTTCTACGGCCCCCAGACATCCCCCTGCAGGCAGGTGCAGTCACTCACTGCACCCGCCTGCAAGGGGATCTCTCTCCCCTCTTTAATGTGCAGGCGAGTGCTGCCTGCACTGTGAAACACGGAGCGGCTTTGAAGGAACAACTCTGTATTTCACTTGAATGCGCTGCCCCAAAGCCAGCGTAAGTTTGCGCATGCCCTGGAGGCAGCACATTCAACCTAATAGCGTGCACTTTCCCTGTTTCCTCTCGGTGCACTTGTTTGAAGGTGCGCTGTGGCGCAAACAGGGGAAGTGCACCTTGTACGTAATAGGGTCCCTGAAATGTAAAATTGAAGAGGAGTGGGGAACAGATGTCCATGTACTGAACGTTAGTAGAATCAACTCAGAAGCATAGTTTTATTAACTAACAGGATGCAAAATGTATGTTTGTAAATATGTTACATATTTTGTATAGGGTGGATACATTAGAGGCACCTAGTTATTGATTGAAGTGATTGGGAGTCAATGCTTATTCTACATGTTCATAATGTTTATGATGTAATCCTTATTAACACAATAACATATATCTTAACAAATTACTGCAGACACGTTTCTCTTCAGCATGTTGCACAATAAAGCTTTTCAATGCAAAACAAGAATGGTACAGCATATTGATTCTCAAGTAAGAGACAGCCACAGTAAAGCTCCCTGTGAGTTAATTTCTCGGTGGAACCATCATTTTTGTTTGATACCCTGAAAAGCAAGGTGGTGATCATGTTACCTTTCTTTTATACCACCGACAGCAATCAAAGATGAACAAACTTTAAATTTGTCTATGATAAGTAGTTGTTTAGTTTTTGTATTTCAATTATGTTAATAACAGCAATGTGTCTTTGAAAATGTGGGCTTTTTGAGATGTTTGAATTGCATGAGGAATAAATGAACCGACCGCAGTAATGTTCGGAATGAAAGGAAAAGTAATTGCTATTTTTGTATGCCATGATTAAAATATTTTTAAGAGATTCAATAATAAAAGAAATTAAGTAAATATCTTATTGTCTGTTCACACTGTGATTGATTCGTTTGGCCTAGGGAGATATATTTTTGATACTCTCTGGAACTGTGCATATTTTTATTTAGGCCAAGAGAAATGTGAAAATGTGTCACGTATTATTGATATACAATATGGCCTACACAATCCTCTGTGCAAGAGTGAAATACAATTTGTCGTAGGATAATGGTTATAGTCTTTCAGTGCTAAATGCATACTTGTGCTGTTGATAATGGGGATATGACTAGTTGATAAACGGGGCATAAGACTTCCACCAGGTTTTACAGAGCACTTAAAAAATGAACGACTGTCCGTGTATCCAAATTAAAGTCATAACTGCACGCTTAGTGAATGTTATTTTGTCTCAGCATTTCAGCCATTTTAGCAGGTGGGGCTTCTCCTAAATGGCAGACGAGCGTTGCCCAGTCTGCTGTGAGCGCAGCAGGCAAACACTAATAAATAAAATGCCATAATAATGCCATTTTATTTTGCCACTAGCTCGCGCTGTGTACAACGCGAGCGTGAGACAGGGGGGTGGGGCTGAATCCTGCTATTGCAGGATTACTGCTGCCCCTTTCAATGTGCATGTCGGGTTGGCCAGCTGGTAAATTACCACCAGCCCGAAATGCACACTGTACACCCAGCAATCACCGGGCTGTAAAACAGCCAGTAGATTGTTGGCACAGGTCCCCAGTGCTGGGTTGGCCTGCTCTCATCCCGAGAGCAGCACCAGGATTGGTCAGGATTTGTGTTCCACTGAGCAGGAAGGGAAGTCCTTCCCTTTCCTGTTCATGGACAGCACCATCGCCGGGAGGACAGTGCCACACTGGGCGGGAGCATAGTTTGAGGTGAGTTGAGCGCAAGTTGAGCGCATCATGTCCCCCATATTTCTGTATTGCCAGCCGCCACTGCATTTCAGTAACAGTGATTTTGTGTCTACAGTGCTTAACTGATTACCAGCAGCACTGGTTAAATCGGTTTGAGATGGCACAGATCTTCCCTGAGCTCTTGAAAGGCTTATTTGCAACCGAGCGTCGGTCCTCTATATCTTTTGCAGACATTAGATTATTGTAACATTATCAGTTTGGTGATGGTTTGTAAAACAAAATGCCATAAATGTAATCTAGGGAGCCTCCTTACAGAGAGTGCTAATGAGGCAGACCGAGGTGTCTCCCACAAGTTAGAAAGGTGTGATCCTGAGCAGGACAGCAGGGGAGTAAGCCCAGTGCTACTGACTGCATTTGTCAACCTCTACTATGAGAGCTCAGGCCCTCTCAATACTACAAGCGCTGCACCCTAAGCTATCCACTGTGGCCCCGATTCACAAAGAGCCTCCACACTCATGGTGGAGTCTCCCCAGTCGTGGAGGGATCTCCGCACTTGTGGTGGAGTCTCCCCAGTCATGGAGGGATCTCTGCTTTTGTGGTGGGTTCTCCATATTGCAATTTCCCACTGTGGAGATCCTGCCACTACTGAGGATCCTCCACCACGAGTGCAGAGGCTCTTTGTGAATCGGGGCCTGAACGTCTCGAAACAGTGTTACAATGTAGTGCTTTGAAGAAGGAATGTGCCAGGGCACTGGAAAGGTACCTCCGCCTTCTAAAGACAGGGGGGGATATTCACAAGAACGTGTGCTAAACATCACCAAAAAATGCTAACGCAACTTTACACATCGCAGCCTATCGCGGGAAAATAACCCTGTGTTAACGTGGAATTCACAACACGGCGGTACCATGCGATAGTCTGCCGAAAACGCGGCCAATGTCCGTGATACAACCACCTCGACGGAGATAAAAACACAAACCACAACACAAAAAAAGTGCGATGAGCCCATTCGCGATGAGGAAAGCAGCGATAAGCACCGCCAGGCCCGCGACACACACACGGCAGGCGGGAATAAGCACAACAAAAGCCTGAAAAAGAAAGCCAAACCAAACAGAAAACAACAGCGAAGCACAATGGAGGCAACCGGAGCCAGTACAAAACCCCACAAGCCCCATTGGCAACAAAACATTGTACATGGCAGGCCATCGTGGAAAAGGTGAATGCAGCCGGAGAGCGGAGGAGGACAATGGAAAAAAACCAGAACAGCCAGAATGATGCGAAACGCACAAACAAGCAGAAACACGCCAACAACAAGAAGGCAGCAATGCACACCAGAGGTGGGAGTCCAGCGCCACACCAGGAGCTGGATGACATGGAGGAAATGGTGTCCACCACATCAGTCTGGAGATGGTGGCAGGACTCGGGGACTGGAAACTGCCCAAAATCAACAGACACAACAGCAACAGGGAGAGGAATGACCAGGGACTGGGGGGACGGGGGGAGATGGGCACAATGGCACACATGCACAATGAAGCACAGCACAACTGCAGACAAACCATGCCCAAGAGTAACAACACCAACCAAGAGCACAAGTCACACAACCCGGCAATATCACACCACTGAACAAGCACAGAAGTGAAAACCACACTGCCTGAAAGGGAGAAGGGTGAGCCAAATCAGAGCTGAAGGGACATCTCACACACAATGCAGCACACACACATAGGAAGCAGAGCACCCCAACATCGAACACAATGTGGTACAAACACCAACATTTGCACAACCGAACACAGGACACAAGTGCACCCGCTTGTGGCCGGTAAACGGCCATACGCATCTGGCAAAGCATGAAACAGGGACATGATAATGCACAAGTACAAACCCACAGCCCTGATGGGGTAGCAATGCACGTATGGCAGGGAGCCAGAGAGTCCGTAAAACACACATTGGCATACAAATCAAGACACAACACAGTTGGAGACAAGTGAAAGTGCGGAAACTTTATCAACAAGTGCGTGTCAGTACGGCCAAGAGAAGTGCCACGATATGCAGACCAATGCAGCAGCATGTCTGAATGAGGAACGTAGGAAAGCGCCCATGTCCACCCCGGGGAGTCCATCACCAACACAAGTCAGTGCCAACCCGCGTTGGTTGTCCGCGCATGGATCAGGAGTCCAGGCCAATGCAGCCATGTCCACTGTCGTCTTGGGACATGTGACCAGATTCCCAACATGCAACCAGGCGTCGGGACACGTGCAATGGGTCACATCCAGTTGTGGCTGCAGGTACCTTGTCACTCGTCCATGAACGCGAGTGCAGCAGCGTAGGCCAACATTTCCAATGAGAGATCGTTGTCCACCACATCTGACATGTCGTCGACGTAATTCATCAGCTGACCCAGACAGATGTGCTGACTCCAACCCCTGGCCCCAATGTGCACCAAAGCCCAATCGGGTAGTGGCTCAATGTGCTCACTGCACACGACGACTCGTGCAATCTCCCAGGTCCAGTTGCCAGCATGCATGCCAAACATCCATGCATGCCATAAACGGGCATCACGGTGACACTCCTGGTCGTGGGCCAACAGGGGGCGCACACACACACGTTGAAATCCAGGTCAGCTACCGTTACGTTGGAGAGGCAGACATCCATGGTCCACTCGAATATGCACGAGCGACAATGCAACACAGGCTGAACGCAGGTGACGTTCGCAAGGCGGAAGCTCAGCCGGTAACTGATCCGCAGCACTGCCAATGGCAGTGCTCCCAGTACATGCAGCAGACATGCACGGTACAGGTCCACGTGACTGGAGTCGAACATGTGTCCGGGATGGTCTGCCATTGCGTCAGTGGCTCTGCTTGAAGCGGCACTGGCTTGCCCTGCGCCAGTCCTGTGGATGAAATGGCACAGCTTGGAGCAATGAGCAGTGTCTGTGTGCAATGGGTGCAGGCTGGGGTGGGAGTACGTGTGAAGGCCATATCATGCACGCTAACTACGACCAAGGACTTCTGCGTGTGGGATGTGTACACGTTGGTCTCACGTCGGGCAGTGCGTAGTGTGGGAGTCGCAAGTAAATGCTATCCTATCTGTCAGGGGGTGCAGGCCACATGCAAGTCCCAGCTCAGAGCTGCAGATGTGCCACCGCCTGATAGTACAGACAAAGGACCCTTCATCCCTACAGTAACTTCACCATCTGCATGCATTCAGGAGATGTACAGAGGCCTGTCATGGGTGTGGTGGGATGCCTGCGACCCTGGGAATCATGGATGATATGCCCAGCACGTGGCACATGAGCGGCCTCACTGTGTGTTACGTTGCCTCACAGCTGCTCCTCCCTCCCACGAGCCCCCACACTAGTGTGCGCTGCGCGGTTGTATCACGGTTGTATCACATGCACTCCTACGGCACACCATTGTAATGCCTGTCCGCGCATGTCCAGCGGCATGCCAACAACACCGTGAAGCTGGCCTTTGAAGGTGTGCGGCCACGTGAGTATTGGCCAATGGTCCGGACAGGGCGGACACAGGTGTCCAGTCCATGGCTGGCTGTGATCGCGCTGCGATTGAGGCTAGGCAACTGACTCATGCAGCCGCAGGACTGATACACATAACACTTGGCATGCATGTGCCAAGACCCCGAGCGGTCTTGCGCTCCTACATTTCCCTGTCCGTGCGGGCCCGCCCTCCTGGTGCATGCTACATTGCAACATCGACTACTGTGGCCCTGGTGGCGACAACACCCCAACACAGAGACACACTTACCGCACTTCCTGCCCAAGGCCAGGTCCGAGCCACGCCCTGCTCCCCCTGCCAAATCAGCACACCCCTGTGCTGAGCTGATGTACGCCGGACCAGCACACGCCGCTTGTGCATGCAGGGGGTGGGCGAAGCTACATGTCCAAGGTCACTGCCAACGCTGAGGTGACATGGTATCGTCCGCTGAAGACAGCACACTGTGATGTAGCAGGGCCCCTGCCCATCATGCTGACACAATGACCACACGGACACACTTGCTCAGATGGTGTGAATGGCTACGGGCACGTGCGCCCGGCCACATTTATTAGCAGGCACACATATCGAGTGACACCTGTGTTGGATGTGTGTGGGGTGTGTGCACACCAGCCGTCAAGGGCTGCCTCGTGCAGTCAGAAATCGACAACAGTGTACATCGTAAAGGACACAACCATTCAACCATAAAGGCCCCATGACTTGTGCTGCACAGAATTAGTGGCCCCGGATGCACAGCGTCCTGCAAGGGCCTACCGCCACGGGCCGCTGACTTGCGGTGCACTGGGGCAGGGTTACGAGTGCAGAGCAGGTTTCCGTAGATGACAAAGGGGCTTGTCGCGGAGTGTCTCGGTGGACAGTGGAAGGTGTACCCCCAGGGCATGATGCAGAGGGCAGAACCACGCTGAAACAGTCACTATGGTGGAGATGAATGGAACAGACACATGTCGGACACCAAGTCCGGTCCAGCCAGATGAAGATGCAGAAAACCCCCAGGCCATGGACTCAGATGCCACCAAGGTCCAACCAGATAGTGACCATGACTCATTGCGCACAGAGTTAGTGGCACCAGTGCTGTTAGGGGATGCCGCCTGCGATGAGGTGTGTCCAATGGTGTGGACTCCTCCACATCTTACCCAAGACACAGTTCCACATGTGTGACCTACTGGACCGCAGTGTAGGCCTGAGGCAGCGGTCAGCACAGGCCATTCACCGAGTGTCGCCGGCTTAGGTTGGATGGTCCCACCGGCCTACGTAGTTCAGGTTCAGTGGCACCATGGGACACGGACTTGCGGTGAACAGGGTTGATGGCACCAGGTCAGTTGTTGATAGTGTTCGATCACCTCCGTGACTCTGATCCGGCTTTCGTCCGGACTGAGCCGCATCTTTCTCTTACTCCTCTCCGTGCATTCACTGGTGTGGACTCTGCCATTCATGATTCGCGACTAAGTGCTGGATGTGGGACCTACAGGTCCGCAGGGTAGGCCTGAGCCCTCATCCACGTGTCGCCGGCTCTCGTTGAATGGGGTTAATGGCACCACGTGTCGCCGGCTTGCGTTGAACAGGGCTAGTGGCACCACGTGTCGCCGGCTTGCGTTGAACAGGGTTAGTGGCACCACGTGTCGCAGGCTTGCGATGAAGAACTATGCTTCACTGATCGAAGGGAGTATAGTGATGTGGACGCTGCCACGGACTTGGGGTCACTGCCATTCAAGACTCAGGACACAGTTCTACATGTGGGACCTACTGGGCCGAAGAGGACGCCGGTGGAGTATGTCAATGAGAAAGGAGTAATGTGGGCCAGCATCGTGGGGGCCAGCGATGGTCTGCGGAGGCTGCAGAGGTCGCGGGACTGGGGCTTGGAGCTTGCACCGGCACGTGGTGGGCCCACTTTGACACACGCCAGTGTAGGCAGGTGAGTGGAGCCTCGTTGGTGCGCTGGGGCAGGCATGACGGGTCTGGGGAACAGCTGCCCGGGGTGCAGCAGGCGCACAGGGACGCAGGCCCCGCCGCGCTTGGCGCCGGACTCATGGCGGGCTGAGAGGCGCCGCCCTGGCAGACGCGTTGTCCATTCCGAATGAGAACCACGCCCAGTGTGACGGGCTTTTTGTTCACACCCCTACGCAGGCCTGGCGTACGCAGGTCCAACCCACTCCGCCCGCGCATGCAGGGGGGGACGTAACGTGCGATATTTCCGCGTTCTGCCCCACAGCCTATGGGGACATGGTAGCGTCCACTGGCCACTACACTCCATGCACCAGCAGTTAATCTCCACATGGCCATTTCTGTGGTTTGCACACTGTGGTCTGTCCGGCACCTCCACGCCACACCTGGCATTGGGTAGGTTCACATTCCTTAGTCACTTGCCGCTCTCGCACATGCCTGCTTCATGCCTCTCCTCACATCCTGCTATTGTGTGTCTGTGGTGCCATGCCGTGGCTGGGTTGTGGGCATGGCAAGGCCAAGTTCCCAATGGAGTCGTGTTGTCGTGTCTGGTCGGTTGGCATGTTGTGTGGCATGTTGAATGTAGTTGTGTTGCGTGCCCATTGCCAGTGTCGTGAGTTGCATGACTGTGGGCTGGAGGTGTGTGGTGTGTTCATTTTGGACTTACCAACGAGCACTGCATTTCCATGGGTGCCATCCTGGGAGCGCTGGGTGATGATGGACTGTTGGGAGATGTGAGAATCATGCACTCTGCCTGGGGAGTTGGCCACGACATTGTTGATGAGTCCCGGGCGGTCCACTATTGCCTGCACATTAATGGGATGCATGTACTTTCTGTTGTGGTAGTTGTGTGCAGTGTCGGCAGGGGACACGAGAGGGAATCCAGCTATGGCGTAGGGGCCTTGCTTGGTCTCCAGCTGCTCCTGCGCAGTGTGGGTGAAGTGGAGGTGCTGGGGTACCAGGCTGATGATGGCATCCAGGACAGGTGTGATGACCTTGGATGGGGCTGGCTGTGTGACTCCTCCGACTCTGGCAGTTGTGGGTTGGATGGTACCAGAGGCCGACATGTGTAGCGCAGCCGGCAGCTTTGTCTGCGGAGGGATGTTGGTTGTCCGCTGGGTTGGTACCGTCAGCAGGTGGGGGATGTGGGTCAGGGTGCGGGGGATGGTTGTCCTTTTGGGCCTGTAGTGGGCAATGTCCTCCTCTGGCGTTGGGTCTGGGCGGCAGGTGCGTTTCAGGTGGGTACGCTGCCTCTGTGGTGTTCCCGGGGGGGGGGGCGGGACGGATCCTGGGGGTGGTGGCGGGCCTGGGGTGGGTGGCGGTGGGTGTTGTGGCCCTCATGGGTCTCGGAGCTGCATGATCATTGTCTCCATGGCATCTGTGGGTCTTCAGATGTGGCTCTTGGCTGGGCTCCCTTTCATGCTGCAGGTAGTCGTCCTGCTTAACACCAGCAAAAGGCAGGTGTTAAATACCTGCTGCTACCACGGCTTATCGCGTGGTTTTGACTCGCATCGCAGATCTGGCAGTTCGTTCTGAAAGTGGTGTTGTGGTTTTTTCGTGTGTTTCTTGCACGGGAACGCCTACTCTGCATCTCATTAGGGTTAGTTGGTGGTGTCCACCGTGGGGGTAAATTTTGGGGCAGTTATCGCGGGAATACTGGCGATGTCTGCAGTTTGCACCCGCTTGTGAATGGGGTGTTGAATCTATCTCCACTTTTGATGCGTTAAGGTGGTGATAACTCGGAGATAAGTCCTTGTGAATATGCCCCCCCAGTCAGGTAAGGGGGCTAGGAGGTTATTGGCACAGCCAGTGTGTCATGGACCCCAGTGCAAGGAAGGAAATGGGCCCCCTGGCTGCTGTTTCAACTGTGAAATACAGCAATAATCAGGATTTAGAGAGTCCCTCAGGGCTCTGGTTCCCAGTGCCAATGCACCTTCTGCATGAAAGGAATCTATGCCCCTGTAGAAAGAGGCTTTAGTAGCTGCCCGCCTTGGCAGCCCAGATGAAAAGCAGCATTGATGCCACTGCTGTGGACTAGACATGCAACAACCAGATCCCTGCCTGACCCACCAACTGTGGAGCAGACAAAGGCTCTAGGACCAGGCAGCTGGCTGGAAGTGCTGGGACACATCAGGCACGTTAAATAACTTCTTTATCACCCTACTACCAAAGCTGTAATGATAAACTCAACGACATAATGTATTACATCCTCGAAATATTAGGGGCTTGATTGATAGCCACCCAGCAATGCTTAAAAGAGAAAAAAGAAGGAAAATCAAATGCTGAAGGGGCTGAACCAAAGCCCACTCTCTCTCTAGGGCTCGTTTTTTATCGTTTTTTTAAGCATTGAAGATATGAGAACTCACAGCAGACAGCTAAAGCTCTCTCTAACCAGACATAATAGAACTCTCGTGATATGAGGAGAAATGACTCACATTCTCTGATTCCCTCAAAAAATCGTTCAATGACTGCTTGAGTCTGGTGCAGTCTATATCAAATCTCATAATAAATAATGAATAAATGCAGAAATATTTAGGGCCTTTTCTCTGAGACACGTCAGGAGGTGTGTGCAACAGCAAATTATTTGCCTTTCATTAAATTAATAATTACAGCAGTCAATAAAAAAGCTAGTTGACAAAGCATCAAAATTTCTTTATGATGTGCTTCGGGCACTGTTCTGCCTATGAAGACGTGAGTCTCATTTTCGTATAATAAAGGTAAAATTTACAGTTATGCTTAGGAGGGACATCAACATCATATTTGCATGCTGCAATTAATACACTAATGTGGTCTTTGTTTGCGATTTTTTCATGTATCTAAGGCACTTTTACCTTGGTGTTATTTACTTTGGTGAAACTGCAGATTTGTATACTTCACTTTGAAAATTGTACACAATTTAAGTAATTGTTGCCTCATTTCCTGTTCTGCAATTTTCTGTTATCTCCCCTACAGCAGAAAGGGTTTTGCAAGATTTTCCAAGTATTTGCAAACCAGACTTTTTCTTCGATTGACAAAAAGTTCCAGGAGTGTCGATAGAGCTAAACAAAGTATAAAAACAACCTGAAAAAACACATAATTGTGCCCTGCAAACTTGCAAACAGTGGGGTAGCTTCGGGGGGTGTTTGGGGTTGTGACACACCCAAAAAATGCATTCTTGGCTTGGCTGTTGGGTCTGGAAGCCTCTGCTATGTATATGTTGTTTTGTCTCTTTTTCCTGATTTCACAAATCAATCAATCAATCAATCACAGAATTTGTAGAGCGCACTACTTACCCGCGAGGGTCTCAAAGCGCTGGGGAGAGGGAAGGGGGGGGGGATGTTGCTACTGGTCGAACAGCCAGGTCTTGAGTAGCCTCCTGAAGGTCAGCAGGTCTTGGGTCTGTCGTAGGCTTAGTGGAAGGGTGTTCCAGGTCTTGGCGGCGAGGTGTGAGAAGGATCTGCCGCCGGTGGTTGTTCTTCGAATGCGAGGGACGGTGGCGAGGGAGAGGTCGGCGGAGCGGAGCTGGCGGTTGGGGACGTAGAAGAAGAGTCGTCTGTTGAGGTAGGCTGGGCCAGTTTTGTGGAGTGCCTTGTGTGCGTGGATGAGGAGTTTGAAGGTGATCCTCCTGTCGACGGGGAGCCAGTGCAGGTTCCTCAAGTGGGGGGTGATGTGGCTGTGGCGTGGTACGTCGAGGATCAGTCGTGCGGAGGCGTTTTGTATGCGTTGCAGTCGCTTGATGAGCTTGGCCGGGGCTCCCGCGTAGAGGGCGTTCCCATAGTCCAGTCTGCTACTGACGAGGGCCTGGGTGACTGTTCTTCTTGTGTCTGTCGGGATCCACCTGTAGATCTTGCGAAGCATGCGGAGGGTGTTGAAGCAGGAGGAGGAGACTGCGTTGACTTGCTTGGCCATGGAGAGCGTTGAGTCGAGGATGACTCCCAGGTTGCGTGCGTGGTCGGTGGGTGTCGGGGCTGCTCCCAGCGTCGTTGGCCACCAGGAGTCATCCCAGGCTGAGGGGTTGGAGCCGAGGATGAGGACCTCCGTTTTGTCCGTGTTCAGCTTTAGTCGGCTGATCTTCATCCAATCGGCGACGGCCTTCATTCCTTCATGGAGATTGGCTTTGGCGGCGAGGGGTCCTTGGTGAGGGAGAGGATCAGTTGAGTGTCGTCGGCGTAGGAGATAATGTTGAGGTCGTGTTGTCTGGCGATGCGTGCGAGCGGGGCCATGTAGATGTTGAACAGTGTTGGGCTGAGGGACGATCCCTGGGGTACGCCGCAGATGATCTCGGAGGCTTCGGATCGGAAAGGTGGGAGGCGGACTCTCTGGGTTCTGCCGTCGAGGAAGGAGGTGGTCCATTCCAGGGCCTTGTCTCGGATCCCTGCGTCGTGGAGGCGTGCGCGTAGAGTGCGGTGGCAGACAGTGTCGAAGGCGGCGGAGAGGTCCAGCAGGATGAGGGCTGCGGTCTCACCATTGTCCAGCAGGATCCTGATGTCGTCGGTGGCGGCGATGAGGGCAGTCTCAGTGCTGTGGTTGCTGCGGAACCCTGATTGGGATGGGTCCAGGATGCTGTTTTCTTCGAGGTATCGGGTTAGCTGTTTGTTGACGATCTTCTCGATGACCTTGGCTGGGAACGGAAGCAGAGAGATGGGCCGGAAGTTCTTGAGGTCTCTCGGGTCCGCCTTGGGTTTTTTGAGTAGGGCGTTGATCTCTGCGTGTTTCCAGCTCTCTGGGAAGGTCGCGGTCTCGAAGGAGAGATTGATGATGTTGCACAGGTGGGGTGCGATGGAGCTGCTGGCTTTGTTGAAGATGTGGTGCGGGAAAGGGTCTGACGGGGAGCCGGAGTGTATTATGCTCATGGTCTTGATGGTGTCCTCGATGTTCACGCTGGCCCAGGCTGGCAGGGGGTCGTGGTCGATGGTGTGTGGCGGGTCTGGTGCATCGATCTTAGTTGGGGCTGTCTGGGTGTTGAAGCTGTCGTGGATGTCGGCGATCTTGCGGTGAAACAAGGTGGCGAGGGAATCGCACAGGGGTTGCGACGGCGGGATGTCGTTGGTGTTGGAGCTGGGATTGGAGAGTTCCTTCACGATGTTGAAAAGCTCCTTGCTGTTGTGTGCGTTGTTGTCGAGGCGGTCTTTGAAGGAGATTCTCTTGGCGGACCTGATGAGGTGGTGGTGGTTACGGATGGCGTCTTTGTGGGCTATGTGGCTGTCCGGTGTCTTATCACTGTGCCATTTCTTCTCTAGTATCCGGCAGGTACGCTTGGAAGCTAGGAGTTCCGAGGTGAACCAGCTGGCTCTTTTGGTGGTGTCGCTGTAGGTGAGCTTTTTCAGCGGGGCGAGGGTGTTTTACATTTTTCATTTTGGATTAAAAACGTAAATATATATAGTAACCTCTTCACTAAACAAGTAGTACATCTGCACCCACATAAGTACTACTTGAATGGGTGCATATTTACTACTTTTTTGGAATTCACAAACATAGTAGTAGTAGGCTTGGAAAGCTGTGCCAGTCGTAGGTTTCCAGGCATACTACTGGCAATCAAACACTCAAAAAGCAATCTGATGAAAGCTTACAAATAGATTAACCACTGGCAATTGCTTGGGGTAGCATTCCAACCCATTATTTTTTGCCCACTCTGACACAGTAGAGAGAGGGCTTGATTTAGGGTTTGGCGGATGGAGGAAATTCAGTGTGGTGGAGGACTTTACATCCACTGCCCTGCCTTTACTGCACCAGCCTAATTTAGAGATGCATACACCGCTAAAGTGGTTCCTGCCAATGTAGGAAAACAGAGAGAATTGCCTACCCTTGCCATAGCTTAACTAGGATCTCAGTGGCAGCCGGCATGGATCTGGGGTGGAGCGGCGGGGGGCGAGGGGGTAAGGGAGTGTAAAATATGAAACATACACGTACCTCCTTGCCGCTCTGTCCAGCATCATCTCTCAATCGTCAGCCAAACAGGAAGCAGCCAGGCTCCCCTGAGCCAATCACAACGCTGCAGTGCAGCATTGTGATTGGCTCCCCTAAGCCAATCACAATGTGCAGCATTGTGATTGGCCTGAGCGCCATAATTTGGCGCTCAAACGGGGACTGGGGGACTGGGGGCCTGGGCATGTTCTCCACCCAGGCTGTAATGCAGCCTGGGTAGAGAGCATGCTAAGTGAGCATGACTGTTTGGCCGTCCCGAGTCGGCCGGCCAAAGCGTCATGCACACTTCAGTATGCCCACCACTCCTCCCCTGTGCTGCTCTTTGAGCAGAGCAGCCCCGCCCGTCACCATGCTGCCGCAGCAGGAACAAATAAAATGATAATAACCTCACATTATTATCATTTTATTTTTCCTTTCCTGCATTGCTGCAACGCTGTGGGGCGATGCTCCTCCGCCTTAGAAGAGGAGCGGCAACTGTAGGAATTAATGTTTAGAGGAGGTGTACGAAAGCACATGTGGGTTTTGACTGGTTATAAGCACCATCAGGTTTCAACTTATGAACACCAAATGTATCTGCCAGGTACTAGAAATGTTGCCACGTTGGGTCGTTTTCAATCCTCATTCAAAGTTTTATGTAAAGCGCCTGGTCCTGGTTTTGCTGTGTAAATGCTTACATAAAAATAAAATAAATTGTTGCTTCAGTTGTGACAAATAAAAAGTAAACAAAAACATTTTCACATTACTATGTGTAATTTCATATGTTTTATTGTTGTTTTTGTACAGGGCTAATGCAGCCAGGAAGCCACTTCAGAACACTAATGGAGATGTGATTCTAGCTATACAGTGTAGTAAATATATGTAACAATTCATTCAATCAATAAAAACATGACCCTATTTGTAATGTAATTCACCATGAAATATATATGACAAAAGTTTAAGTGTCCACAACACAAATATACACTCATTTATGCCTGAAGCATTCACAAACAAGTAGACTTGAATATGTGTTTTTGATATTAAAAATGTTTTTGTATTCAAATGTGTACGTTCATAAATTATATAGCAAATTCTGTGACTGGATGGGAGGCTTCGGATTTTGCACTTCTCTCGTCACCCCTTTCACTGCCAGGTTGTTTGCGAACTTCTGTGCCAGTGTTTTTCCGAGAATTGGTATTGTTTTTTCAAACACGTGTACCTCTTTTGTCTCTCTGTGCAACCCTATAAGCAATATGTTTTATTTTCAGCATATTCTGACCACGTAATGGTGCAAACCCTGCAACAATATCTCATTTCAGCCGGAAGACATAATGATAAATGTCGAGATTTTTTTCATTTTTTAACAAATTAGATAAACTTTTTGTTTTATTTCTCAAATGGAAACCCAGAAATCACAGAACGCAAAGTAATGCACTACTTCCCTATATAACTAAAGTCTGAAAATACCTAATATATGTGGGTTTTCCTCGGGGTCAGACTGAGACAGAAAATAGACCCAGTCACCAAAATAAAAGTGCCCCCCTTTAGTGAATTAAAGAGCTCAAAAAGTAGCCCACATTTGTAATTCAGGCAGTTTTGAAGTTGTAAAGAAAAGCTGTATAGATGCTTTGCAAAGTAGCTGAGACTGCATGCATTTGTGCGTGCGGCAGGCAATGTTTGTGGCAGTGAGACCATCTCTCTCTCTGCTGTCCCACCTATCCTGATGGACGGCCTTAAGGCCTTGTCATTCAAAATAAAGTCAGGCTCTCCAGATGATCCCCTCAAACCAGAACTTTTTGTCAAATTCCAGGAATGTCTACTTCCCAGATGCCTGGATCTTATTAACCCCCGGGGCCAGAATATGCGTGGGAGCGGCAGACACGCGGCCCCTCTCCCCTTGTAATAATATGGGGCCCTGGGGGATTGGGTCCCCAGGGACTAATAAGGCTCAGGAAGTGGAGGCACATGCCTCCCTCCCCTTAGAATTTGACCCAGAATGATGGGGTGACTAGGGCCCAAGAAGGCTCAGGGAGGGGGTGTTACGCAGACCCCCTCTCCGTTATAGTAACATGCAGCCCCAGGTGATGGGATCCCAGGGGCCTAATAAGGCTCGGGGATGGGGGCTGGACACCCCCATCCCCTTAGAATTTGGCCTCGGGTATGGGGTCCTCAGGACCAATTAAGGCATCCTCCCCTTAAATTATATGTTTGGGCGTCCCTGGGACCCAAAGGTCAACCCTATGCCTTGCACAGCAAAGGCTGTGGGCAGGGTGTGGTTGGCAGCCTGTTGGGGGTTGGCCACAGGGCCTGGCGGAAGGCCAAGCCCTATTACTAATCCCCCCGCTGTCCATGGCCAAAGGCTGCCTGTGGGGAGTTGGACTCAGGGCCAGGCTACAAGCCAGGCCCATGGCCAACCTCATGCACGACCAAATCTGTGTGCGGCATGGGGTTGGCTGCCACTGGGTGGCTGTCTGAGGGGAGTTGGATGCAGGGTATAGCTGCAACCCAAGCCCTGCGGCCAACCCACTCTGCGCGTGATGGAAGATCATGCACAGCGTGGGGTTAGCTGCCTCTGGGTGGGTTGGCCACAGGACCTGTGGCCAGCCCCCACTGTGCACGGCCAAAGGGTGGAGTTGGCTGCCTATGGCCGACCTTGAATGGTGGGGTTGGCTGCCACCGTGGGTTTTGAAGCTTGGCCTGGCCACAGCCCATATGTGGCAGGCAAGGAGGGGGGCAGGAGCAGCAAGTTTAGTTGGGGGCAGCCCAATGCCAGGCCAGGGCCTGCGTTCAACCCCCTCCCCTCCCACTATGCATTGTGATGGGCATCTTACTTTTTGTTAAAAAAACATTAGAAATTCACTGAAAAAACCAAAGGTTACAGGGACTTTATAGTTAGGCTCATATTTCACTCGTACAAAAACAATGAAATTCAGCAGTTATAGTTACCTGAGCTAACCAGTGTTAATTTGAGCCAGTGGTTTCCGGCGCTCAGCACTGGCACTTATTTACCAACATCGGCGATTATGACTGCTGCCACATGGTGGCGTTGTTTGTGTAATTTAAAGATAAGCAGTTGTTTATTAATTCAATATACATTAGAAAACAACTTATACCTGCTCCCAGCCATTCTTAGAGCTATAGGGGCCTCTAAAAGTCTGAATTGTCACACTTGTAGGAGTGTGACGGTTAGTAGTTGTCTTGATACTGTAATTTGCAGCACTACCTATGGCAATGGGTGGTGCAAGCTGGAGTGGCCGCCTGACGCGGGCCCTGTCACTTTTTTTTTTTTTTTAACAAATTAAACACTGGAGCTAATTATAACATACATTACCTTAAGTATTTTTGTGCCCTGGACACGGAATAGCATGTTTTGTTGTGATAACTTTGGCGCCGTTTGACGAATCTTCTCAAAATTGTCAAAACTAGTGTACAACTTGCTTCAACTGCTGTCTAGAAAGTTTTGGCAGGATTCATCAACTGGGGGCCGAGAAAAAGGGGGAGTCTCAAAACACGTTCTCCCCATGGGGATTTTGAACATGACTACAGCCCGAACCACTGAACGGTATTACACCAAATTTGGCAGAAAGCGTGCTCTTGGTCCAGAAAGAGCTCTTTTTGTAATTTGGTTTAAATCTGTTCAGTAGTTTGGGAGTTATTGAAGAAAAAATATTTATAGATATCTCAGCAGAGTCCCAACAAAAAGCAACAATAAAACCATAGGGGTGCAGGGTAGGAATACCCTGACCACCCAGGACTGGTAGTGGGGTCCCACAGGGACCCTGCTGTGAGCCCAATATTTGTGGAAGAACCTCTGATTCACTGGACATTTTTTTTAAATAAACCACAGTTACCCGTGCTTACTTTTTGTTGCCCCCCCCCCCGGGTGGGCCAGATTTATTTATAAGGGGGAGAGGGGCACACGTGGCCTCCTCCCCAGGCCGATTACGGCCCTTGGGAACCCATCCAATGGGGCTCAGCTGAATATTTAAACAGGCAGGCAGGCCATGCATGCCCCCTCCCAGGCCTCATTTGGCCCCGGGGGTCCCCATCCCTCGGGGCTGAGCCAAAATTGGAAAGAGGGAGGGGGCATGACCCGCCTCTCCAGGCCGTTTTCTGCCCTAGGGACCCCATCCCCCAGGGCCAGCTTCAGCTATGTCCCGGGGTTCCCACTCCCAGGACATGGAGTATTCTCTGCCCATACTGGTGAGGCCAGAGAAACCTGTTTTGCTCTTGCTTGGTGAGAGCAATTTTAAAGCTCCCGCCAAGTGAGAGCAAACACTAACTCTGCTCCCAGTGGCCGGAAGCATGAAAAATGCTCTCGCTTACAGGGATCAACATGTTTAGCTGCTCCCTGCGGGTGGGAGCAATGCCGACTCCCACTGAAGGCACTGAGCTGGCTGGGGCTGCGGGAGCATTGGGGCTCTCCCCACAGCCCTAAAAAATGGTAAAGTGGGTGCCCTGGGTGGGCTCCAGGGCACCTACCCTTTATTGTCCGGGCCCTGGGGGATGGGGTCCCAAGGCTGAAATTGCCCCGGGAGGGGGACTGCGTGCCCCCCTCCCCCATAAATTAAGCAATGAGCCCTAGGGGATGGGGTCCTCTATGGCCAAATATGGCCCAGTGAGGGGGGCTACATACCACCCCCTAAACAAATGTGGCGGGCCCCGGGTGATGGGGTTTCCGGGGCCAAAATCGGTCTATAAATTTTGACATATTCTCAGTGAGTCCCCCAATAGACGACACTATCGGTCTCCCTGGTGGTCTTGCAGCGTTTTTAAGAACCTTGGGCAGGTGGTAAAAGGTCGGGATTCTCGGGTGTTTGTTCTGTAGGAACATGAATTCTTGCTTAGACAGAATGCCCTTTTTATACCATTTTTCAACAAGTTCAGCATACACTCGAATGCTATGACCATAGTCCTCTTCCGTGGTTAGAGCATAGTTCTGTTTATCATTCAATTGCCGAAAGGCTTCATCACAGTAATCATCTCTAGTTTGCAAAACGACATTTCCGCCCTTGTCGGATGGTTTTATCACAATTAGTGAATCTTGTTGTAAACTCCTCAAAGCTTGTCTTTGTTTAAATGTGAGGTTCCATTTCCTTCCCTTGACTTTTTGTTCTTCATTAGCTCGTAGAGTTAAAAGTTCATTGTTCACAGTTTCTGCGAAGACATCTATTGCATCCATAGCCATTTGGGGGCAGAATCTGGAGGATGGTTTGAATGGGCTATCAGCCCCTCTTTGAGACACCCCTAACTCCAAAGCTCTTATTGCATTGTCTCTTAAAGGCTCTTGTTGAGTGCTACTCTCCGCACCTAATTCTTCAAGAATTGCCAGAGTGTCCAGGTCACGTATGTTTATTACATCTGGTTCTCGTGGGGCCATCGTCCTTACCTCTAACGATTGAACTGGTTGTTTCAACTTAAAAAACTTCAGTAATTTAATTTTTCTGATAAACTTAAATAAGTCTATTCGCGTTTGTGTGTATTCGTAGTTACTTGTGGGGCAAAAGGTCAAACCCAATTTCAAAACACTCTCCTCATCAGGTGTCAATTCCTTTGATGTCAGATTCACTATCGTCAGGTTATCCTCTAATCCTTGTAATTCTCTCCTTGCGGGTCCTGGTACTTTTTACTCCGTTGTTTCGTGCGGTGTTTCTTACCGCCCCTTCTTTTGTTGTTCCTGCTTTTTGTTGTTCGGGAGGCCTTCCCTTGCCCCCTCTCAGCCAAGTTTGCCTGATGAGGTTGAATTCCTCGTGAAAAGAATGTTGTTGCCGTGAGCTTTGGCCTGCGTTATTCCCCTCCTCTTCTGATTGCTCAGCGCTGGTTATCTCTGATTCGGAGGTATCGCGGGACTCAACTGCACTTTTCTTTGCTGTTTTCAGATCTCTACGGGGGACATCATACCTTCTAGCAAAAGTCAGTATTCGGCCCTGCTCGTAATCGCGTCCGTCCCTCTCGAACTTCTGCTGTTTTCTTTGTTGTATTTTCTTTTCATATGTATTCAGGCGTTTCTTAATGGACTCCTTTTCTTCATCATGTTTTTGAGGCTCAACTTTTAGCAGAATGTCATTCTCCATAAGCTCTATATCCTTTAAGGCTTTCTCGCGATCACTCCATGCAAATTTAATTAGGATCTTCAACATCCCCTGTGAAGATCCCGCTGTAAACTCCGCCCATTCACTTAAAAGCTCAGGATCCGGATTTTCATATGCCGGAACCGTGTAGATGCGCAAGCCTCTAGGTATCCTATTGACGTCAATATAATGTTGTAAGGAAGTGGCCTCCCACCATTTCCTTATTTCTCGTTTGTGTAGTCTTTCGAATTGCTGATATTTCGTTTTGATGTTGGTTTCTGCCGCATTGAGTAATGCACCTTCGCCCTGTGTGGATCCCCCAGGGCGGGTTTTGAAAATTCCTGTTGCTGCTTCACGGCGAGCCTCCTCACTAAACATGAATCAATCGTGATACGTGCACTCCCAACTCGTTCACACCGCGTTGCATGTAGAAAATAAAGCCGTTGCTCTCCTACCTTCGAGTTGCTCTGGACTGGTAGATCATAGTCCCGCCTGCTCGATGGTATTTCTCCCGGCCTTCGCGGTGGGCACCTACCCTTTATTGTCCGGGCCCTGGGGGATGGGGTCCCAAGGCTGAAATTGCCCCGGGAGGGGGACTGCGTGCCCCCCTCCCCCATAAATTAAGCAATGAGCCCTAGGGGATGGGGTCCTCTATGGCCAAATATGGCCCAGTGAGGGGGGCTACATACCACCCCCTAAACAAATGTGGCAGGCCCCGGGTGATGGGGTTTCCGGGGCCAAAATCGGTCCAGGGAGGGGGCTGAATGCCTTTGGTTTTTAAATTGTTCTTGCCACTATGATGATCATTATTATATGTCTGTTGTGGTGTAAAGTATTCTCATCTATGCCCACTGGGGTCAGATAACTACAGAGTTTGTTCTCATGTATTAATGACATTTAAAAATGCCACACTATGCCCCCAGTTTACCCTCACTTATAAGGGATGAGCTACGTTGCCTTGATGTTTAACACATGCCGCGACTCAACAACATATATATGTTGCAAATATTAGATATGTAGGCTGAAATACAGACAGCTCACTTGGGCTTTATTCAACCTAAACATGGATTAGTTGTGGCTTCATTTTGTAGATTTTACGTATATACAAAGCATTTGGCAACAGATGTTTATGTGGTGCGTGGGACCTACCGTAGCGAGAAATGACTAATTGGGCCGTGATTGGTCAAACGCGTGCAATAGGTCTTCAGCACAAGCATTTGGGTATGCAGCAAGCTATTACAGAAATGATACATTGTATCAGGCACATTAAGGAAAGTTCTAATACATTATACAAACTGAAAGCATGCTAGCAACGTTTGCACAAATTATTTCTTTTCTATTGAGCATATGTGTTAAAATTTGCAGAGAGTTATCGGCAGGATTGATACTTTGTATTGGGCGTATTAAGGTAACTGTTGAGAATACGTGTTAAGATATACAGCAAGCCGTGGGCAGCAATGATACATTGTATCAGGCACATGAACATTCTTGGATGTATTTACAAACCAAAGGTATGCCTTATGAGATACCATCACTGATGCAATGAGGCAATTTAAAACAATTAAGCTGTGTATCAATTGTTATCTTTATTTTTTGACTCTAATCAATTGTATTATTCATTTATGAGCACAAAATTAATGTAATTGTATTTTCACACAAATGTCGAATTCACTTTGTAGTTCACTTAAACATAGTCTGTTTACTATATTTTTTAATGTTGTGATTGGTTTGCTCTATATATTCTGTGTAGGTGATTGAACCCACACTTGAAAAAGGCTATAAAGTCGAAACGTGTTGTCCCTGACATTGCAATAAAGTCTTGATTCTTTCACAGTGAGGAGTGCCTTTGATTAATTATCTCGACCTTGTAATTGACTTGAGTGCCGCAGACTATTTTATGGCACCAGCGCAACTGTAGATGAGACCGGCAACTTGCGGACCTTACTTTGATTGATATATACATCATATGTGTGTGTCTACATGTATGTATATGATATATATATATATATATATATGTATATATATATATATATATATATATATATATATTCACTGAAAAAACCATAGGTTTTAGGGACAGTTATAGTTAGTTGGACATTTCACTCGTACAAAACCCGTGAAATTCCCCGTTATAGTTAGTTCAGCTAACTATAACTCGCGCCCCGCAATGCACTGCTGATGACGTCACATATTACATCACTCATGACATGGTCAGTGACATCACTGATGACATCACTGATGACATCTCAAATGACATCACTGATGACATCATCCAGTGACTGTGTGTTTCTGTAAAGTTTAAATATTTTTAATATATATAGGAAAAGACGTATTGAAGAATGAGTGGGTGTGTAAGTGTCTGTATGGATGATTTAGTAGGTGCGTGACTGACTCTATAAGTGAGTGATTTAACGTATCTTACTGAATGCATGGGTTAGTGACTAAACTGGGTGAATGTCTGTATCCGTCTGTCTGTTGCTGTGTAAGTGGCTGCATGGGTTTGTGAATAGCTACATGAGTGTCTATATGAGTTATTGATTGGTTGTCTGAGTATCTGTATGGGTGCCTGAGTGTTTGTGTGGGTGGGGTGTGTGCGACTCTGTGCATAGATGTGTGAGTGGGTGATTCACTGGGTGGATGGTTTCAAGAGTGCATCTGTGATAGACTGTATGGGTGGGTAAGTGTGTGTAAGAGTGTGTTAGTGAGTGAATGTATGTCCCAGTGGTACATGTGTGAGTAACTACATATGTGAAAGCCAGTATATATGTGTGTTGGAGTATATAAATAGCTATAAGCGAGAGTGAGTGATTGTGATAGTGGCTGTATGGATGAGTGTGTGCTTGTATCAGTGATTGTATAAGAGCGTAACAATGTGCTAGTATTTGTATGATTAAGTGAGCTGGAGTGTGTATAACTGTATAGGTGAGTAAATGGCAGTGTGTTTAATTATTTGCATGACTGACTAGATGTGTGAGTACCTCTATGGATGAGTGGCGGTGTTTGAGTGTCTATATAGGAGTAAGAGTGCATATGATAGTCCTGTACTGAGTGACCATAAGTATGAGTGACTGTACGGGTGAGTGAGTGGATGTGTGTGTGTAGACTTAAGAATCAGTGAGTGGGTATGTAGTTATTGGTGTTGGAGTGTCTATAGTTTTGCGAATGGCAGTCTGTAATTTAGATTGGGTGTATCAAAGGTTATATTAGGGTGTGAGGAGCTGCATCAGATTATCACGTGGATGATGTCATCAGTGATGTCATTTGAGATGTCATCAGTGATGTCATCAGTGATGTCACTGACCATGTCATGAGTGATGTATTATGTGACGTCATCAGCAGTGCATTGCGGGGCGCGAGTTATAGTTAGCTGAACTAACTATAACGGGGGAATTTCACGGGTTTTGTACGAGTGAAATGTCCAACTAACTATAACTGTACCTAAAACCTATGGTTTTTTCAGTGAATTTCAAAGGTTTTTTAAATGCTAATTTGTAACTATAACATATCTGAAACCTATGGTTTTTTCAGTGAATTTCAAAGGTTTTTTAAATGCTAATTTATAACTATAACTGTCCCTAAAACCTATGGTTTTTTCAGTGAATTTCAAAGGTTTTTTAAATGCTAATTTCTAACTATAACGTGTCTGAAACCTATGGTTTTTTCAGTGAATTTCAAAGGTTTTTTAAATGCTAATTTGTAACTATAACGTGCCTGAAACCTACGGTTTTTTCAGTGAATTTCAAAGGTTTTTTAAATGACATTTTTTAAATGTATTAATTTTTATATTAATTTTTTTCATACTGATTTACTACATTTTTAGAAACAATTTCTTTTACATATTTTATTTTTTAAATTACATTGTAATTACATTATACATTACATTACAAAAAATACTTTCTCAGAATGAATTACTTTAGTTTAAATACTTTGCACATAGGCAATAGACTTTTAAGTACAGTAGTTACAGTTGTTGCAATGGGCAACACATTTTCAAACACAATGCAACATTCAGCTCAATGTGAATTTCAAGTTAAATGCAATTAGTTACTTTATGGATTACTTTTCTAACCACAGGACTGGATCCTAGATTCAGTCCTGGTACATCTCCTGTAAACAGTTGAGTAAAAGCGTTTTGGTTACAGTCGTGATTTTTAAGGAATATTATTGTATTTTAAAAGTTGACACTTAGAAACTTTTTCTCATAGAATCACCAATGTTATCCTATGGAAGGAAATTCACTTAGCAGGTAAAAACTGTTATCATTACTTTTTCTTACTCAGTGTTGGATCCTGGTTCCAGCACTGGTGCATCTCCTGTAAACAGTTGAAAGAATGCGTTTAAGTCATACAGGCGATTTTTAAGGAATATTTGTAGTTTGTGAAAATCGACACTTTGAAACTTTTCTGCTGAAAACCAGACAATGGATTCCTATGGAAGAAAATATAAGTTACTGGTAAGTACGGTTAAAATTACTTTTCAGGACCAGTACTGGGCTGAAAGATACAGCACTGAGGTCTCTCCTTATAACAGGTGAGTAAATCGGAATTCGTATTTCGGCTGATTTTAGAGGAATATTTGTATGTTTCAAAAATTGACACTTAGAAACTTTTTCAGCAAAAAGCAGGCAATGATATCCTATGGAAGGAAATTCAAGTTACTGGTAAGTACGGTTAAAATTACTTTTGAGGATCAGTACTGGGCTGAAAGATGCAGCACTGAGGTCTCTCCTGATAACAGGTGAGTAAATCGGAATTCGTATTTCGGCTGATTTTAGAGGAATATTATAAAGTTCCAAAACTCCACACAGAAGAATTTCCAAGTGAAACCAGTCAATGTTAGCCTAGGGAAGGAAATTCAAGTTACTGGTAAGTACGGTTAAAATTACTTTTCAGGACCAGTACTGGGCTGAAAGATACAGCACTGAGGTCTCTCCTTATAACAGGTGAGTAAATCGGAATTCGTATTTCGGCTGATTTTAGAGGAATATTTGTATGTTTCAAAAATCAACACTTAGAAACTTTTTCAGCAAAAAGCAGGCAATGATATCCTATGGAAGGAAATTCAAGTTACTGGTAAGTACGGTTAAAATTACTTTTGAGGATCAGTACTGGGCTGAAAGATGCAGCACTGAGGTCTCTCCTGATAACAGGTGAGTAAATCGGAATTCGTATTTCGGCTGATTTTAGAGGAATATTTTAAAGTTCCAAAACTCCACACTTAGAAGAATTTCCAAGTGAAACCAGTCAATGTTAGCCTATGGAAGGAAATTCAAGTTACTGGTAAGTACGGTTAAAATTACTTTTCAGGACCAGTACTGGGCTGAAAGATACAGCACTGAGGTCTCTCCTGATAACAGGTGAGTAAATCGGAATTCGTAGTTCGGCAGATTTTAGAGGAATATTTGCACAATGGTGAAGGGAGGGGCGAGGCCTGAGGTGACATCTGTGCAAACGCGCCCCGTGGCGCGTTTTAAGTTGGGGGATTAAGTCCCCTTGAATCATGAGTGTCCCTACGGGCCAACTAGCCCACCAGGAACCTCCAGTATGCGCCAGGGGCTGCGTTGCAGAGATGTGTAGAGAGGCCACACCCCTTTTACACCTCTCTGCAACGCAGCTCTGTGGCGCTTTCTGGATGTACCTGTTGAGCTAGTTGGCCCCCAGGGACCCTCAGGATTGAAGGGGATTTAATTCCCCATCTTAAAACGCGCCACGGGGCCTGTTTGCACACATGTCACCTGAAGCCCCGCCCTCCCTTCACCACTGTGCAAACGCGCCCGTGGCGCGTTTTAAGTCGGGGGATTAACTCCCCTTGAATCCTGAGGGTCCCTGGGGTGCAACTAGCCCACCAGCTACCTCCATTAAGCGCCACAGAGCTGCGTTGCAGAGAGGTGTAAAAGGGGCGTGGCCTCTGTACACCTCTCTGAAAGGCAGCCCCTGGCGCATACTGGAGGTTCCTGGTGGGCTAGTTGGCCCCAGGGACCCCAGTATTGAAGGGGAATTACTTCCCCATCTGCAAACGCGCCAGGGGGCGCGTTTGCAGAGTGGTGAAGGAAGGGGGCGGGGCCTGCGGGCCCGATCGTTTTTTTTTTTTTTTAAACTTTGGGGAGGGGGGCTGCGTGGCCCCCCTCCCGGGCCACTTATGGCCCCGGGGACCCCATCCCCCGGGGCCTGGCCTCACGTTGGAGACTGTGGGGGTCCCCAATCCCCCACAGTCCCAGGCTTTTCCACATGGGAGCAGCTAACATGCTGCTCCCCGTGTGGAAAGCAATTAGTTTGCATTTTGAAAGAGAGAGCAGGTTTCCTGCTCTCTCTTTCAAAATGCAAACTAAGTTTAGCTATGACAGGACGGGAGCCGCGAGGCTCCCGTCCTGTCATAGCAAACAGCAGTGTCCCGGGGGTAGGCACCCGGGACACTGCAGGAGCCGGCCCTGGGGGTGGCGGTCCCCAGGGCCATCAAGGGCTCCAGGAGGGGGCCGCGCGGCCGCCCTCCCTACATTTTGAAAGCCCCGGGAGGTGGTGGTCCCCGGGGCTTGGGGTCCAAAACGGACCCCCATTTTAATTTTTCTTAGTGCCCCGGGGAGGTGGTGGTCCTCGGGCGTGTGGGGGCTGGAGTCCCCCACACAGTTTTTTAATTTAAATAAAAGAAGCCCCGGGAGGTGGTGGTCCCCGGGGCTGCGGAGGGCTCAGAGCCCTCCCGCACCATTTGAAAAATAAAGCCCCGGGGGGTGGCGGTCCCCGGGGCTTGGGGGCCCTTTGAGGTCCCCCATACATAAATTGAACACCCCCCACCATGCCCCCGGGACTTGGGCCACCCGGGGGCAAAATGCAATCAAAGCGCGGGAGTCCGCGCTTCGATTTTTTTTTTCCGGCAGGATTCGCGCACCCTGAGCGCATCCTGCCTTGTGGGACCCCCTGAGCAGACCTAGGGGGTCAGGGTGTTTCTACCCTGCCCCCTTTGTGCGCTTTGCGCACTTGTTTCTGTCCCTCGGTTCTACCGAGGACAAAATGGCTGCCAACATTTCCTGAATCGGAATGTTGACAGCCAGCTGACAGCCAATTAACATGCAGCTCGTGATCGGGACGGTGCGCGCAGGGTGCGCTCAGGGTGCGCGAATCCTCCGTGCCCATAGATATATATGTACTTTTACTTTTGATTTTCTCAGCAACTACTGAACGGATTTACACCATTTAACAAAAAGGGTTCTTTCTGAACCAAGAACTACCTCTTTGCCAAATTTGGTGTAATTCCGTTCAGCAGTTCGGGCTGTAGCCGTGTCTAAAGTTTCCTATGGAAAATTGCATGGGGAAAACGCGTTTTGGGACCCCCTTTTTCTCGGCCCCGCTTGACGAATCCCCCGAGACTTTCAGGGTAGGAGCGGACCGGAGCGCCCCACAAAGTTTGAAAATTTTGCGAAGATACGTCAACCGGCAAGAGAGTTATTTCAAATAGAATGTCGCGGATTTCCTATGGATAATAGGTTGTAACTATAACTATCTACTGGCGACCGCCAGTAGATAATATATATATATATATATCCAGCTCGATCTCCAAAAGAAGACGCCGCACTCACGGATGGTGTAAAACTCGGTGTTTATTTCACCGAATTCAAAAGAACAGGACGTGTTTCGGCACGCGCCTTTTTCAACTATCATTGAGAGCTTGATCGTATTTGTGGGCATTGACCAACTGTACTCAAAATACTACCAAATGGATGCGAGTATACCGTGACATCGGTCTGTGTTCCACTGTCCATGTTTGCATTTATCTGCATACACGAACTCATATAAAATGCGGTTTTACTTAAATTTTTATGCACAAAATGAATTACTCACTGTGGATGTATTACATGCAAAGATGTAAGTTTCAGCGCTCATTCAGAGCATGATCGTATTTCTGAAACGTATTATTGTTTAAGTATAAATCATTTTTGTCATGGCATATATCACTCGAAGATGGCGGTCACGTTGGAGTATATCGTGACATTAGTCTGTCCTTGATGTTGACGATGATGACGCATTGGCACATGCGCATTTGTATATATTATGGCGTTGTTGCCGGTGAATGTGATAGTTGACAAAGGCGCGAGCCGGAGCGTGGCCTGTTCTTTTGAATTCGGTGAAATAAATACCGAGTTTTACACCATCCGTGAGTGCGGCGTCTTCTTTTGGAGATCGAGCTGGAGGAATTCCGTGGGCCCACCGCCACGTTAAGACCGCACCCGCCCCCGAGTGCTCACGTACGTTGAGGGTGGACTTGAGCTGGATGTATATATATCTCTATCCAGCAACGATCGCTTATGTCCCAGCCAACTTTCACGAGGAGTGTGCGGCGAGGTAGCGAACCTTCAACATTCCATCAACACCTGCAATTACGGCCGGTAAAAGTATCCTGGCTCGAACACCACCGTACCGCCACTCAAAATTGTTGTTCAGCGTATATTTATTCAACACTTGGCAACAAAAAACAAGCCCAACGCATTTTGGAGTTTCCTCACTCCTTGGTCACGGGTTAGGTGTATGCATCATTTCCGTCTTATTTAAAGAAACAGATCGTGCGTTTCAGAATAATTAACATAAACAAAATTCTATCATTGTTGGTTTATGCACTTTTCAATAAAGAATATAATGAAATGGTCAATGAATGGCATATATCTATATATATACACTCACACAGACATACATATACATATATAATATGACCTACTGGCAATCGGTAGTAGATAGTTCTAGTTAGGACCTAGTTTCAATAGGAAAAGCTTTTTTTGACTTGCTTATAACTTTGGTGCTATTTGACAAATCTTCATAAACTTTTCCCCAAAAAGTGGCCCTCGTTTTCTAGATCTCCATGGAAAGTTTCGGAGTGATCCGTCAAGCAGGGGCCGAAAAAAAGGGGGGTAAAAAATGTGGTAAGGTTATAGGCAGTGCATTGCAGGGGTATAAGTTATAGTTAGCTCAGGTAACTATAGCTGCTGAATTTCTATGGTTTTGTGTGTGTAAAATCTGAGCCTGACTATTACGTCCCTGTAACCTTTGTTTTTTTCAGTGAATATATATACACACTTACCTTAAATATACCTACCTTTTGCTGTAAAGGAATGCGTGGTAAAGGCATATTCATAGTAAAGGCAATGCATGGTAAAGGCATTGTGTGGAAAATGATGCGTGGTAAAGACATGTTGTTGTAAACACTGCGTTGTTAAATCTGTCTCCCATTGGCCTGTGCTGAGCATCCAGGCTTTTGTAGGTTGGGTATAGTTCTTTGAAGCGGATCCTGGTTTTTACAAGCAACCAGTACAGGTGTTGGAGATAGGTATAGCTGACTGGTTCTATGGAGTCCACATACCTGTTTCACATTTTTAGGTCGAAGTGTCTGATTTACTGAAGACATCTTGGGGACATTCAGAAAGCTTCCCTGGGAATGCATTCCGCCATTGCTTAGCATTGACTTTGTGGTTTGTAAGTCACATTTACTTGCTTTCTAAAAGTGAAAAGTGAAGTCTCTGGGAGATATTTTAACATCTAGCCACTATGATAAAAAGAAAGACCAAAAAGAAGATCAAGGGAACTGGCTAATGAAGAATATGGAAGGCTTTGTGAGATGTAATTCCTGCAAAGCATGTAAATGTGGACTGAATTGTAAAAGCTGTCGAACATTTGACGGTCATGAAGTGTCGAGTAAGGACAGAATTACGTGTAATACTGACTATGTCATCTATGTCCTCAAATGTGGCTATGGGAAGCTATATGTGGGCAGTACAGTATACAGATTGAAACTGAGAATCTTGCAACATACAAGAGCTATAAAAAATGGTGACAAAAGTTATCATGTGGCCTGCCATTTCGAACAATTTCATAATCGGTCCCTGTCGACATTCAGCTACTATGGCATCAGACATGTTAAGTCCCACCCTAGAGGAGGTGATGGATAAAAATAATTGAGAAAGCAGGAATCCAGATTGATATTATCTATAGGAACAGAGAAACCGTGGGGCCACAATACAGACGCAGAACTGTATGTCCACTTATGCCTTAGATAGGCATGATCGTGCAAACTGATTGAAAACATGGGACATAGCCGCATTTTGGATTTGGTTAATCTGACATTTTTTCCATTTCGTGCACTCTTTGCTCAATGTGTACTTTGCTTTCTGTTGGCAAAAATGGGGGAGTTGTGATTGCGACTGACATGCGGACACCATCTGGGCAGTTTTTACTGATTAGACTTTGCTGTCCAGCCCCACAAAAATCGTAGTAAGTGAGAATTTTTTCTTCTAGGGAATTCACTGCTCTCTCACGGGTATGTTTCCACATCACCGGTTGATTCGTTCTCGTATTATAGACACATAGTCCACTGTATGGCCAATAGTGAAACATTATGAAAGTGTAATTTCCTTTCCGTTGCAGGATTTACTGAAAAGCGGTTCTTCTTCATGAATGGGAAGTGTGTGAACACGCCTTACGAGCAGGCTGCTAAGAATATTCTCTAACCACAACTCTCTTTGACTTTACTCACCGGATATGAGTCTTTGTAAAAGTTTCGGATTCAAAATCAGAACATCCACCTGAAACCACAAGAGACCAAGTGCATTTTACAAAGCAGAAACCAAAATCAGTGGGTTCAGAAAATTTCGCATTCGCTTACCTTAGCTGTGCTTACCAGCATAATTCAATGAGGTTGGAATTGTAGTTGCAATATTATACTCTTGGGGGCCTATTAGCAATAACCGGCGATAATTATCGCTAAGCGCAGTTAGCGCTAGGATAATTATCGCCGGCTATCGCAGGTTTGTATCGCGGAGATAGCGTGCTATCAGCAACGCTTATCTCCAAAGCGATAGAAACCCTGGAGAACAGTGTGAATATCGCTTGAAAACAAGAGATATTCGCACTGTGACCAGTGTTAGCTTGCTAATAGGGCGAGGGGGATTTAGCCATGTAATCCACCTCCCATTGGATTACATGGCTAAGTCAGGTCTGGACCAGGCGTTCACAAACCAGCGCTAAACGTGTTTAGCGCTGGTTCGTTAATCACCTCCCCTGCCTCGCTAATAGGCGATAGCGACCTTAGCGACTGTTTCCAGTCGCTTTTAGGTTGGGAACGCCTACTTTGCATGCCATTAGCGATAAATATCGCTGGCATGCAAAGCGGCACCCAACCCGGTCGCTATCGCCTAGAAGCTGTCGCTAACAGCAGTTAGCGACAGCTTGCTAATAGGGCGATTCAATTATCGCCGCTTTAGCGGGAAAAGTCCCGCTAAAGCGGCGATAATCACGTTGATAATATGCCCCTTGGTTTTTTTCTCCTAAATTTGGTACAGTAAAAATTGCCTTTCGCAATCTTATTAAAATCATGTTTTTTTTTAAAGATTTATATAGCGCGAACTCGACTTGAAGGTATTGGGGCGCTCTACATGAGCGCCAGTTACGTTACACAAGGACACATTCATTTTTTTTTTTGGTAGGCACGGGGAGATTAAGTGATTTGCCCAAACCTTGGTTTCCCAGCTCCAAGGTCGGCAGTCTAGCCGTGAGTCTACATCCTCTCCCCAGTAGTGCTTGTGTACATTTGATGCACTAGTTGATTTAATCAATTTGGTTGTTGATTCAAAAAATGGCTTTTGCCAATCTAAGCTCCTTGGAGAACGAATGGGAATGGAAAACCTCAAATCAGTTTAATGAAGCTCTTCAAATAGGTGTCTTTCGGAGCTTTGATGAAATACTACTCAGCAGTGTATAAGACATTTTGACATTTAACTCAGCCAATCAGGATCCGTGGATTCTGATTAAAATCTCAAATGTGAAATCTTACTGGCTGACGGTTTCTATCTTTGGTTCACAGACCACAGCTCAGATTTGTGGATATCAGAAGATATCACAGAAGACAAAGCAACTGAGACAAAGTTGAGATGTTTTCACATCTGTCTGTTCAACTTTAGCCATGAGCCTGGATGGTGGAGGTGTATGCATATTAGGCCATCAGGAGGTGGCCCTTTTGCAGGTGAAAGTCCATATGTGGGACACAGTTGCATCAAAACCACAGCTATGAGTACAGCTGCAGAACACTACTTGTGTCTACTCAATAAATCCCCCACACATGAAGGGTGTTATCAGTCTGTGGTTTCCGTTCACTGCACAGATCCTATGAACATGGATAGCAGCTGCAGGATGTGGTTCACGTTGACAATACAAATGTCCCAGGAAATACTACAGCTAGGCAATGCTGTATTATTTCATCACTTCAAAGGGCACCATGGCCACATGCTAAGGATTGTTCTTGTGTTTAGTTGCCTGCCTGGTCTTGTGCATCTATGGGTCCTTGCTAGACGTACACTGTAAGACGCTTGTTGTATGTATAGTATACCTGAAATGATGGTGCACTTCTCCGCTCTCGTATTGATAGTATTGTAGGAGTAGTGTTTGGTGTTAATCTCTTTTAATTTATTGATGGTGTCTTAAATAGTTACATTGTTAGTTGGATCACTGTGCTGTAATTGTAAATAAATGTTAAAAAATAGACACATGAACAATATTAAAGGGATGAAGATTCTAGTAAAGGACAGTTTCATGTAGGAAGTAGTAGATGGTATTCTTTACAAGGCAGATAATGTTCATCTCGAATGAAAATCACCCAATCACTGATACATAGAATGAAATGAGAGTCTCAGCACACAACAGAACATTGTCTCTAACAAGAATCAGTGCATTGCTTTCTCTCATGAATAACAGAATCCTGCTTGTATTCTCCAGCATCTGCTATCTCTGACATCAACTTTTTGAAGCCAGTGTGTGTGCTGCTGGGTGATAATGGGGCGTGGGGGGGAGTCAAAGTCTCATACAATATTCCCGTCATTATTTATGGTCAGAAAAATTGTATTAATTGACAACCAGTTAATCTGGGTGCTAGGAAACCTATCCTCTAATAATCAGATGGAGCGAAATTAATACGTGCAAGCATGAGGTATTCTGTTCTGCCTGACTTGAATTCAGTCTGCCAGCCATGAATTCCCCAGTTCTGCCCCATCCCCATACTCTGCACCATAGCCCAGGGTTCAGTGTTTTCTCCCACCACGTTTAACACGAATATGGATTGACTGGGATATATATAGTATGTTGAAGCCATTTTGAGACTGCACTATTCAAAGAATATACAACAGTATCTAAAGGTATCACCTGTCAGACACCTGTTACTTGTGTACTCTGTTGGGTACATTGCAAACAGAATTGCTTCATTTCACCTAACGCTAAATCCTTTGAAAATAAAAGACCTATTGCTCTCACTTTCACTCACCCAACACCATTTAGTCATGGCTGGGTGCATTGGTTCTAGCCGACATTTTCCCAACTGTGGTGGCAAGAGCCAAGTCTCTCAGAGTTTGACTTTGCTCCTCTTAATCCTTTCATCAGCACCTCTTAAAGAGTGTTGGAGCTTAGAATCTTTTACTTGTGGTTAATTCATGATTCTCCATGACAATGTCCACAAAATGGTAGAATCACTTGTAGTGCTACATGTCTAGATCTGCAGTCCTTCGGTCAACTTTATCTCCATGAAGGCTGGGTTCAACTCATCTGATCACCTCCTTTAAGAGCCAAAAAAGGGAAATCTTAAATCCATTATCAGTAAGCTTCATTGGCTTTGTCTTCCTACTCACATAAGATAGACTGTCCGCTGTCTTGACTTGAAGTCCATCTGCCTTATTTCTCCCTAGATTTCTGTGAGAACTTGAGTTAGTTCGGAAACTACATGAAGTTTTTGAGTGCTTAGTCTTTCATCAGAGAGATTCTGCATTTACAATGAAGGTAAAAAATGACATTTCTAAGTTTCAATTCAGAAAATAACTGAAAACCTATCTTGCTAGCAATCTTGTGTCTTCTTAGGAAGTGGTTCTAGATAGAACTGTTAAGTATTTGATGTTTAGTGGGCAGGGTACTAGGACAATGCCATTCTTTTTCCATATTGTATCTGCTGTTGTTTTGTGACAGTTTAATATTCTTGTGTGTGGTTGTTATAAATTGCTCCTTTACCTTTGGCAGGTCAAGGTTCCACTATGTCAGATTGTTAGACTGAACACTAAGAGGCCCATTACGATGTCGTAGTGGAAACGAGACCGTCCGACAAGGAATTTGCGGTCTCGCTTCCATTATTACGATGCGACCACCTTCACGGCAGTCAGAAAGTGTATTTTTTCTATTGTGGCATGTGCTGCGGGCTGCAGCGCAAGCCGCAATACAAAAAATACACTTTTAAAACATCCATGCACCGTGTGGCAGACACCATTTGGTGCCTGCCACACGGGGCATGGATGTTTGGGGGGGCACCGCAGGTGCCTCCCAGGCCTCATAGCAGAGGCAGCGAGGATGGGGGCCCTGCTAGGGCCCCCCAAAGTCACTTTCCAACAGCCTTTCCATGTCAGAAAGGCCAACATGGGAAGGCTGTCGGAAACTGACATTATAATCCTGACGGCGGTGCCTGAGCAGACACCGCCGCCATTTGGGGATTATCTGTCCGACTGACACCCCAACAAGATCTCTGATCCTGTCGAAGGAGTCGGTCTTTCCCACAGGCCGCAGAGGTCTGACGACCGCATAGTAATGTAGCGGTCGGACGGGCCGCTGAGTCCGATTGTCGGACGGACCCGGTGGCGATCCGTCCGACATCAAAATGGGCTCCTAAATAATAAAAAAAAACAGTGGAGTAGTAAGGCTTAAGTGTAAAAAGTACATGAGTAATATTTAGAAACTTTTTTCATGGTGGTACCTCTAGTGCACTTTTCATAGCACAATGGATGCTGGAAGGTGGATAAACAAATCATTTCTTCCACAAAAAAATCATCAAATGTTTCCATTGATTTTGAAGATTTGGAAAACATTTGGGGCACATTTTCCATACTAATAGTAGGGGTTGAAGTTTGTATATGTTGAAAAGAGTCCTAAAAAGTTGGGATCCTCAAATCCCAGGGAATTCAAGAGGCACGTTTTTATCTAAAGAGAGGAATCATGAGCAAGTCAGAGAGAATGCGCAGATCTTAGATGCAGCTCTGTGGATCTTTTATCTATAATGGCATGTTCCTGTTCGCAGATGTTTGCCTCATTTTAGAATCTGTGATGTGTTGTAGGGCAAATTTCACTCCAATGTTTTTTTACATTGTGATCGCTGCTATATAGAAGGTTTCCATTGAATGGCATGATCAGTGCCATTGTCAGACTCCCTGAATTTGCAAATCCAAGACGATTTGACACCAAGGGCCCGATTCTGATGCGGGTTGGAAAAGCTTCCCGACCGAGGGCCTGATTCTGATGCGGTTAGGAAGGCCTCCTAACGGCATTTGCTCCTTCCAAATCGGATCGGGAACGTGTCTTCCCGACCGAGGGCCCAATTCTGATGCGGTTAGGAACAAATGTTCCCATTGAAGTCAATGGGAGTTCAACCAAATCGTATCTGGAAGCATCCGGATGCATCCTACTCCGCCGGTCGGACTGTCCCGATCCGAGTGGGTCGGACACCATTTCCCAACCGATTCGGTCGGGAAGCTTTTCCAACCCGCATCAGAATCGGCCCCCAAATCTGACACTTCAGCACATTTGAAATTCCATTTTGGACACTTAATTTCTTTGGTTGCTCATCACTAATGTGCACTAAATGTGAAAGATATGGCAGTGAAACTGAAGCTTTAAATTCACATTTTGTGCAGTTTAGTGTTTGGTAAAACGTTAAAAAGAACCCAAATCTTGTCACATGTCAAATGTAACTGAGCTAGAACTGTGTACTTCAGCAAATGATCTTGATGACTGCAAAAATGGATTATACATCCCTAACAACATAAAATTATTTAAAATTGTGCATGCACAAGTTACCCCCATGTGCACTTGAGTCTCACTACCCTCACACTGCCAATGGTCACGAACATTAGCAGGAAACAAAAACAACTCAAAGAAGCACAGTGGATGAGCCTAACAGCAGCTGAGTTATTCCATTGTTTCCTGTCTACCCAATGCGGATCTGCTCAATAGCAAAGAAGGTGTGAGAATAAAAAAAAAAGATGACAGGGCAGTTGATGCTTTCCTGGTACTCTTTGGCCCAGATGTCAAGGTGCAGAAAACCATGAGCTACCACAAGCCCCCCTAGTCATTTCATAAAGGGGCAGGGCCATCTGTGTGACCCGCCTCAGTCCTTCATGATGTACAATGTGCTGTGGGACTTGAGAAAACAGGGCATCTTACTGCTTCCCATTGCCCTGTTCACAAAGGTGAACACAGTGCTGGGCCAGCTGTCAGCCACTTTGGTCCTCCATGGCCCATGAAATGCTGTTGGTCAGAAAGGACACAGACAGCTTCACCTGTTCCAGTCGGCTGTATGTGATCTCATAGAAAAGCGATTTCATGGATTACCATTACTGAGAAACCATTTTATCTAAACTGTTTCATGGAAATTGTAAGAATGAATGGCATTTACCTTTGTGTAGAAACCAACTTATAGAATGTCTTTTTGCCCACTAAAACCTCACCACACCTACACTATACTCATCCTTGGAGCCTAAAAGCCCTTTCTACCTGAAAAATCCACCTTTCTTGAACCATAACATCACGACTATCACTAACTCCAACCATTCCTGAACCCTAAAAACCCCTTTCTATGCCTAAACCCCACACATCCCATACCCCTTTAAAGACCCAAGCTCCACTCCACCCAAGCACACCCAAGCTCCACCCATCCCTGAACCTTAAAAAACCCTCACCGCCCTTAAACAGCAGCCATCCAAGACCCATAAGAACTCCTTATCACCCTAAACAACTAATCGCTGAAACCTAAAAACCTCTTTCTACATCTAAATTCCACCTATCCCTGAATCCTCAAAACCCCACACCACCCTAAACTCCTCCCCATCCTGAACCTTAAAAACTCTTCACCACCCCCTGCCACTACCCATAATTGAACCTTAAAATCCCTCACCAGCCCTTAATTCCACCCATCCATGAACCCTAAGACTCCTTAACACCCTTACACTCCACCCATCCCTGTAACCTAAACAAACCTAAACAAACCTACCTCAAACACCTAAAGTCAATTCATCCTTGAACCCTAAAACCCCATCGCCATCCCCACAATCCAGCCATCTCTGAAGCCTATAAATCCATTCCAATGCCCAAGCTCCAATTATTCCTGACCCTTAAAACCTACTCATCACACTAAACATTACCCATCCCTGAACCTAAACACCACACAGCAGTCCTAAACTCCACCCACGTTTAATGTAACTTTGGATGTTTCCTTAAAAGTATCCTTTCTTTAAAATGTTTACTTTAATTTTCGATTTTTTTGTATTTACTTAAAATTGTGTTTCCTTAAAATTGGTTTTCCATGATTTGGTTTCCTCCAATGTGGTTTCTAAGTTGTTGTTTTCCATTAATTCATACACATCAGTCCCAGTGCCTTTTTCACAAGAGTAAACAGTGAGCTGGGTCAGCAGTCAACTGCTTCGGCCCTCTGTGGCCCACAACATTTGGAAAGTCATAAAGGCACATAACAGCTCACAAATCTTCCAGTAGCCTGTTCGCAACTCTCTGCAAGGTTTCATACAACAATAAATTTACTGTTTTTGAGCTGAGCTTCTCTAGCACAGACTCCAAAATCATGTAAGTGTGACTGAACTATTTTTTCAGCAAGGCACCCCCTATTCTGTCACAATAAAAAATCTGCATGTTCTCTGTGATTTATTTCAAGGAGTTTAAGTGTTACTGTGTTTGTGCATGCAGAAAAAAGGAGCAACAAGAGGTTAAGTAGGCTCAGGTGCAGCCATATTCAAGATGGGAAACCACTGTCATAACCACCAGAGAAACCTAATGTGGAAAGGCAAATAGGGAAGATTTACTTTTAGCTATTAGAAGAAGTAGAAACTCAAATTTACTATGAACTTCATCAGCAAGACAGAAAACAAGAATTCATTTAATAGTAGATCAAGGTTTCTCATCATTTCACTTGGTGGATCTAGATTGCCCAGAGTTACAACCAAAGCTACAGATGTCATACTGGTATTGCAATCCAAAAATATTGAGCTGCATCTTATTGCATCTGGTTTAAGCCAATTGTCCCTCATCCAATTAGAGATGGGTGAAACATTTCTGAACACTTTTTTAAGTGGCTATTGAGGGTGTATAAAGAGCAGTTTCATATCATGCTTTTACATGTAAAGGGCGAATCTAGATGTATTTATTAGATTTTCAGCAGAGTGTAAAAACACATTGAAAAGAATATAAAATATACAGGTAATGTTGTTTTGTAGTTTTTAGGCATGTTTTATCAGTTGAAGCACTGATCACTTACTGACTTACGTCTGACCTGCCTTATGGGGTGGTGAGGGGTGACTTGACCCAGTGGCGACATTCACTCTGCAGCCCTGCAATAACTCTACTGCCCGCCTTTTCATCCACATTGGACTTCTTCTGATGGCCTATCTCTCTGCCCTCATAGTCCTTTGGTCCCTAAGGAGAGTCGACTTGCACAGTGCGCATCCAGGGGGTTCCGCTTGGCCTTAAGTACCTCACATCCTATCGGCTGCTCGTGCTGACCTGTCATGGGGTAGGCGGGCCAAGTTAGGGCACAAATCCATCATACAGACACTGTTTACAAAACTGGGGTGCAGGGGGATGAGAGTTCTGGCACCCCTACACGATTCTGAAGCCTTCTGCCGCCCATCAACATAGTGCCCTTGGTGGAGCCCTACCCCAAACATTCTCCAGTGAGGCACAATATGAGGAAGGATAAGCCTCCACTCCGAGCTCCCAACCAAAAATTGACAAATTCGCCACTCCAACACCCTCACAAAAAAGGCAGTATCTCCTAATATCCAATACATCCTTCAGGCAAGCCAAGCATCTAAAGAGGCCCTGGAATTTAAAGGTGGAAAGGTCAAGGTAGATCTAGCCCTACTGAGGCAGGACCTCCACAATGTGGCGGGCCAGGTAACAGAGGTAGAAGACAGCATGTATATCAACTCTTGAAGACAACTTCTCGGACATTAAATCTAAAATGGCTACCCTCCTATCAAGAGTCCCCTCGAAAACTGGTCCCAACAAAATAACCTCTGCTTGGTACGGTTTCCAGAGGGGGTGGAGACCCCTCACTCAATGACCTATATAGAAACCTGGCTTCGTTCCTGGATGCTGGAGGGTTCTTTGTCACCGTGGTTCGTAGTAGAGAGGGCTCATCACTCACTGACACAGAAACCCCCTCCTTGGGCTTCCCCACACCCATTAATAATACGCATCCTCAACTTTTAAGACCGGGACGCAATCCTTCGCGAGGCACGTACCCAAGGTAAACTTCATTATCAATCTGCACACATAATGATAGTTCTGGACTACATAAAGGCGACACAGTTGCAATGTTAATCATTTGAGGCAGTGAAACAAAGACTTAGGGCCATGTCTGTCCCCTATATGTTACTCTTTCCGGCCCGACTTCGGGTGGTACATGGCTCACGCACCTACTTCTTTGACAACCCGGAGGCAGCCTGGGATTGTGCTACGGAACAACGTTCTCTTCACAGCCATACCCCTCCAGGAGAAGTGGCCCCGAAGTCCTCAAGGCTGGCTTCTCCTCGCTCCCAATCCAGCGGGTGCCACAAATCCATGGGGGGAAAGCTGGGCCCTGCCTGGCCCCCGCATCATTTGACTTGTACCACCCTAGACTACACTCCTCACCTGATGACCGAGCTTGTTTAGCTAAATTAATCTTGTAGGCATGCTAGCTCAGTCAGCTTGCGCCCTAGACAGACATACTTGTGTAGCAGACTCGCGTTACTTTACTACAGTCTGCAGCTGGGGCAGCTGTATTACACAATTATCTGTTATGGCCATACTCTGTTAAATCAAAGGCAAATGCTCAATTTCACTTTCACCCTGACTACTAAAACAAGGCAGATGATATGATTACTAATATGAATAAATGATATACGTCACTACATCACGTGACGTGAGGTCCTACTATTGGTTGCTTGTAACCATGCAGCTGATAGGCCATCCATGGCTGACACGGTCGAAATGACATGGGTAGGGAGCGGGAGTGGTCCTCGGAGTCGGAGAGAGGCGATTGATGATTGGCTGGTACATACACAATATATATGTTGTGCTTGCAAACTACTGTGAGTCAAGGGAGTATTCTGAAATACAACCTCAAACCTTTGAATCAAAAACCTTGACAAAAAAACAGTCTTTGTTTATTCTTCTACCCAGGGATTTTTCCATTTATCATTGCATTGCTCTAATAGCATTATTTTTATTCTTCACCCTTGGATTTGCTACTCTGGCACGGTTTAATTTTCTTTTACATTCTCTTCATCCAGTCTTCACGTATGATACCTAGGGGTGGGCGGAATTTGCGTAGTCACGCTACGCAAAGCTCTGCGAAACGGTAACACATCTCCGCGAGCACGCAAAAGTTCAGCGAACACGCGGAATTGCTTGTTCCGCCCGTTCGCAATGCTTTTTTCCTGTTCGCGAACGCTGTTTGCGTGCTCGGGGAGAAATATCTCGCGAACATGCATTTTGAAAGCGCGAACAAGCAAAAAATTCCGCGAAGCAGCGGATCGCTGAATTTTTGGCAATTTACCGTTCTCCGCGGAACGTGAAATTACCCAAATTCCGCAAATTCCACGAGCGGAACGGAATTTACCGCCCAGGCCTAATGATACCATCCAGGCATCCATCCATCCAATCATGGCTATCATTCTCAACAAACCTTTCACCAACAACATACATTTGTCATGTCATTTAACCACCCATGCGTCCTTGCTTGCCTTTGAGTTTGACCCATCAAACCCCCCGGAGAATTTCATTCACCCATACCGTTTTACCCACCCAGGCAGGCATCCTTTCTTTCACCTTTCACCCATCCTTCAACCACCCATGCATCCTATCAGCCACCTATATCCATCCCGGGCCCCCTTCCTTCACCCACGCTTCCTTCTCTGCCAGTCATATTACATGTCACCCGTCCTTCCTCCTTCCATCCTTCTTTCCCTTTTCCATCAACCCATCAAGGTTGTCTGACTCTTTGTCTTCTTCATAAAACTTTCTATGCTGACTTGAAGATAGAAGAGGCCATTAGTTACTCAACTCCTGCTAATGCTAAGTAAAGGGTGTCTTCTTCAACGGGTACTAGAGTAGAGTAGACAGTATGTCCTATCAAAAATAATAAAATATCCGGTTGGGCATTTTGTTGGTGGCAATTTTTGAAAAGCCTCTCAAAAAGAGGACAACCCAAAGGACTGGACTCAGTTGCTAGAGCTATTGCTGAATCTGAGTTTTTGAAAAGAAAAAGAGTGGCCAACTGGGCGGACAATCGGACATGAGGTCTCTTGGTTGGAAAGTTGTAATGGTGCAATCCTCCTCCTCCTCCTCATATTTCCTTCCAGCCATGGTGCATGGTAATCAGTTGTTCACCATCAACTGCTGCTAATAAAAATAGTACTAGGCCTAGACGACAAAAAGTAAAATACACAACTTTGGGGTGTCCAACGTGACCATCATTTACTGTTTTAGCATGGGAAAGTAAAAGAAAGCCTTCTCATCTCAACAAACATGCGTAGAATACCTTACTTGGGGATGCAATCTGCACAGTAGAGTAGTAGTACTAATACTAGTAGTAGTAAGGACCAATGGGTTCTCTGAGTCTTACAATACCACCACTAGGCAGTCCACAAAATATATAAGGGAGAGGGAAAGGTGACTAAAAACCAGAAGAAAGCAAGCTACAGACAGACTAATACAGAGTCAGTGGCAGTTTGATTTGATGTGAAAAAAAAAACAGACACTAGAAATATAAATAACTAAGTTGGTAGGTAATGCAGGGATAACAAGAATTTAGGAACAGATAGTTGGAAGAGGATTTGGGAAAAAATAAAATTAGGAAACGGAAATAATAGTTTAAACTAAGGAGTGGTAAAAGTTAGGGAAATATATATTAATATGAACAACAGGAGCACTTACTGGGGCCAGCAGAGCCATCTGCAGAGGAGCGTTGTTCCTGCTGGAAGGCACCTCCAGCTCCCACACCTGCCTCAGAAGACCCCATCTTTTTCTTGCCCCCTGGATGCTGATCATGTAAGACATAATTAAAGAGACAAAAAATGATTGGTGTTAAATAAATATTAAATAATCGCTCCAAAAAGAATTTTTGACAGGAAACGGCATATGCAATAACATTGACCTTTCCTAAATCAGATAGACTAGTAGTAGACTAGTATCGCGGTCGCGGACCATTCTATCTTTATTATTCCACAGTTCCATTCCGATTTCGGAGTCCTAGGCCTACCTAGCCTAACTATTCCAAAGACTTTGGAAGGAATTGCAAAAAAATTATTTTTGCTTCTAAGTTCCGAATTCCAACATCATTCGCAATCATTTCAATTCTCAACCTCCTTTGATGGGCCAATTCACTAAGTCTGCATTTGGTCTTCTTAAATGCATAGATGGACGCATGCATATTGCATACACCAAATTGGTTGGTTGGTTGCTATTCACTCACTATATGAACTACAAAAGGTTTTACTAAGGACTAAGGAGTCAAGGACTGTAGTCACGTGAGAGGACGCATCACTCGGGGCGTTAAATTACCAACTAATACAAAGCAACTAATTACCATTATCTTAGTGACAAGACAAAGGAAAGGAGTCTGTCTAGTCTGCATTATGTAACTTAAGTTCTCTAACCTCTCTGACATAATCAGCCCAAGCGAGCACAAAGTTGCAAACAAGTACGATTAGTAGCGCCTGGAACCTGTCTAGAAGAATAACAATCACATAATATAAGATTTTTAAACGTAACTTACCTGCATGTAAGCAGCAGCATTCTTGCTATTTGGGAAAAAAATAATATTCGCAATAACATAGAATAGAACACACAATAGTAATAATTAGCTACTCACCAAGCCCCACGACCTCAACACCTAGCAGGTCCAGCAGGTCCTGCTCGCGGTACAGGATATTGGCCCACCGGTGCCAGTTAGTTATGGGTGCGCCGGACCTTAGAGCAGTGAAACACTGCTCGGCACACCCTCGCCCACCGCTGGTGACGCTCCCAGATCCCGAGCCCAGACCCAGGCCTGGAGGGGAGGTGGCGCTGCACAAAAAAACCAAAAGAAAACAAGAGGAGGAAAACCCGATGGTCCAGTTGAGACCGGGTAAATGCGTTATATAAGGCAACAATGTCTCAACCGGAATTCACGTAAAAAGACAAGTATAATATATGACAGATTAATGTCAATCAGACAGAGAAGGGAGACCACAAGGATTTAAAGAGGGACCAAGACATTGGTCAGTATATTTAGGGGTAATAGAAGTTGTATCAGCACTACATTACATTACATTATTTTGATGGTAACCCAAAGTACACTGTGCACAAAAGTGCTCGTGAACGGTGGAAGTGACATGTGGAAATAGTGAGAAAACAGCGAGCAACAGCGCAAGGAACAAAAGTGATAAATGGTTACAAAAACAGTAGATACGACTTTTTACAAGGTTTATGCTGGTTTATGGAACCAAGATGACGCCTAGACAAGCGCTGAATAGTCGATGGCGTTTCGACCCAGATGAATAAGGGTCATCATCAGGACCGGGTTACTTCAAGTTGGAAGGTGCTGTACAAGGGATAAAGGGAGGGTGTTAGCCAAGGGAGGGGACAGGAGAGAGACGAGAGAGAAAAGGAATGGAGGGGACGGTGGGCGGGGATTACCTGGAAAAGATCACGAGTGACTGGAACAGGAGGGCAATTCTGAAGTGGAAGGTGTCCAGAAAGGATCTGTGGGAAAGGAGAGCGACTAATTATTTATTATGGATGGAATCTAATCCGGGAAAGTTGAGGGAGAAGGCATGTTTGGAAAGCTTACCGGATCAAGTTCGGTAAGAAAGGAATAAATTGTGGTAAACAGCCGGTGTAGTCATTAATCCAGAGGCTGCAGGAATCGGTAAGGTAAAAGCGGACGTGGAAGTTCAAGACAACCCGCTAGCAGGAATGTCCAGGGGCTGGAAGATTCAACAGTCCAGGACCGAAACCGGAGTAAAGCCGATCTGTAGCTGAATGAAAAGAAACCATAATCAATGGGGGGAAGGGAGCAGCTGCGTGCGTGTGGCGTGGGGGCGGCAGCGTCAAGAGTGACAATTTACTTCAGTAGAAGTGAATCCGGAGAAACGCGAAGGCGGACTGAATCCGTGAGGGCCGGGAAACCGGTCGCCTGGAGGAATGGTGAAACTATGGGCTGCTACGTAACCGTGCCGAGCGTGTGGGTGGGGGCGGATGAAAGGAGGAAGAAACGACTAGAGCGGCCAGGTGGGGACGGAAGGCACCCCGGGGGTACAAGTAGGGAAGGTCGGAGGGACAAGAGTTATCCTGTCACAGGATAGGGAAGGAAGGTGAAAAAAGAGAGGGGCACGGGTACAGTTAGCACCAGCAAAAAGGAAATCGTTATATTACAATTTTAACAATACTAAAAGCACCAAGGATACAAATGGCGGTTTCAGTGGAAAAGATGGTAAAGGATAATGATGCTTAACAGGTATAAAACAATCGGGGAGAACAATGGTTTAATCGGCCACCGGATTGGTAGTTTGAATCGAAAGGAGGAGATATATCAAAAACATTTAAAACCAGGAAAAGCATATATTACTGAAAATAATAAATACATAAATATACAATACCAAGGTAGCACATATAAGTGGCAGTATGCAAGAAAGGGAGAAAAAACATTTCAAAACAGGAGAAGCATATATTGCTGGAAATAATAAATAATTATACATTAGCAAGGGAGCACATATGTACGGCAGTACACAGACAGGAAGAACAAGGAGATTGGAGAGAGCAACAGTGGGGACACATGTGAGAAACCACTGGGGTTAATGGACAGCAATGGTGGTATTCCATTCGTCCAATGTATTCAGCCCATAGTTGACCGTGTCACAGCGTGCGATCCACCTACATTCACTTTTGTTAAGGAGTAGTTGTAGATTGCCTCCCCGCAGGGGTAGTGTGGGTTGATTGATGACCTGCCACGTAAGGTCAGTTTCGGAGTACTTTTTTCCCATGTAATGTGTGACTAAGGGGGCAGTCTCAATTTTACATTTGATGCGGCTCTTGTGTTGTATGATGCGTTGCTTCACCATTTGAGTGGTCTGACCAATATATAGAAGGTCGCACGGGCAACGGATTGCATATATAACATTGGTGGTGCGACAATTGGAGAATTGTTTCAGGGGGTATGTGCAGTTCCTGAACTCTTTGTGTTGATAGTGAGGGCACAAACAACACAGTTTTGATATCTATAGTGGCCTAATGTCGGTGGAAGGCCCCAGGTGGAGGTGATGGTATTTATGTTTGGGTTCTTCTTTGGCTAAGTGACAGCTTGCACCAGTTGGTCAGATAAATTGTTGCCTCTTTTGTAGGAGAACAATGGAGGTTCCTGAAATGGTGCTTGGGTACGCAGGATACTCCAGTTCCGTTTAATGATTTTATTGACTTTGTTGCTACAGGGGCTGAATGTGGAGACAAAGGGAATGCGTGTATTAGTCCGTCTTTGGCTGGGAGAGAGCAAGGTCTCTCTGTGGCAATACCAGGCACGTTTACAGGCTCTCGAGACTAAATGTTTAGGATTGCCACAGGTGATCAGTTTGTCCGATAGCATGGCTGCTTCCCTGAAATAATCTTTTTTTCATTTGCAGTTTCTTCGGATATGAAGAAACTGACCATATGGAAGTCCATCGCGGAGGCCCCTGGGGTGGTAACTTGAATAGAGTAAGAGTGTGTTGCGTTCCGTGGGTTTTCTGAAAAGTGATGTCCCAATGTTGCCATCCTCAACATGGAGGTTAAGGTCCAAAAATGGTAAGTCATTGGACCTGGACTCTAAAGTGAATTTGAGATGAGGCTGGAAATTTTTAAGCCAAAGGGTAAAGGACGATACATTTTCCGCAGTGCCATGCCAGAGTAACAAGATGTCTTCTATGTACCTGCGCCAAAAATCAATTTGGTTGAGGAAGGGGTTTGATGGGGTGAGGATGTGTGTAGTCTCCAAGTTGTGAACATGGAGGATGGCGAAGTTGGGCGCAAAGCAAGCACCCATAGACACTCCCTTGATCTGCAAGTAGAACAAAAAAAGCAAGCACAGCCACCTCCGAAAACAAGGCCCGGGGCTGCACCCCTTCTGGGTGACGCCTTCCGCAAGGAGGGTGGCTCCTCTTTCCCCGGGTCGCACTTGCACTCTGCGTCTTCTTAGCCATGATTCTGTGGGGTCGGGCGGAAAAGAAAATGTAGAAAGTAAAAAATTAAGTGAAAGCAAGAAGAAAGGAAGTAAAAAAAATAAAAAGCAAGTAATAGAAAAACAGTACAAAAACGCACAAAAAAACACACAAAACGTAGAAAAAAACACAAAATATACACTTAAGAAGAGAGAGGAATAGATAATACATAAAAAAGATCAGAAAAAAAGTTTTAGGAACAAAGGATTGCAAACATTTAGGGAGGATTCAAAAAACAGGCCCAGAACCATAACAGACAAGAAAAACAAGATGGCCGCGCCCATGTGCGACTGTGTGGTGACGTTTGCGCGATATTTCCACCCGAACACGCAATCCGCATTTTCAAACATCACAAACATCTCGCGAACGGGCGGAACAAGCAACTCCGCCTGCTTGCGGAACTCCGCGTAGCGCTGCCGAGTTTTTTTACCACTTCGCAGCGTTCCGTGTAGCGCCGCTACGCGAACTCCACCCAGGCTTAGGCGAAATACGATCTGAGGCATTTTGGTAAGCTGTCCGTCAACGTGGGATAAGGCAGAAAGACCTTTGCGTACTACTCAGGAAAACGGGGCTGGGCCAAATTGGCTGATTTTGGGCATTTGCATACTCAGGGTAATTAAAAAGGAGTACCATGGACTCTGCTCTCAAGACAAAAAAGAAACCACTCGTCACAGTCACTACAGATCAGATTGCACTCCAATAGATCAATGATGCAGTCTCCTTTATTAAGGATTTCAGATTGTTTTTCAATGTGGAATACGAGAGGAAACGCACTTTCTTTAAATTCACCAAGCCCAAGAAGGTAGGATCGTTTGTGCTTTATAGAAATGGAGCTTCAACTGGGGCACCTGCTGTGTTTATATTTGTAAATGCTTCCTGTTGTGGTATAATTTCTGTGAAATGAGCATCAGGGCCAGAATGGAACCTCATTTTTTCCAAGAAGAGTCCATAGTTTTGCCAAAAATGTCTACCTAACTGGAGTTCTTTCTACTGGTTACTTAGTAAGTGCTACCTCGTGGGGTAAATGGCTAGTGCATAATCTTCATACAGCTGCATAAAGGGCCATGAGGTAATGTCTCCAGTGACCTTGTGTGCATGTAATTTCGTCGATGTGATTGTTCCTGCACCGTCTTCATCCACAAATCTGTGATAACATGAAACCTCAGAAAGAAAAAATGACGAGACTACAAAGAGGTGAATATCCACCAAACAAGGGTACTTCCTCCTAACTATATGAAGTAAGTGCCTGTTTGTTTGGTGGAGATGGCCTCGTGTTCCTCTGCATCAAGAACTCGTCACCAAAAACAGCGGGAAACGCACTCCGGGGCCTTTTGGTAAATGGTCCAGCAACATGGGAAAAGGCGGGAAGACCTATGCATACTACTAAGGAAAATGGGGCGGGGCCAAATGAGCGGAACTTACAGATGATTTGGGGCATTTGTATACTCAAGTTAATTAAATGGGAGAACCATGGTCTCTGGAGTTATATTTTTCCAAGGGGGTCGCGTGGCCCCCCTCCTCATGCTGATTTCAGACCTGGGGATCCCATCTCCAGCGGCCTGGCCCTTTTATCCTGGGAGCCCTGGAGCCCACAATGGGCACCCAGTCTCCAGGTTTGGGGACCATGGGGTGAGCCTTATAGCCCCGTGGTCCCTGCCAGCGCCCCAGCTCCAGCGGGAGCCGGCATTGTTCCCACATGTAGGGAGCAGCAAAAAAACGCTGCTCCCTGTGTGTGGGAGCAATTGTTTCTTCTGTTTTCCTGCCAACTTGACAGCAGGCAGGAAAACAGATGAAAGGTCTGCTCCCAGTAGGTGGGAGCAGTTTTTCTACTACCACCCGCTGGGAGCCGACTGACAGTTTGCTCTTGCTTGGCGTCAAGGGTAGCAGCATCCATGAAGCACAGTTATTAAAGATACCGGGGCGGCTCCATTTCAAAAGTGTATTATGTGGAGGAGATCTAGTGATGGCAAAAGGAATTCACAGCACCATTGTCTAATGGTTAGACCTGAGAACAGAGACAGATGACCATCATTTATCAGATGAGGGCTCCCAAAGAGTACGTCCAAAATATGTCCTACTCAATGGGTGTGTCCTACAGTCTCAACGGAAGACCCACATCACCAGGAATAATGACCATTTTATGAGGACCCTGGAGCTAACGTTGAAAAAAACAGCTATTAGAAACATGCATCACTCTGCCAGACTCAAAGTTTCATACAGCGCTCTTGTACATGAGAGCTTTATTAACGTATGCATGTAGCCCTGTACTCCATATGGTGGTGAAGTAAGTAGATGATGCAAGATCATGTGCATCAAGTGAAGATTTTAAAGTTTTGAAGTAAAAATTTAGAATTTCATTCCATTTGATACATATTTTCAGTTTTAGCCACAAGGTGAGTTGATGGTTTGCCCAGGATCGTATAATTTCAGTCTAGTACCAAAGCCAGGACTAGGATCAAGATCCTCAGGAGTCAAGGCCACATGTCTATCCCATTCACAGGTCTTGAGGTAAACAGTCTGCTGACATAAACCTTCCCCCATTTTCTGGAGTTTCACGTTATTGCGTGTTCTCAGGACATACATATTTGTAGAGTCCACAAACATTGGTAACAGTAGGCTTGGAAAGCCTCACCAGTCTCAGGTTTCCAAGCATACTACTGCTAATCAAACACCCAAAAGATGATGGGACAAATGATTGCAAATATTTTAACCACTTGCAATTGCTCGGGAGAGCATTCCAAGCCATTGTTTTTGCTCACTGTACCACTCTAGACAGAGGACCTAATTTAAGGTTTGGCTGATGGAGTAAAGGTAGGCAGGGTGGTGGAGGATTTTCCACCCACCACCCTGCCTTTACTCCGCCCACCAAATTTAAAGATATCTGCCGGCCCCATGGACATTTCTATATATTGGCAGGAACCATTGTCATTGCTGTTCCAGTCAATGTAGGAAAAGTTTGACAGAAGGTTCCATCAAACATGACAGTTGGTCGCCAAACTTGTTTACATTTTTTTATTTTTCAAAAACGAGCACCCATTATGGGACTTTGTTTTTGAAAAATGCAAAACTAATGACCCCCACACCATGGGAGTTTAATCCCATGATGTGGTGGTTATTTTTCTTTTTTACTGTCCCTCACCACCAGGTTATATCTGGCAGTGACAGGCAATAAAAAAAAAGCCAACCAACCGTCCACTCTAAATTGGGTGGATGGTCAGTTGGCCTACCTATGAAGGCAACTACTCTGTTGGGGCATTGGAGCAAGTTTTACGGAGATGCAGTACATTTTACTATCTCTGCGTAAAACGTACGGTCTGCCCCACTAAACATGTGGTGGTTGGATCTTGAGTTTGGTGGACAGGGTACCTCGTTGCTGATGCAATGGAGTACTTCTCCGCAAACTCTAAATCAGCCCCAGAAACTCACCTGGTTCAAATCAGTACTGACCCTGCGCCTCATGGGAGCATTCAATACCGAACCTTGGTCAGCTCAATCATTCACCCTGCAGATCAGCCGAAAGATTTCAGATTCATAACCCCGAATATCAGTGATTAAGCTATGCAGGCTAATATTTGCAAAAAGTATTGATGCATGTTAATCTCCACTAGTAATAATAAACACAATGGGGCTTGGATTGATGAAAACGTCATGTAATGCAGTGCAGCAACTAAAGTTGCTGTTCCACGCTCCATTGTATGAAAGGGAGATAGCACAACAGAGTCATATATACTAATTTGGCCCTGTTTTCCTCTCTCACTGCGCTGGCACGCTTTAATCTTCCATGCACCAACGTAGACACCCTTGCACAATAGTGTGAGTTTGTGCATTCTATAAAGTATAGTTTTTGTACTAGAAGGAGACACTTCCAGTGCACAAACTATCCTTTAACACTCTTCCCTCTTTACATGTTTGCTGCAAAATTTAGCACACATGAAAAGGAGGAAATACAAGGACAAATGAAAATATTTCTCTATGTTATGCCTGCCTCAAGGAGGTGTAAGGTTTTGGTGCAAATTCTTGTCTAAGAATGTTTGTAGATAGAGATTTGCAACAAAATCCTTGGGTGATTGCATGGCAACGCCCATGTATCACCCATGGAACACCCCCTTGAAGCAGTGCAATTCAAAGCAGTCCGTAGTGCAATTTTGGAATACTTTGGGAAACTATCCAACGCAAATCCTGATTTGGGATGGATTGGAAAACTCAGCTTAACTCTTTGTGTTGGGTTTCAGTTACACAAGTAACGCAAACCTGACACAAAGCATTAGCAAATCTTGGCCTAGATGTGCAGATTGTGGCGGAGTGCTGTCGCATCCATTATAAAGGAAAGCCTGTCCGCGCTCTCTACTTTGAAAGGTGCTAGACTGAGCCACGCCTAAATAAATAGGGATCATGCACACTCACGTCATTGAGGCAATATGGTGGGTGATTTTAAATAGACTTTAATTGCAGGATTACTTGGATTTTAAGACAGTATTGTAACCAGATCGCAAGACACTGAATCACCAGGTAGAATTGTGTTGACGCTAAATCTTCCAACCCGCATATGTCAGAACCAACACCTCCTAATTGGAAGTTGGCTGCTTCCCAGCCCAAATCAGTCTAAACAATAGAGCTCAAAATCTAGCATAAACCTCTAGTAAGCTCTGCAAGAATGTATTGAAAGAAGTGCATAATTATTCATCCTCATTAGGTAATTATGGCCTATTATTGATAGCAGATTTATACCTAGGTAATCGTTTACTCAAGCTTCTTTGTGGCACCTAGGGTTGACACCTGCCAGTTTTCTTTTTACCGACCTGGCCTTTATTTGCATTCTGCAGCACACTCAGAAAGAGGAAAATGCCTTTGAGGATTATTTTTCTGTAGTAAGGTGTCCCTTTCTGTACAAAAACTATCCTGCCTAAAACGCAGGTACCCTTGCACCATGATACAAGGGTGCCTGCGTTCACGCTAGGCAGCAGTTTGTGCACCAGCGCAGGCAGATAGCAGAAATGTGACATATAATGTTAAATATGGCGCAACGCTGTCATTTCCATTTCATGCAGCGCAGTGCAACAAGGTGGCTTGCTTTGATGCTTGCGTGAAATATTGATAAATATGGGCCTATATGTTTTTAATTACACAGTTGAGTTTTATTAGTTTTTGCGAGATAAGTTTTTATTACTTTAATGTTAAGTATGTTTATTTACTTGTTAGTTATCTTGCTTTTTGTTGATTTGGTAATATAGTTTGAGGGTTTTTTAAATTGTATGTTCATTTATTTTTGGGAGGGTTGCAGGCTTTTTCGGGGAATAGGGTGGGACGTTTTTTAAATATTTATTTTAATTGATTATACATATTTTTTAAGTTTTGATTTGTATATATGATCAATAATTATGTAAATTATTTTTAATTATTTAATGATTAATAAAACAAAATATAATTAGTTAATATCTAGATTGTCAAAAACAATTAAATAGTCTGCAGATCAATTATTACCAATTAGCATTTTTTTTTTATTAATCTGGATATCAATTAGCAATGTTTTGTTTTAGTTTTTTTTCTATAACAGTGAATTTTATAGTGTTATGATGTTGCAAAATATTGTGTATTTTTATTTTTTATTTTACTAATTAAATTTGGTTTCATGGTTGTTGGATTTTTAGGGTACTAAAGTAGGTAGCTTCTTAATCTTTACATCATTATTTAAATTGATCCAAAATTTCAATATAATTTTATATATTATTTTATTTGCTAATTTTGAGGTTTTTAGAATTTAATTAATCATAATAAAATACATAATGTTAATCTGTTTTAAATATACTCATGGAAATATTTTTCAGGTTTATTTATTTTACATATATGTAGGCTTTTTGGCAATGATTTAGAGTTAAGAAAGTTAAACCTGAGTTTTCTAAAGTCCAACACTGGGGGGCGTGGCCAAGCTGGCGACCGGGTAAGACGCGTTCTGTTCGTCTCCCCGCTCCCATCCACCCGCCGGGACGCCAGCCAACGTACTCAGCAGCGTGAGTGCCCCAAACTACTGGGAGACTCCAGCGCGATACCTCGGGGAGCCTAAAGGGAGGTTCTTGAACACGCAGAGACGACAACGGAGGCCTCGGAAGCGGAGCTATCAGGAGCACAAGATGGCGGCGGCGCCCTAAGAAGGGGCATCGATTTCGGAATCCCCGCACGGGGACCAATGACAGCGGGCCCAGCGAAGCACAGTAAGGAGAGCTACTGGGCACTGATGCTGGGAGGAGGCTGCGAGGGAGCCCCAGCAGGGCACAGAGCTTCGGAGGAGACGGGCGGAGCGGAGCAACAACTGCGGACCCCCCCGGGGGTCGGGAGTGACAGAAAGACAAGCGACCCTACAGGCCATTTGCATCCGGCCAGCATATACGGGTGGTCTGGACACGGAGAAGCTGAGACCTGGGAGCCAGGACCCCACACCAGTTCCAGGCTCAAGGTCAATGAGGCGATAGGACCCAAGCGGCCTCGACAATAGCGCTAGCCCGGCACAGAAACACTCGGTCGCCACACGTGAGAGGCCTGGACATGGAGGAGCTGGGGCCCAGGAGCCAGTGTCCCACATCAACTAAAGGCTCAAGGTTAGTGTGACGACAAGGCCCAAGTGGCCTCGGCACTAACGCTACCCTGGAACAGAAGGCGGCCGGGAAAGGAGCAGAGAGTGCCAAGGGCGGAGCACTAAGCACAGGGGGGCAGAGAAAGGGCAGGAGGCCGCAGGAACAGCGGGTCAGGACAGCCTAAGGCAGCACCATACAAGGGTGCAGAGGGGACTGGACAAGCGGAGCCGGTGTAAGGGGCAACTGAACAGGAGATCAGTCAGTGAGAGAAGGCCGAAGCTAGAGCCGCAGGAGCAAAGCGCGGGGTATCCCCTGGGTGTGCCGGCTTTTGACCTCGCAAGCGCATGGGGCGGACAGACTGAAGACTTGTTCCCACACTTGGCAAGCCCTGAGACAACGGGAAGGCCAGAGAAAGAGGTGATAACATATAAGGCACAAGGCTGGGAAAGGTGCGCAAGAGATCCACAGTGCCTGGAATCCCATCGGGGGCGGACACCCTGAAGAAGAAGCAATTCGCTATTCCTACGGTAACACCCTAGAGTGGAGACTGGGCCCTGAGAATCGGCACCCTTAAGGAACGGCGCCGGACGCGGATACAAAATTGGGACCTCCTCAAGATAGACATTCTCAGAAAGAGGTGCAGAGCAAGGAGGTGTGGCGACTCGAGTAGAAGCAGTCATATCCTCAGTGAGAGGAAAGAAAGACCGGAACCTAAAAGACATGCTGACCAAAATCCCAGTGGCAGGTGGCGGGGAGGGGAGAATATCCCCAACTACGCAAGTAGAGCAAGATTCGGAGGCCGCCGAAGCCCCGGTCACTCGCTCCTTTTTGGAGATGCTCTTCAACACGCTGCGAGAGGACTTACAGACGCTGAAGGGTGAAATAGCAAAAGAGATGAAGGAGGTCAGGCGGGACGTTGATGCTGTGGGAGAGCGAGTGGCTAATATCGAGGAACACAAGCAAGCCCGGGATGAGGAAGTGGAACAGCTACAACAGGAGGTGATTCGACTTCGGGCTCAGCAGATCGACCTCCAGGCGCACACGGAAGACTTGGAGAATCGGTCCCGAAGGAATAATATTCGAATTAAGGGAGTTCCGCCCAAGGAAGAAGGCTCCGACATCACGCAATTCCTACAGGGGCTATTTCGGAGTATATTAGAGGCCCCGCCGGACTTTGAAATTAAAATAGACCGCGCACACAGGGTGGGTCTGCAAAGACGAGCGCTGGCACCCCCACCGGACATCCTGGCGTATTTTCCTGACTTTCAACTAAAAGAACGCATACTACGGAAAGCCAGGGACAAGCAACCACTCAAGTATCAAGACCACCCCATTGCCCTTTATCGAGATCTTGCCCTGATACAAAAACGAAGGGAATTTCTACTGGCAACAACGCATCTACGGAACCAAGGAGTAGCATATTCCTGGGGCCATCCCTTCAGACTGATTTTCAGATGGCAGGGCAAATTACATCAACTCAGATCAGTGCAGGAAACCTGCCGGGTGTTAGGTATCGAGCATCCACACCAGGAAGAGGTGGAGGGACAGGGACACAAGGCCCCTCGCGAGAGATGGCAGTGAGTCCAAGGGGGGCGCATCCCAGAGTACGCGACGAAGCCAGACCCCACAACCATCGCACAAGAGTGGCAATCAGTCCTGGAGACGCTGTCCAAGGAGACGTCCTCCCAAGAGAGCACCTGAACAATCGGGGGACAGATAAGTGATTAGATCATGGCTGGGCGGGCGGAGGGGACACCCGATGGGAGCGGGGAGACCGAGGGGATTTGACCATAATGTGCACCCAACATCTTTGAATTCCAAGGACACGCGAACACGACCCACGGCCGTGGACAATATGGGGAACTTTGGGGTTTCCAGTTGGGGTTAGGGAGGGGGGGGCGGGGAACTGGTATTTATGGTAATGGTATTGCAGAGATAAATCTTAAGCATTGGGGGAAAGGTTGCGTTTGGGGGCTCGGGGTAGAGAGGGAACATAGGGACCCAGAGCTAGACCAACGCTTCAACAATCACACCCACAAGTCATGTCACATTATACATTAAACGTTCTTACACTCAATGTGAGAGGCCTCAATAATCCCACTAAGAGGAAAGCTGTTCTCTCATACTTGGAAAATACGGGAGCGGATGTGTGCCTCCTCCAAGAGACTCATCTCTCAAAAGATTGGCACCGAATGTTATGTTATGTTAATAATCTTTTAAAGCGCACTTCTACCCAAAGGTGTCCTGGCGCTGAGCCGTGCCTAACTGGTTACCAGAAATGAAAATGGCTATTCAGAAAACACCCATGTTTTCAGCCCCCTCCTAAAGGAGAGGAGCTCGGTTGCATTCCTGAGATGGGCTGGTAAGTTGTTCCAAGCTTTAGCAGCACAAGCGATGAAACTTCTGCCACCCCAATTGGCTTTTTTCACTCGGGGATGGTCACTTGCTTTGCCTCCGCGGATCGCAGCGTTCTTCCGGGGACATACCATTGAAGGCGTTTTCTCAGATATTCAGGGCCACTCCCCGTCAAAGACTTAAAGACCGTGCAAAGCGCTTTGAATTGTGCACTCTGTTTTACTGGGAGCCAGTGGAGATGCCGAAGTTCCTTCCTAACTGAGACAAACCTAGGTATGCCAGTTAACAACCTGGCTGCCGCATTTTGCACCAGCTGGAGTCTGTTCAGATGTTTCTTGTGAATATTCAGATACAGACTGTTGCAATAGTCCAGCCAAGACAAAATGAGCGCTGTGACTGCCGTCCTAAAGCTATCCTCAGGTAGAAAGAATTTTATTTTCCTCAAAACTCTGAGGAGATAGAAGCTTGTCGAGACAACTCCACTAACCTGATCACCAAAAGTAAGTTTATTGTCCATGATCACCCCCAGGTTCTTAGCTTTCCTAGTAGGGGCTGGGGGCATTCCCATTTCTTCAGGCCACCAGTCAGGCGTCCAGAGGTTAGGATTATTGCCGAATACAATGACCTCCGTTTTACCTGCGTTCAATTTCAGGCAATTTGAGGACATCCAGCCGGCAATAGCTTTCATGCAGTCACGGCATCTTAGGCCAGTTTCCACTTCTTTGCCTCACTGTAGGGACAACACAATTTGTGTGTTATCTGCATAGGATGTTAACTGGAGCCCAAACGATCTTATCAGGGCTGCCAGTGGGCCCACATAGATATTAAAGAGCGTGGGACTAAGGGAATACCCCTGCGGGACACCGTAAAGAAGGGAAAACGGCTTTGACCTATTCCTACCCAAGTCCACCGTCTGAATTCTGTCAGCCAGGAAAGATTTCAAAAGATTCCAGGCTTTGCCATGAACCCCTGCAGCCGATAACCGGTCCATCAGAACTTCGTGATGGACCGTATCGAAGGCTGCCGACAGATCCAGCATAATCAGGATTGCTGCGCCGCCCTGATCCACCGCCTCTCGAACCTCCTCCGTAGCTTTGATCAAGGCTAGCTCTGTGCTGTGTTCAGCACGAAAGCTGAATTGCGTAGGATCTAGCACGTTGTTGAGCTGAATGAACGTGCTAAGTTGCGCGTTCATAGCCCTCTCGATCATTTTGGCCGGCAGTGGGAGGCGTGAGATAGGTCTATAATTGTTAGGATACAGGGGATCCAAATTTGGCTTTTTTATCAGCGGAAGTATTGAGGCTGATTTCCAGGATTTGGGAAACTGGCCAGAGTTAAAGATGATATTAAACAGAGGAGTAAGGATGGAGGCAATGGCCTGAGGGATGCCTTTGATCACAGACACTGGACAGGGGTCATGGGGAGATCCGGATCGGGATGCCATTAAAAGATTGATTAAGTCTTGCGTCTCAAATAGTGTAAAACCCTCTAGTAGAGGTGCAGATTTTATAGCACTGGGCGATGACCTAACTAAGACTTCCGCCCCCCCTCTTTGCTGGTGGGTAAAGGAGGAGAAGATGACTTCCACCTTGTTCCTAAAGAAGGAAGCTAGTGATTCACAAAGTACAGGGCTGCTGTGTGTTTGGGGTCTATCAGAGTTCGTCAGCTTGGTGATAGTTTTAAACAGTTCTCTTGAGGAGGATTTGGCCTCATTAATCTGCTCCACAAAGTATGATTTTTTGGTTTCAATGAATAGTTTTTTATAGTTTGCGAGGCTTGCTTTGTACACCTCCTTGTTATTAGTGTTATACCCATTTCTCCATACCCGTTCCAGCCTTTTGCAGTCCGTTTTTTGTTTTTGTAGGTTATCCGAAAACCAGGGGGCAGAGGGATGGGCTCGCTTAGGGGTTTGCAATTTAACCGGTGCTAGTTTGTTGCATGCGGCCTCAATCCAACCCGAGTATGCGGCCATAGCCTCCTCCACTTTGGCTGGGAGAGTCGGGGCTGTTGCTTCCAAAAGCTTCCCTAGTTCAAGGCTATCCACATTTTTCCAAGCCCGTGTAGCTATCTTATCCTTAGGTTTTAGTTTATGTTGGAAATGAGGGGTCTTTGATAAAGTAAAAATGATGGCGGCATGATCTGTCCAGGGAGTGGTAGTACCTCAGTGATGGAAAGGCTGGAATAATTAGAAAAAATTCCATCTAAGGTATGTCCCGCTACATGTGTGGGGCCATCTACCCGCTGCTCAAGGTCCCCTCCGTTCATAATTTCCTTCAACCTCAAATTATCCGGGTCCGAAGGATTCTCCAAATGAGGTCGCAAATCTTCCCTCAACAATCTTTTTCTTCTACTCCGGATAAAAAAGCAGGAGTGGCTATATTGGTTGCTAAGCGTTTTAAAGGGACAGTGGGGGATAAAGTAGACGAAATTAACGGGAGACTCTTAGCTTATACATTCCAGGTGGGGGGACATACACTGGTGATAGGATCAATATACGCCCCTATTTCGGGACAGGAGAAATTTCTGAAGTTGGCCCTTTCTGAGGTCATGCACAGACAAGAACGTAAGACGATTGTGGGGGGGGATCTAAATATTGTCATGGATGCGACTAGGGATAGGTCAGGCAGCCGATACACACAGGCTGGAGAGTTGTCACAGGAAGGGAGTAAGTGGCTCCAGTCCATGGGCCTGGTAGACTTGTGGGGGGTGGCGTATCCCCAAGCATCTCAATTCTCATTCTATTCCCATGCACATGGAACATACGCACGCCTCGATTAATTGATGGGTACGACGGAAATCAATAAGATGGTAGGGGAGGTTGACATAACACCAGCAGCACTCTCCGATCATGATGCAGTAACTGTTTCCCTTCGGCTGCCGCCACAAAGGAAACAACCGGGGTGCTGGCGGTTTAGGGAAAGCATGATTCACAAAGAAGCAGTGACAAAACAACTCACCAAATGCATTAGAGAATACCTAGTGGTAAATGACTCCCCAGACATATCTATAGCCACACTGTGGGGGGCTCTGAAGACGGTGGTGAGAGGCGAATTAATAGCTATTTCAGCTGCAGAGAATAAGGAATGCAGGGAAAGGAGGGAACACTTAACAGCACAAGTTCTAGAACTGGAACGGGTACACAGCCAGACAGGAGCGCCTAGGTTATGGCGACAGTTGAAGGTGGCAAGAGCGCAACTAGCGGGGCTGGACCTCGATAGAGCCGAATATGCGGCGCTGCGATTAAGGCACTCCTATTATATCGGAGGGGATAGGACGGGGCGCATGTTGGCAGGTAAACTTAGAGCCCGGAGTCAACAGATGAAGATCCAGTCAATTGAGAATGACAAGGGGGAGGAATTCACAGAGGACGAGGACATAGCGCAAACATTCAGGGACTTCTTTACGGACCTATACAAGACCAAACCAGAACAGCTTATGACATCATACTTACAAGGGATCCACATGTCCACGATAGCTAGAGATCAGGCGGAACTGCTGGATGCCCCGATTCGGATGGAGGAAGTGATTGGGGCAATATCACGCCTTAAACTTCTTAAATCGCCAGGGCCGGACAGATTCTCGGCGGGCTTTTATAAGTCCTTTTGTCACATCCTAGCCCCAGTCCTGACAAGATTATTTAATTCATTCGGGGGCCGGGCTCAATTAGCTCTGAAATGCTGGCAGCAGCTATTGTGGTCCTGCCCAAACCGGGGAAGGACAAAAAAAAGTGTGGCTCCTACCGCCCGTTGTCCCTTCTCAATGTGGACCTCAAGTTGTTCACGAGCATTTTGACTGCAAGACTAGGCCCGTTGATGCCCGGTATAATAGATTCGGACCAAGTGGGATTTATCCAAAATCGACAAAGCGGGGACAACACCAAACGGATCCTTCATTTGATAGACAAGGCCCACCATACAAACATGGACGCCCTGCTATTAACGGTCGACGCCGAGAAGGCGTTTGATCGTGTTCACTGGGGATTCTTAGAATGAACGTTGATCCACTTCGGTATGGGGGACCGATTTAGAGCTTGGGTAGCGGGCTGCTATAGCTCTCCCACCGCCTCAATCAGGGTCAACGGGGTCCCATCCCGTCCCTTTGCCTTTCAACGGGGTACAAGGCAGGGAGCATATTGTCGCCCCTCTTATTCGCCCTCTACATCGAACAGTTGGCCCAAAAGGTTAGGGACCACCCTGAAATCACGGGCATTCCATTTGGGGGGGAAAGACACGCAATAAGCCTATACGCCGACAATATACTAGCCTCACTCGAGTCTCCGGAGAGGTCGGTCCCGGCATTTTTAAGGGAACTGGAGTCCTTTGGAAGGGTCTCCGGCTTCCGGGTAAATGTAGGGAAGTCACAGATTCTCAACTTGGCCAGGATATCGGCAGGCTCAAAGGCAAGTGGAAATAGCTTCTTAGGGGTCCAGGTAGCGGACTCTATCCCGTATCTAGGGATTGAGCGGGCCTCGTCTGTTAAACAAACAGTCACTTTGAACTACGCTAAACTCGCCCGACAGGTTACGAAGGATTTGAGGGCTGGAGGCATCACCACTTGTCACTCATGGGTCGCAAAGCCGCTGTCAAAATGTCTATCCTGCCAAAGGCATTATATTTGTTTCAGACGCTACCTGTCTTGCCGCCTAAGGGAGCACTCACTGCACTGCAGAAGGCAATACTCCATTATGTTTGGGCAGGGGTGCGACCACGCATGCGTAGGGAAGTGGGGTATTTGAAACCATAGGAGGGGGGGCCTGGGGATCCCGAACCTGTTGGAATATTTTAGAGCAGCCCAAATGAGATACCTGGTGGAGTGGAACAGAGAGGAGTCAGAAAAGCGTTGGCTGTTCCAGGATAGAGCACTAGCAAGACTTTCACTCTGGAAGGTTCCTTTTCTAAAGCAATCTGATAGGCCACAGAGCCTCCAGGGGTCACCTATCACAAAGTCGGTGATGGAGGTGTGGGATGGGGTGGCCACTAGAAGGGAGCTTACGACATTCCCCTCTCTGATGACGCCATTATTGGAAAACAAGGAGTTTACTCCGGGGTTGGATGGCAAGGCATTTTCAGCATGGCAAGCTACGCCCTGTAAGGCGGCAGGCCATCTGTTCGATGTTGAGGGGATTATCCCATTCCCACAACTAGGACAGGACTACACACTTCCAGAGACGGAACGGTTCCAGACACTGGCTACTCTACCCAGATATCCATCCAAAAGTCAACCGGAAATTGACGAGATATGAAAAATGGCTGGTCACAAAGCTATCCGATAAAAAGCTGATCTCCGAGATCTATGATATGCTGCGCCGGCCGGCCCCCGTACAACCCACTCCTAGTCAGAACCACGGGGCGAAAGAAATAGGAAGGGACCTTTCGAAGAAAGAATGGGGGGACATATACTATAGGGCCAAGCACACAGCGCGAAACACGGCCAGTAAAGAATCGCCCATCAAAATCGCTACGTACTAGTACCTGACTCCCGTGCGCCTAAACAAAGGGAACCCGGATCGCAGCCCTACTTGCTGGCGTGGGTGCGGGGAGGAAGGGACCCTACTACACCGGCTGTGGGACTGTTCTGTTTTGTCAACGTACTGGCCCAAGATATTGGATGAAATAGATAAGCAGTTCGAGACGCAGATCCCAAGATTCCCGGTTTATATAGTATTAGGGTTACCCAACCCTTTAACGTTCCCACTGAAAGCTCGCAAAGGAAAGCAAATGGGACTAGCTTTTGGGGCGGCGCTTCAAAATATTTTAACACACTGGGGAACACAAACGACACCCACATACACAGGTTGGCTCCATGGATTGGGATGGAACACATGCAAGCTTCCCTCACAGACTCTGAAACCGGATAAAGAGGTCTGGAAACCACTTCTTTCTCTGCTGTCAGCAGAATTCAATGAAATCACGTGTCTGAAGTACCTCCGCCTTCTCCGGCTAACGGCGACAGAAGAACCACCCAATACAAAATTGAAATTTAGCCCGGAGCATTCTCTGTACACCAGTTGCACCATAGAGATATGTAATAAGAATACCAGTACTGGGGAGGGTGGGCGGGGGGTAATGTTTGAATTTTCTGGGGTAAGCCTTCTTTAATTTCTTTTGTTATCTTTCCTTTCTTGTTTAAGAACAGTGAGCGCCTCATAAGCATAAGGTGGATTATGTTGGAAAACACTTGTAACAGCAGTACTAAATTGTAATAGAAAATATATTGGAGACATGGTGTATATTACGAAATGTGATGCAGTTATAAATATTATATGCATAATGACGATACTAATAAAAAGAGTTAAACCTAAAGTCCAGCACTTTCCACTACTGTTGCACAGGGTAGAGTGAGAATAGGAAATTTGACCTCTCCACAGTCCAATACTTTTCCTCCTGTTGCTCAGGTTGGAGTGGAAATAGTAAATGTAACCCCTAAAAAAGCCCTACATTTTCCCTTACAGTTGCTTACGCCGGAGTATAAATAGTAAATCTGGCCCCTCCAAAGTCCAACATTTTTGCTACTGGTGGTCAGGTTTGAGTGGGAGTACTAAATTGAAACCCTATTGGACTTTTTTAATCTGCGTTTTCAAAAATGTTTTAATATATTTTTCTGTTTTAATTTTGACTTTTTTATTATTTATTTTTGGGTATTTTTCTGTCTTTTTTTTAAAATGTTTTTATATCTAGTGTTTTCAATTATAAATTATTAATTATTATTAGTATGTTTTTATTTATGTATAAATATAATTTTTTAAGGTTATGTTAATTATTTTTGTGATTATTTTAAAGTATATATTTTTATTTTATGTTTGTAGATTGCAGTTTAATATTGTTTTACAATATATGTACTTTTTTAAACATGCAATATTATTTGTACAGTTAAAATATGTGTTTTAAAGTTAAAATACTGTACAATAGTTTCAGTTATACTTACCTATTTTATGACACTATTGTAGCCTTCAATATTTTTGTTGTCAATATTTTGGACTTTACGGACAAATTATTCAAGTTGAGACTTGTGCCCTGGATATTTTTTGCAAAAGAAACAATTGATGGACGGAATGCTGGACAATGCAAACATTCACCCCCAGTCACAAGGATCTGGGTTAAATCCATCATTCTTTTGCTCACCACACCACCCCAGTTTGGACCCAGCCATCTGCAAATCAGTCTTGACCCTGTTCCTTGTGGGAACAGGCCAGCCCGAACTGCCAAGCCAGGTCCTCCCTGGACCGGAAACAAGCATCCTGGGACCGGTTTCAGGGCATCACCCTTCTTCAGCCAGGCTAGCTTGAATCCAGTGGTGTAGTGAGCACGGGACCCACGTCTGGGCATACCCTTCCCACTTAGGGCAACAAATGCAAAAGAAACAATTGATGGACGGAATGCTGGACAATGCAAACATTCACCCCCAGTCACAAGGATCTGGGTTAAATCCATCATTCTTTTGCTCACCACACCACCCCAGTTTGGACCCAGCCATCTGCAAATCAGTCTTGACCCTGTTCCTTGTGGGAACAGTCCAGCCCGAACTGCCAAGCCAGGTCCTCCCTGGACCGGAAACAAGCATCCTGGGACCGGTTTCAGGGCATCACCCTTCTTCAGCCAGGCTAGCTTGAATCCAGTGGTGTAGTGAGCACGGGACCCACGTCTGGGCATACCCTTCCCACTTAGGGCAACAAATGCAAAAGAAACAATTGATGGACGGAATGCTGGACAATGCAAACATTCACCCCCAGTCACAAGGATCTGGGTTAAATCCATCATTCTTTTGCTCACCACACCACCCCAGTTTGGACCCAGCCATCTGCAAATCAGTCTTGACCCTGTTCCTTGTGGGAACAGTCCAGCCCGAACTGCCAAGCCAGGTCCTCCCTGGACCGGAAACAAGCATCCTGGGACCGGTTTCAGGGCATCACTCTTCTTCAGCCAGGCTAGCTTGAATCCAGTGGTGTAGTGAGCACGGGACCCACGTCTGGGCATACCCTTCCCACTTAGGGCAACAAATGCAAAAGAAACAATTGATGGACGGAATGCTGGACAATGCAAACATTCACCCCCAGTCACAAGGATCTGGGTTAAATCCATCATTCTTTTGCTCACCACACCACCCCAGTTTGGACCCAGCCATCTGCAAATCAGTCTTGACCCTTTTCCTTGTGGGAACAGTCCAGCCCGAACTGCCAAGCCAGGTCCTCCCTGGACCGGAAACAAGCATCCTGGGACCGGTTTCAGGGCATCACCCTTCTTCAGCCAGGCTAGCTTGAATCCAGTGGTGTAGTGAGCACGGGACCCACGTCTGGGCATACCCTTCCCACTTAGGGCAACAAATGCAAAAGAAACAATTGATGGACGGAATGCTGGACAATGCAAACATTCACCCCCAGTCACAAGGATCTGGGTTAAATCCATCATTCTTTTGCTCACCACACCACCCCAGTTTGGACCCAGCCATCTGCAAATCAGTCTTGACCCTGTTCCTTGGGGGAACAGTCCAGCCCGAACTGCCAAGCCAGGTCCTCCCTGGACCGGAAACAAGCATCCTGGGACCGGTTTCAGGGCATCACCCTTCTTCAGCCAGGCTAGCTTGAATCCAGTGGTGTAGTGAGCACGGGACCCACGTCTGGGCATACCCTTCCCACTTAGGGCAACAAATGCAAAAGAAACAATTGATGGACGGAATGCTGGACAATGCAAACATTCACCCCCAGTCACAAGGATCTGGGTTAAATCCATCATTCTTTTGCTCACCACACCACCCCAGTTTGGACCCAGCCATCTGCAAATCAGTCTTGACCCTGTTCCTTGTGGGAACAGTCCAGCCCGAACTGCCAAGCCAGGTCCTCCCTGGACCGGAAACAAGCATCCTGGGACCGGTTTCAGGGCATCACCCTTCTTCAGCCAGGCTAGCTTGAATCCAGTGGTGTAGTGAGCACGGGACCCACGTCTGGGCATACCCTTCCCACTTAGGGCAACAAATGCAAAAGAAACAATTGATGGACGGAATGCTGGACAATGCAAACATTCACCCCCAGTCACAAGGATCTGTGTTAAATCCATCATTCTTTTGCTCACCACACCACCCCAGTTTGGACCCAGCCATCTGCAAATCAGTCTTGACCCTGTTCCTTGTGGGAACAGTCCAGCCCGAACTGCCAAGCCAGGTCCTCCCTGGACCGGAAACAAGCATCCCTGGACCGGTTTCAGGGCATCACCCTTCTTCAGCCAGGCTAGCTTGAATCCAGTGGTGTAGTGAGCACGGGACCCACGTCTGGGCATACCCTTCCCACTTAGGGCAACAAATGCAAAAGAAACAATTGTTGGACGGAATGCTGGACAATGCAAACATTCACCCCCAGTCACAAGGATCTGGGTAAAATCCATCATTCTTTTGCTCACCACACCACCCCAGTTTGGACCCAGCCATCTGCAAATCAGTCTTGACCCTGTTCCTTGTGGGAACAGTCCAGCCCAAACTGCCAAGCCAGGTCCTCCCTGGACCGGAAACAAGCATCCTGGGACCGGTTTCAGGGCATCACCCTTCTTCAGCCAGGCTAGCTTGAATCCAGTGGTGTAGTGAGCACGGGACCCACGTCTGGGCATACCCTTCCCACTTAGGGCAACAAATGCAAAAGAAACAATTGATGGACGGAATGCTGGAAAATGCAAACATTCACCCCCAGTCACAAGGATCTGTGTTAAATCCATCATTCTTTTGCTCACCACACCACCCCAGTTTGGACCCAGCCATCTGCAAATCAGTCTTGACCCTGATTTTTTGGGCAATATTTTTGTCACCAATCCTTTGTCTTACAACCGAGCAGTTATTGTAATAGAATCATGTAGCTCTGTAGATGAAAGCCCAGTAGCCCCCATAAGATGCTTGAACATCGTTTTCAGTGGTTTCAGACTTCTTGCCCACCTTCCTCAGGGCCACATAAAAATCACTAGATTAATGTGAATCTGTATCCCAATCATATAATGAATTAATAATTAACCAAGGTCTTTCAGAATTTCAATAAATGTGAATAATGAATAACAGTCAACGTTAAAGTGAATGTAGCACAATGTAAGAAAAAATGAAGATTCAGCGTAATACAATTAGCCAAACTGAAGTTTGTATACTGGATGACTCTTTAAAATATCCCGCATAGGAGATGATCTATTTGTGTGGTTACCAATGGGGTTAAAATCTATCCATTAAGCAAAGTAAATGGTCCACTCTTGGAAATTGTGGGGGGCCCTCACACCAAAGAGGGGATCACAAGACTTCTGCCATTTCAGGGTTTTATCAGGGGCCTTAGCAGCAGTCACAGCAGCTGTTAAATCATAAATAATAGTAGAAACAAAATGTCTGCACTTGTATATTGTGATAAATGAGGTCCCAGCCTTACTGTGCTGACCTTGAATCAATGTCATGCTACCCTCCCAATTTTTGGGCTTTCCCAAGAGAGAGATAGAGTGTACTTTCACAACTCATGCATATCCGGCAGAACATCACGTGGTTTGCACATATATTGTCCCTTCCTAAAAAGGCAAATCTAATGACACCAAACAGAAATGAAGAACTTCCCTACCACACTAAAAACGCCGACTGTCAGGATTTTTGAAATAGTAAATGTAACCCCTAAAAAAGCCCTACATTTTCCCCTACAGTTGCTTACGCCGGAGTATGAATAGTAAATCTGGCCCCTCCAAAGTCCAACATTTTTGCTACTGGTGGTCAGGTTTGAGTGGGAGTACTAAATTGAAACCCTATTGGACTTTTTTAATCTGCGTTTTCAAAAATGTTTTAATTTATTTTTCTGTTTTAATTTTGACTTTTTTATTATTTATTTTTGGGTATTTTTCTGTCTTTCTTTTTTTATGTTTTTATATCTAGTGTTTTCAATTATAAATTATTAATTATTATTAGTATGTTTTTATTTATGTATAAATATAATTTTTTAAGGTTATGTTAATTATTTTTGTGATTATTTTAAAGTATATATTTTTATTTTATGTTTGTAGATTGCAGTTTAATATTGTTTTACAATATATGTACTTTTTTAAACATGCAATATTATTTGTACAGTTAAAATATGTGTTTTAAAGTTAAAATACTGTACAATAGTTTCAGTTATACTTACCTATTTTATGACACTATTGTAGCCTTCAATATTTTTGTTGTCAATATTTTGGACTTTACATACAAATTATTCAAGTTGAGACTTGTGCCCTGGATATTTTTTGGGCAATATTTTTGTCACCAATCCTTTGTCTTACAACCAAGCAGTTATTGTAATAGAATCATGTAGCTCTGTAGATGAAAGCCCAGTAGCCCGTATAAGATGCTTGAACATTGTTTTCAGTGGTTCTTAAAGACTTTTTGGCCACCTTCCTCAGGGCCACATAAAAATCACTAGATTAATGTGAATCTGTAGGGGATGCCATGTCGTGTATCCCAATCATCAGCCGCGGTCCGTGCAGGTAACAGCGGTGGGGCCGTGTAAGGGGGGATTCCGAGGGACGATGCAGAGGGAAAATTAATTATTTATTTAATTTTCCCTCGGCATCGTCCCTCGGAATCCTCCCTTACACCGCCCCACCACTGCTACCTGCACGGACCGCGGCTGCCAATCATATAATGAATTAATAATTAACCAAGGTCTGTCAGAATCTCAATAAATGTGAATAGTGAATAACAGTCAACGTTAAAGTGAATACAGCAAAATGTAAGCAAAAATGAAGATTCAGCGTAATACAATTAGCCAAACTGAAGTTTGTATACTGGATGACTCTTTAAAATATCCCGCATAGGAGATGATCTATTTGTGTGGTTACCAATGGGGTTAAAATCTATCCATTAAGCAAAGTAAATGGTCCACTCTTGGAAATTGTGGGGGCGACACACCAAAGAGGGGATCAAAAGACTTCTACCATTTCAGGGTTTTATCAGACGCCTTAGCAGCAGTCACAGCAGCTGTTAAATCATAAATAATAGTAGAAACAAAATGTCTGCACTTGTATATTGTGATAAATGAGGTCCCAGCCTTACTGTGCTGACCTTGAAGCAATGTCATGCGACCCTCCCAATTTTGTGGCTTTCCCAAGAGAGAGATAGAGTGTACTTTCACAACTCATGCATATCCGGCAGAACATCACGTGGTTTGCACATATATTGTCCCTTCCTAAAAAGGCAAATCTAATGACACCAAACAGAATTGAAGAACTTCCCTACCACACTAAAAACGCCGACTGTCAGGATTTTGATCATTACATCCACATAATACAAGTGCTTAATTTGTGCCCGAGGTTGAAAGTTCGTCGCACCAGCAATTATTTTGTTAATACATAGGTACTTTTATATATAAACCTACCTATGTAAAGTCGATGATTTAATAATATTGTTCTTTATATTGTAAGGGCCTCATTTACAAGGACTGGCGCATCTCTGCAAATCAGCAGGGATGCGCCAGTAAACTTGCGACACGCAAAACTACCCTTGCGCCACCACGGATGCGCCGCATTTACAATGCGGCGCGCCGTGGCGCAAGGATAGGCAGATGCGTGTCGTATGTGCCGGTGTAAGGTTGGCGCAGTGCTGGAGTCGTGTCGCGGGTGCGACCCAACTCCAGCACTGTTCCAAACCGGCCTATCTCTAACATACTGCGTCACGCCTTATGCCTGCTTCAAGCAGGCGCAAGGTTTTGACGCAACGGCATCGGAAGAGTGACTGAGTGAAATCTTGTAGATTTCACTCAGGCACTTTTCCGAGGCTTTCCTGCGACTGAACGCCCACACTGCGACGGTACGCCCACACTATACCTGACGGAGGTATAATGTGGCGTAGGGGTTTACGGCGTGACGCATCTCCCTAGATGCGTCACGTTGTAAATCCGTCGCAGCGTGGCGCTTGCTTTACGCCGCCGCTGCGTCATATAAGTGACTCAGCGGCGGCGCAAATGCGTCGCAAGGGGCTTGTAAATCTGCCCCTAAGTATGTAAAGTTGATCATTTGGACGGCAATATTTGTTCTCAATATTTTTGTATTGCATATTCTTGTTATTCTGTCATTCTGGACCCTAGGAGTGGTGTTGAGATTTAACAGCGAGCCCATATCAGATTATAATTAGAAGTCAACACACAGTTGGTATTAGGTCATTATAAGCAGTCGGAATGTTAAAATTAAACAAATAGCCAAGTCCTTGAAAAATCAAAGTATGGCTAATATGCCATTATATTCCATTCTTTTTTCTGTTTATACTTCCAGTTATGTAGTTGTAATTAAAACCGAGAAATGCTACAATGACCGAGATCCTATGGCCCACAGAAATCACATTTATTGCTATACAAATTGTATCTGCCTCTGCAAAAAGAACAAACACCAGAATTAATGAAGCAACACATTTGTACTAATGGCAATTTAAGATCATTTATGCACTAAAGAATCTAGAGGGTCCAAATAAAAACCTCTGAGGTTTCAGACGGAGTGTTTGTGATGAGTGGTCTTCATTTTCTCTGCAAAAAAATGATAATCTATAAAGAAATAGAGAATCCAAATTTATGCATGAAACAAAAAAAGGATAATTCTTTCCTCCACTCTCTAAATAACAGCCCCTGAGCTTAGAAAAAAATTACAAAGCAAAATCAAATGAACCCAATATTTGATATTAGTATACATTTCAGGCCCGGTATTAAACTACTTATTATTTATATTGGGAATGTCAGATTCAGTAGTAACTTTACCAGCAACCATTTCTACAATTTTGTAACATTTTTGATACTTTGGGGAATAACTAACAGAAATATTTTTTTGCCTGTGAATACAAGTCTGCAAGTCTCCTATTGCAGCAAAAGGCTTTCAAAGATGCCTAAGGGTCTTATTATGACATTGGTGGTTTTGGAGCGGGGCTGACACGCTGCCGCCCGGAGGCTGCCAAGGCCATTTAAGACCGCCTGGCAGAGTACGACTTATTTTAACTCTGGTGATTGGTTCTTTGGCGGTCCCTCTGTGGTGCCTTTGAAAGAGGCACTGCAATGGGAGTGTCAAAGCCAGTTTTGCAGGGTATGGACTGTGAAGTCCATGCCCTGCAGGAACTGGGGGTGCATGCACACAGGGGAGCAAAACATGTGCCCCCCTGCATGCACCCCATGGCGCAGAGGCAACAGGGGGCCCTTTGTTTCCTCACCGCCACACTTTTCATGGCGGTCGCACTGACATGAAAGTGTGGCAGCAGTGAGGAAACTCCGAATAAGCGTGGCGGTGCCGCAGCACCACCACAATCATATTAGGGGCCTCAGACCACTGCGCCTGGGAAAAAGCCTAGCAAAATAATTTCAGGGCAACAATACAACTCTTTCATATACTTTAGAGAAGCAAGGAGTGCTGGTTGTTGTACAGTTTCATTAGCACAAAAGGATGATAACACCTTGCTGCTAGGTAACTTTCACAAGAATATACCTAGTACGTTACTGGTGGAGCTGGTATGTGTATCACTAAGGCCCTCATTACAAGTGGCCATGATTTAAGGAAATATTTATCGCACCTGATAAATAATAATACCGCAGGGTTGGTTATTTATCGGATGCGATAAATAGGACATATTAAAAGACTTCCCCCAAAATGCGGTATTACATGCAGACTTTGGTGCTGACTGCACCAACATATGCATGTCCCATATTTCCGGGCATTTTTCCCCATACATATTGCCAGGTTTGCCTTGCTGAAATTTACCTGGAAAATGGGTCCTATATCTCCAGGGTGTGATAAAAACCACAAATATAATTCCGATATGTGCATTAACAGGTATCAGAATTTATTAGGCCATTCTTAATGGCGGCCTACGGATTGTCAGTCGACCCATATTGAATCGCTAGAGTGTGTTCAGTGGATAATATCCTGCTGATTTGCGAAACCATTTTCCCATAACAGCCTTTATTTCTGAAGATAAAACCATTCCTATAAAATGTCATAGTCTTGAACTAGGTTTCTCCATTAGCATCTTTCCAAAGCTTTCTATATATTGTACAGCTTTGTGACAAACACTTATCTCAGCCGGTGTGCACTCTGATTATCAATCCCACAAATCGAGGACAAAATATAAAAAAACAAATCAACAGGTAAGTAAGTCTAGATTATTCACATCTAACTCTATATATATATACCTTATAGTGCTACAATCTCAAGCCAACCATTCTTCAGCCACTCACTTTGAGGAGGGAAAAATCCGGCTGTAAGAGACATTCGTCCAGATTGCGAACCAACTGCATGATGGGATCTGCAGTCCATAACTATGAACTGGCCGAGTGTTCTCTGATGAGATATGGTGTAGGTGTGCCCCACGCTACTTTAGCAGGAGGGGCTTAATAAATAAAAGGAAACTTTGAAATTTGTAACACCGGAGGCATCTGAAGAGGCTACCGCCGAAACGCGTCATGCCAGAGAATTCAAATAAATGATTCCTTGAAGCCCTGCCATGTCCCCTTGTCTTTTTCGAAGGAGGAGGATATTTTTTGCATATTAGCGTGAAGCCAGTACCACGCAAAGGGGACCCTTCCAAAAGTGTTCAGGGTGTAGTGGCTCAACCCGGACCGCCCCACGTCCGATGGAGGCAGAGGTCTTTGCTGCCAGCTGACAGTCCGTGACTCACACGGAGAGACGGAGTTACTAACGCGTCATGCCAGAGAATTCAAATAAATGATTCCTTGAAGCCCTGCTGTGTCCCCTTGTCTTTTTCGAAGGAGGAAGATATTTTTTGCATACCTTATATATATGTATATATATATATTAACACTTATAGAGTTAGTCACGCACCTACTAAATCATCCATTCAGACACTTATAAACCCACTCATTCTTCAATACGCCTTTCCCTATATATATTAAACATATTTAAACTTTACAGAAACACACAGTCACTGGATGATGTCATCTGTGATGTCATTTGAGATGTCATCAGTGATGTCACTGATCATGTCATGAGTGATGTAATAAGTGACGTCATCAGCAGTGCATTGCGGGCGCGAGTTATAGTTAGCTGAACTAACTATAACGGGGGAATTTCACGGGTTTTGTACGAGTGCAATGTCCAGCTAACTATAACTGTCCCTAAAACCTATGGTTTTTTCAGTGAATTTGTAAGGTTTTTTTAAATGCTAATTTCTAACTATAACGTGCCTGAAACCTATGGTTTTTTCAGTGAATATATATATATATATACACTTACCTTTCAATATTCCGTCCCTCGATTTTCTCTCCTCAATATTTTTGCACCACTACATTCTGGAGGTCGATATTCAGTAGTACAATCATCTGAGCCAAAGTGTGGTGCCAGACATTGCAATCTTGGCTCCTTGCATTTGTCGTCCTAAGGTCGATTCGGTTTTAAAATACACTTGTGTCCTTTTCATCCCAAACTGTTTGTGCATCACTTTCTGCTGCCTTGACAGCAGATATGGTTTCCCTGTAAAATAGAGGAAAGTCTGCCAGAGTGTAACCCCCAAGTGCTTTCCAAAAGGTCATGAAGATTAAAGTGTCGGCTTTGTTTGTCTTTTTTCATACCTTCAGACATTCCAATCCATTGATGGCTCGTGTTTATTATTCTCTGTGGCAAATATCACCTAAATGGCACATGACAATCTGACGTAAGCAATGACTGTATGATTCACACTGCACAAGCCTTTCACAGTCTAAGAATAGTTTTGTTTGTAAAACAAAGTATAAGGTCTTTGTTTCTCTCTGGAAATACAATGGTATGAGCTATTTTTAGGGTGATTTCCTTCATGCACTCTTGCCTCAATTGGTCATAACTCCATAGCTGTCAGCTAGGCCCATATCAAGAGTGGGATCTTCACCCAGCCACCTGTCTACACTTTGCATGCTCGGGCTTATAGGATCATAATAATGACCACAGCAGTAAAACTATAAACCCCAGAATGCAAAGTATTGTTGGCTGAAAAATCAGATGTGGCTGAAAATCACCTTCATAATATTAGGACAAGCTGACAGCTTTGTACACTTTGGGACACTAAATGAAAGAGCGGATGGCCAAGTCCTTGTGTAGAGGAATTGAGCTGTCTGTTCCCTCCTAACCAGGGTATGCTGAGCATGGTTGCACCACAATGGTAGCTTTACTAGGTGGCACTGCTACAACTCATTACCAGTCGTTGACTTTCATGTAACAAATAGGAGGGCCCAATTCACAGAGAAAGTAGTAATTCTGAACCTGTCAAAGTAGTCTGATGTACGGGTGCAGATTTAAAGTTTTTGGGGATTCACAGATATACCCAACAGTAGACCTGGAAAGTTGTGGCAGCCTTAGGTTTTCAGGCATGCTACCAAGAAAGTCATGTAACGTGTTCCCCAGACCACCATTTCCCCAGTCCGCAATTCTTCATAGTGCACAATCATGCACAGTGAAAAAGGAGCCCATTGTGTTAATGCACATTTTTTCCCATTTTTTAACTGCAGGGAGAACATTGTTCCCTGTGGAAACAAATCTTCATCTACTCCCCCACCAAATCTGGCAGGGGAGTTACTTCAGCTCTTGGTTGGATTAACTTTTCAACTTTTCCAGAGTGGGAAAGGATCAGATTTCAGTAGGTGAATGGCTACAAATTTCTGGATTTCTGGACGTTAACAAATGTACAAGGCCAAACTCGCATTTCTGCCCCATATCTTGAGATTTACTACTGTGATGTGTCTGAAGCACTAAAGTCATTTACACCTGCCAGGATTCATTTTTTAAGTTTATGGCAGGGGTCAAAGAAGATATTGTTGGCCATAGATATACATTTATGGCCAAAAACACATTTGAGAATCAGTTCCAGTGTGATGTGATGCTTGAAGCTTTTGTTCAGGTCAGTTGAACTAACTGGACAACATAATGTGAGGAGCACTGATATGCCTCACAGGAGAGTACAAAAAATTATGTTTTTAGTAGTGAAGAAAATCACATGCAAGCCCCCTAGCCCCTGGGTCAAATTCCCACTGACACATTCAAAACAATCTGTGTCCCGTTCCACGCTACCGAGTGACGCAGGCTGTTTTTTTTTTAAACATCCTATTGATTTTCAACTAAACTGGTGCTAATACACAAGTATTACACATTTTGACAGCAGCGGTAATTATTATTATGTGGCAGTTTTCCTCAAATAATAGCACGCCGTATCGCACCCACTTGCTGTCATACATCTTACTCCACAACTTTTACTCTAACGTCAACTTCCCAACAGGAGGGTGATGCATCACGAATGATATGATTGTGGATGCCACACTGATGAAAAAGGAAATATTTCCATACAATAAGCCAAGCTTCTTATAACATTGTGCTAACATAAGAGGTGGGGCTATAATTGTCTATTTCAACACATTCTGCATATTGATCCAAGTCTCGTGGTGACAGTTGTTTGTTATCAGATTTTTGAGGCAGTTTCAGAAAAACTGTGTCCCATCCTGTCAACTTTACCTGCTTCCCAGCCTTGTAAGCAGAGTGTCTAAGCATCACTCCTTCAGCCTCGGCCCACTAAAGTACTTGAGTTCGCCATACTATAACCAGTGGGGAGAAGGGGACTTCCAGCAAAATGGGTTGTACTACAGAATATTGACACCAACAATATTGAGATAAAAGAATATCCAGGACAGAACGTTGAGGGGCAAAATATCGAAAAGTAAGTGCATTTAGGGAAGTATAGATTTACTGTTCCTAACTTCACATCTACATACCTTACTGACCTGTCGATATTTTTTTGATACTTTGTACTTGATATTCTGACACACCGATATTGTGCGTTCAGTCTTCAGGGTGTACACCAGCAAAATGCAATGGCCCTCTGAGGGAACACTATAGCTCAATCAATGAGCATTACGCAGGTTTTGTGGCTTATGCCTTTGTAAGATATTAACATGCCATCTCCCTTTGTTAGTAGATGTGAAAGTTACCTCAAATTTGTCTTTATTCTACACTATTGTTTCTTTATTTTTAAACTAACATCTCTAACATTGGCCAATCACTTCCACATTCTATGCTCACACCTTTGCCATTTGTAATACACAAAGATTTCATCCTGGAAGAAGGTGACTCTTCAGGTCTTTGGATCAACTTGTTTATGCGTGGCTTATTGTATAAAGGTGATGGTCCCTTTAAGGAAAAATAAATTGAAGCAAGGATACGATACAGAAACAGTGCACAAAGCTATACAAAAGCAATACAGATAAACAGACAGGATCTGCTCCCATATAAGGAAAGAAAGCATGAGATTAGACTCATAGCCAAGTTGTCACAACAATATACACAGATAAAGGACATTATATAGACTAATTGGAACTAATTGTATATGATATATAGCTTTAACAGTTGAAACAAAAATCTCAGAGATTCTAAGGTAACAAAATGTTGGGACATATCTTTTGCGCAAACTGCAGCTACAGAATTGAAGGTGAAATAGTACATCACCCCATACAGCAAAAAAGATAAAATTATGAGGAAATGCCACATGTGAAAGTAAATATTGTAGATGTGGCACACAATTCGACAACAGCTATTAGTATGTTGGATGGACAGAATGAATGGTCACATTATAATGGAATGAACACTGGTGCAATTTAGGGTTGAAAAATCACGTTTAGTTTAATACTTTCTCTATAAAGAACATCAGTTATCTCAGGTGAAATTACAAGTACTGGAATTAGAAAAGAAGGTTCTACTGGTGGTAATCTCAGGGAAAAATTGTTAAATCATGTGGATTGTGCTAATGGATAATCTAGCCCTGAGGAGGTAATGATTAAGACGACTAAACTTGTTTTCTATAAACATATGCATTGGCTTTTATGAACTTTGAGCTGAAAGATACATGGATTTCGAAACAAGAAGATAAATACATTTGGTTTCTATCTAAGATTTATTCTAACCAATCAGCGCAGTGCTTTCGTTGCCTTAACCATCCTTCAGCCAATTGGGCACATATCATATTACAATGCCCCTTGATTAAGAGGTTCTGGAATGACATTTTTCACTATTTGGAACTCGAATGCGGTATTTCAATAGGTTTGAATACTTGGTTAATAGTGCTTGGCTATGACCCAGACCTTCTTCTTTCAGATAAGCTGATCAAATTATTATATATTGCAATGGCTGTCGCCAGATCACTCTTGCTTCAGAGATGGCGATCAGATCTTATAAAATCTTTATATGAATGGGTCAAAAAAATGCAGCAAGTAAAAAAAAAGTGAACGAGCCTATGCACTGCGAATTGGTGGACTTAAGAAGTTTGAGAGAGTGTGGGCAGCCTATTTTGATTAAGATCTCAAAATTTAGCTTATCTTTGTGGAGGTATTCCTAGTGTGTTTGACTTCTATGTATTGCAATACTAGTATTTTAATCTATTATATGACATTTGATATTTTCTTGTAACCTAGTTATATTAATGAATACAGGATGAATTAGTATTTTCCACATACTCGCTGATTTTTATGTATACGCTTAAGGTATCTAAGGCGTAATCAATTGCTTAGCTTGTATTAATGATATGCAGTGGATGCTGTTTTAGGATATTATGCTTCTTATTTTCCTTTTGTTTTTTTTACTGGCTCAAATGTTTATATTGTTTATCTTTATTGATTTTAGGATTTACTTCCTTCCGGCAAATCGGTGCTATTTAACAATTCTGTATCATTTTTTTTAATGTATTTTATGGATGTATTTATGGATGAAAAACTTTTTGTTATATGGATTTAAAAAAAAAGATAAATACATTTGGGTAATCCCACTAGTCGACATGAAGGAAATATTGCAGGTAGCCCCTAGAAAGTCTGTTTGCGATAAAGGAGTGTCAATAAAGTCGCCAAGCATAATCTTCGTTCAAAACTCAATTAAATGCACATTCTAGTAGACAGTGTAGACAGCCTTGTGCAATGCGTACAAATATTTAGAATATTCCCTGTGGATTGAGAACTACAATTAATAAAGTTGGTTGATGGACATTGAAAAAACCCTGAGTAGATGCACGCTGTTTCTGACCACAGTGAGCAAAGCAATGAATGGGAAAGAAAAGCTGAATTCAGGTTCCCCTTGGTTGGCAGGTTTTGTCACTGTGAATCTTATTCTACACCATCCAGAGTTATCTGTCCAGCCTTATAAATGATGATGCACTATTCCAATTTCTGTTCAGCAGCATGCAATTACTTCTGTCACTTATATTCAGGGCCACTACAGTTATGTGAATCTGCTGCCACAGTGATTTCTACATTATTGTGGATTTGCCACTTCTGCCGCATAATCCATCATCTGCTGCATAATTCAAACATTTTTAAAAAAATGTTTCCAGCTCAAATGGATCAAGAGTTACAAAAAACCTCATTAACACTTGTGCCACACAATGGATAGCCTTTCGCAATGGTTGACGTTTTAGTTGCATAGAGCTGCATTTTGGGTTTGCTTCTAATGAGGTGAAACCCTTGCCTTGGTAGTGTTAACAGGTGTAAAAATTACAAATTTACAAATTACAAATTTATGAAGTCATACTATGAAAAAATTGAACAGAGAGGAGTTGGCCTAACAGCTAGGGCGGTCGACCTCGAATCTGGGGAACTGGGTTCGAGTCTCGGCAATGACGCTGAACATCCTGTGATTCTGGGCAAATCACCCCCCGTGCCTAACAAAAAAAATGAATGTGTCCTCATGTAATGCAACTGGTGCTATGTAAAGCGCTCTGATACCCGATTCGCGTCAAGTTCGCGCTATATAAAACTCCGTAAAATAAAAAATGTATATATGCTGCACAATTTGCCTTTTCTGGCTGCATATTTTGCCCAACCTTGCCACATAATTTTGCCCTTCCCTGCTGCCTAATTCCAATGGCCCAGTTTATGGAATGCACTTCCTCTTTCCATTAGATTAATCCCAGACCTTCTTCAGTTTAGGAAAAATTTAAAAACCTGGTTGTTTCCAAAGTAAACCTTCTTTTCTCGATCTCTCCTCTGGACTAGCGCCTTGATACCACCGGGTAATTGCGCTAAATAAATCCTTTCAACATAACATTTAACATATAACCCTGCATAACCTTCGTTATACAGGATTACCACGTATGCATCCTAACAAGGTGATCACATAATTTTTGCAGCCCAAACTTCGCGAGATCAACAAACTTGTCTTATCAATTCTCCATTATAAGACAAATATTACCTTAAGCATTAATATTCATACCTTGCCTACTGGTCACAAAACAAGCAAAAACAATTCAGCCTTTCCTCATTGCAAGATCAGTAAACTGAGTAACTGTTAATTGGGCATTAATAACGTGTGTTATATATAGCTGTTAGAGACGTCTGACATGCAATATGAAATGCTATACAAAGAAGCATTGATAAAGCAGGTAGGCCTGGCTTCAAGCACAAAAGGAGGCATGTTGGACATAGACACCCCACAAATTATCTGTGACCGTTGTGCGTTTGCACGTGTTAGTACGTTAAAGCCAGACCTACTAACTTTGCCAATATGTGTTCCTGGATTAGTACAACAATGGTTTACAGTGTGTACATAGGCCTTTTCTTTTTGACATTAGCAGTTCACAAAATGAAGTCTGAATGATCATAAATAAAAAGCAGCCAATCTTTTAGTTTTGTAGGTACTCTATAATATATTCTTGAATTTCTTATTTATAAATTAGATTGTTTATCTTTATTCATATTGTATTTTTGGATTACTGTTTGTACCTTATGCGGAGCTCTTTTTTGTATGTTATCTATTATGAAAAATTCTAATTAAATATTTTGAACACAAAAAAAAAAAGAAGCCAATCTCTTGAGAGGTGAGAGAGGGTGGAATTCCAACAGGCCAGCAGCGGGCTCAAAATAGCAAACTACAGTAAGAATCCTGTCTTACTCCCACTTCAGTGTCAACATCTCCAGGACTGACACTGACTCAGAAACCGACGTTCTAAAAATAAAACCTTTCTAATGCACAGTCCTCAATGCTGCTACATGCACAGCTTGAAGGTCAACGCTGAGTTTTATCTCAAACGGAAATGTCAAGTTTTAAATGTGTTGACCTATGTTCCTTGTTTAGAATCTCTCAATCAAGACTCATTAATCCAATGAAAAGCAAAGGTGGTGTAAGACAAAGTCAGAAATAAATTTGGCCCAGGCGAAATTTAAATGATGCCAGCGTAATTTGCTTACTTTTGGGAACTTCGCATTATTCTTCCTAAGCAAAAATTCCTGAAATTTTCATTACACCTCATCACGTAATTATGCCACTGTCTGCAGCAAAATTATAGCATTGGAGTGAGGGAACAACGCAAACAACCAGAACACAAGTGGTTGTTGTTTGTGGAATTGTGTTTTTGCCATATATTTTTAGCATGAAATGCATCCTCGATGCATCAAAAATTGACACGAAGATGCATTTCGCGCCAAAATATCACGATACATTACTGTTTTGGATTTCGCGTAATTATGGTACTTTCACCTCATTTTTCCGAAATTTCACATATTTACACAAAAGCAAAAAATATGAATTTTGCACACCCTTGGTATAAATTTAACCTCGTGGAAAACATAAGTCACTTGTCCCGCTGCTTCGGTTCTTTTGAGCGCTAAGCAGGAAATCCTTTTCAAAAGAGGGCTACAACAAGTAATAAGGCAATTTGCAAAGCCCGGAGGGCTCCTTGGAATAGATGTTCTTAGTCTATGTTGTTACCCAGTAGACGAGTGTTCAGCAAGATGGATGCATTTTGGACAGCCAAGTTGAATAGATATTTGGTCAGGGCACGTGTAAGGGACAAAGACATATTTTCCTGACCCTGAAATTTTAAACCACATGAACTGGCAAATAGAGCAATGCAAACACCAACATCACAGAAGTTAAATGTAACTGCTCATTGGTTAGTGGGTTAGGATTCAGAACTCGGACTCCACAAAAGAGGGTGCTTGCTTCTCCTTGTTTTGCATTGCGTTGTGGCCTTCTCACCATTTGCTGCACAATTAATTCTGAAATCCCTCCCAGCGCAGGGGGACTTTTAGCAGTTTCACTGACTGCTTGCCTCATTCATATTAATCGGTATGTGATACATTGCAAAATGTAGCAAATGATTGGACGGATGTCTGGATGGGCAGCAGATCTACATCCCAACATTGGCAATGTGTCTGTACTGCAACCCAGGCCCCTAAAATGCATAGCGGGTCGCTGTGTCACAAACAGTGGTACATTGTGCATTTGACAAAACTTTGGGGGGGCAGATTTACAATAACTGGCGCATCTCTGCATATTAGCAGAGCTGCGCCAGTTATTTTGCGTCACGGAAAAATAGCCTTGCGCCACCATGGTTGCGCCGCATTTACATTGCGGCGCACCGTGGCGCAAGGATGGAAAGATGTGTGACGCATCTTCTGATGTAAAGGCAGCGCATTGCTGGAGTTGTGTCGCAAGCACAACGCAACTCCAGCAATGGTTAGGAATGCCTATTCCTAACATGCTGGGTCACTCCTTACACCTGCTTGAAGCAGGCGTAAGGTTTTGACGCAGTGACGTTGTAAAAGTGACTCAGTGAAATCTTGCAGATTTCACTGCGTCACTTTTACGAGGCTTTCCTACGTCGGAGCGCCCACCCTGCATACATTATACCTGATGCAGGTATAATGTAGCACAGGGCTTTACAACGTGATGCATCTCACTAGATGCGTCAGGTTGTAAATATGTTGCATTATGGCGCATTGTTTACGACGCCGCTGCGTCACAGAAGTGACGCAACAGTGTCGTAAAGATGTCGCAAGGGCTTGTAAATCTGCCCCAGGAACTTTATTTTGTTTTTCAGAAGAAATCTACCAAAGGGAAAGTCGTTTTTGAAAAAAAATAATAATGACACCAAAACTATGGAGTTTTCTCCCAGGGCGGGGGAGGGGGGGGTCATTATTTGTTTTATTTTCTGTCCCTCACTGCCAGGTGTTGGCTGGTGGTGACGGATAGAAAATAAAAGGCATTACACTGTCCACCCTAAATATGGCGGGCATTGTAATACAATTTCTCTAACAGCCTCTAATCCATCAGGCTGTTGAAGGAAGCTCCCGATGGCTCTGTGGATAGAAAGCTTACACTATGCCCTTCTGTAAATTAGGTGGATGGACCAAGAGTTTGGTGGACAGGGTACTCCGTTGCAATATGCTATGGAACGTCCTGTCTGTAAAACCCTAGATCAGACCCTATGTGTTAAGCAGCCTGAAAAGATTACCGCACCAACAATATACATATGCACAATTCTTATTAGTGTTCATGTGTGTTTACACTTCACAGGATTACACTCAAAAATGAAATAAACCAGGTCACATTGGTGATCATAGTAGATATTGGACACTTGGTGCCCAATGAATGGCAAGATGGTTCGTAACAACCCACACGGGGCCTGAGCCAGGACTGCAGAGGAATTGGTAAAGGAAGGAACAATGACAATAAATAGGCACCGAGGATCCACTGACTCTAAAGGGCCAAAGGAAGTGGTCTGACACTAAGTTAGCACAGGGCAGACCTGTTCATCAATTTACCAAAATTCACATATCCTTTGACCCCCAGCTCCCAAAAGCATCACAAAGATTACCCTTTCTCAACCAACCCCAACCTTCTATTTGTAAATGTGGGAATAGGTCAGGGCAAGCAGTGGATTCAGTAAACATGGTTCTCAGAGCCCTGTGCAGTTTCTGTTATGTTATGTTATGTTATGTTATGTTAGCAGGAACTTCTAAAGCGCACGGTCACCAGAAGGTTTCATGGCGCTAATCTTGAACAGTATTGCAGCGCACTAGACTATGCGTAAGCTTGCTCGAACAACCAGGTCTTAAGCACCTTTCTAAACCCCAGCAGGTTGTCGCACATCCTGATTGCCAGAGGTAAAGAGTTCCAGAATTTAGGGGCAAGGTAGGAGAACCTACGTCCACCCTGACGTTTAAGTTTAATGGCAGGGGTAGTCAGTAAGTGAGAATGGGCTGACTGTAGGTTGCGAAGTGGGGCATACTTCACAATCATACTGCTGACAAATTAGGGGCTCCTGCAATGCAATGCCTTAAAAATTAAACACCCTGTCTTAAAAGCTGCCCGTTGGGCGACAGGTAGCCAATGGAGTTTGGATAGCCAGGGTCTGGCGGATTGCCATTTAGGTTGTTTATAAATTAGTCTTGCAGCCTGATTCTGTACCAATTGTAGGCGTTTAAGTAGAAACAAAGGCAGGCCAAGATAGATAGAATTTGAAAAGTCAAGGCGCGAGAGAACCAGAGCTATCACCACCTGAGTGAGGGCTGAATGAGTCAACAAGTAGGCAATCCTCCTAATCTTTCGCAATTGGAAAAAACAGGTGGAGACCACCGCCCCCACTTGTCCTCTAAGCGAGAGGTCTGCATTTATAATGACCCCCAAGCTTTTCACAGAAGGAGAGGGAGTAGGGGGGTTTCCTAATTCTGTCGGCCAATAGTGAGGGCCCCAAGAGATCTCACTCTTCCCAGGCAGCACTAATTCCGTCTTGCCCGGGTTGAGTTTATTACCTGTGTGACTGGTGAGACCAGGACAGTAAGGCTGCAGCTGGGGTACCAAAGTGCAAGGCACATGTAGCAGCTAATGGATCTTTATATCACACAGTTGAGGGGTATATGGGTAAGCAGCGAAGCTACAGTGTGAAGCCACAATGAAGGATTTGAGAATTTCTGATAGCCTTTTATAAATGTTAAACCTCCAGATGCCTCTTCTTAGTGAGACGTTGATGTGGAGCAGAATGCTTTCTCCCTAGATCTATATGTTATGTTATGTGATAGAAATTTCTAAAGCGCGGCGATTACCCGAAGGTGTCCTGGCGCTAACCACTATTCTCTGAGAAAATAGGTAGAAGGCAACGTTATAGGTTAAAAAGCCAGGTTTTCAATCCCCTCCTAAAAGTAAGGAGGTCGGAGGCATTTCTCAAATATAGGGGAAGATCATTCCAGGCCTTTGCTGCACACACAGTGAAGCTTCTCCCACCCCATGAGGCGTTTTAATGGGTGGTACTATCACCAACTTGGCTCCACAGGAGCGAAGGGTTCTTCTGGGTACGTACCACCACATTTGCCGTTTCAAGTAGTCTGGGCCTATGCCTTGTAGTGCCTTGTAAACGGTGCAAAGAGCTTTGAAGCGCACCCGTTTCCTAACCGGCAACCAATGGAGTTTTTTGATTTCCTTAGTAATAGGGGCAAATTTGGGTGTGCCAGTAAGCAGCCTTGCTGCCGCAATTTTGCAACAGTTGCAATTTATTCAAAAAACGTTCCTGTATGTTTAAATAAAGGCTGTTACAATAATCAAGTCTGGACAGAATGAGTGCAGTGACTACAGTCCGCTGGCTATCAGCCGGCAAGAAGGGGAGAACTTTCTTAATCATTCTGATTGTATAGGAGGTAGTTGATGCCACTGCATTGATCTGGTCGCCAAAGTTGAGTTTCTCATCAATTATGACTCCTAGGTTTTTCACTTTCATGGAGGGGACAGGAAGAGTCCCCATCGCTTCTGGCCACCAATGTGGGGTCCAGAAGTTGGGATCATTTCCAAATAGGATGACCTCCTTCTTTCCTGAACTAAGTTTTAGACAGTTTTGTGACATCCACCTCCCGATTGCTGCCATACAATCGTGGAACCGGTTTTCGATTCCTGCTGCCTGTAGGAAGGTGGAATCTGACTATATGGTTGCCCCCACTTTTTTTATGGTGTTTTGCTGGTTTATGACTTAGTTGGACTGGGATCCTGCTATTCAGGGCCCCAGTCTATCTGCTTTCTCTGTAAAATGGATTCCATGTGCCTTAGGCACATCTCTGATTGGGATCTGGAGTGCCCTTATAAGTCCCTAGTATATGGTATGCTATGTACCAAGGGCATAGGTACCTCAGAGGCCTGCCAGGGGCTGCAGCATGTATTATGCCACCCCTGGAAGGCCATCCAAACTGACACCACAGGTCTGCTACTGCAGCCTGGGTAAGGTGGTGCATGCACCCCTTACTGTGATATAGGTTACCTATATCACGAAATACATACACACCTAGAAACCTATAAGTCACTCCTAAGGCAGGCCTTATCAATCCTAAAGGCAGAGTGCATGGTTCTTATGTGAGAGGGTGCCCCTGCATGAGCAGGGCCCCTCTGCAGCGTTCGGAGACCATCTCTGATGCTGTTTGTAGTGCAGCCTGACCATATACTCTTAAACGCATTATATCCTCGCGGTAAAATGCTAACTATGGAATGGCTGCACCAAAACATGTCGTGTTTGGTGTCAAACATCTTGGAATACTACCCCCCGCCAATCCTGGCGGCGGGGGTAGCATTCCACCCTTCTAGAGGGAAAGGCATGTTAACTCTGACGAGTGCGGTAACTTCTTTCCAGAGCCCTGGCATCACAAAATGGATGCTGCTGCCACAGACACGAGTCTGGCCTCCTGCTGCTGGACGAAACTCCGGCAGGGGAGGCCTGGACAATAGGTTTCCTGTCCCAGGGAGGTGTGACCACCTCCCCAGACAGGACAATGTGTATTGGGGCTGGGCGGGAGCACTTTCGGGTGCTTTGAAGTCCTGCACTGGGGGCACATTTGGTGTCCCTGTGCATACCCCAGTTCAAACCGGATCAGGGGCTTGCAGCCCCTGCTTTGGCGCGAACTGGACAAAGGGAAAGGGGTGTAGCCACCCCTCTGCCCTGACCCACCCATAGGTGGGGCCACAGAGTAGTCCATCCCCTATTTTTGGAATAAAGGTAGGAACCCAGTCCTTAGGACTTTAGATTATACCTGGACGAAACTCTGAAACAGAATCCTGGACCTTCGACGCTCTACTCACGATTAGAGGACTGAAGAATCTCCCTTGGGGTCAAGGAGTGACTCCCCTGCTTGGCAGGCACCAAAGAAGCATCTGTCCGGTTCGCATCACTGAAGCTCCCTGTCGGACGCCGAAGTCATCGCATCACCAGAGGTGGATTCTCAGACTTCCCCGAGGCTACCCTGAGTCCCCAGCAAAGCTGAGGCCCGTGGCTATCGTGGGTAACGTGAGACCGTGACCCCTGGACACCGAGCACACTTGCAAGTGCACCATCTTCTGGGTCTCCCAAGAAGTCGTGCTTTGGGCTCCGAGTAGCCCTAGCCTCCAGCACCACCTGCACCGAAGATCACTGGCCCCCACTCCACGAGTGTCCTGTAAGCCAGCTCCACGTGCGGCGTCACGAGGCTCCTTCGCGGTCGCTAGCCCGTTGGCTAGTAGCCCTTACCGAAGGCCAATCTTTTCTTTACTTGGCAGTCTGGTTGCTCCAGGCCTGCCCTCACTTACCCTTGCTGGTCTGCATCATCGACGATCTACATCTTACTCGAGACTTGCCGTTGCCAAGGCCTGTTGGGTCCAATCTGGTCGCCGACACCTCTGCACTCGACAGACATCGAGCAACAGCCCGAATCCTGCTCCTGGTCGCCGACAACGCCTCCCGGACCTCGTGGCTGAAGAGTCAAGACGACCGTCAACGAACTTGAAGCACTCGACATCGGTGGGCATCTGTCCATCGCCCTCCTGGTCACTGGCTAGTGACCCAGACTCTGTCCCCTCTGCTTTCAGGTTCTTCAGAACTCCGATCCACTCTTGGATCCACCCGGACACTTTTCTCCTGGTCGCCAGCAGCACTTTGCAGCAGATCGCCATAAGAAACGACGACGAAACCCGACCCCGAAAGGCACCTATGCACCCGGCTTCCCTGGGTGAGGTAACATGAGTACTCCGGTGCTCCCGTGGGTAGAGACTCTTCAAAGTCCTAGATCTCAAAGGGTTTTGTCCTAGTCCTCTTTTAAGTGTCCCTTTCCTCTATTTTCCCGATCCCGACTTTCTCCATAGAAGTTAACGGCGTATCGCGGTTGTGTATTTACACTGCACGCGTCTCCCGTGGGTCCCCTGTGTCACTACCTTGGGTGGTTCCTTGTGGTCCAAGCACTTCTAGAGGCTCTAGGCCTAGTGTCTAGTTCAGTCGTGGTTCGCATACCATTTTATTGGTATATGGTTTGGTACGCCCCTAGGGCTCAAACGTGTATTTGTGCTATTACTGTGATTTAAGATCTTATAACCTATGTACTTCGAACTCTAGCCTCATAAAGAGACTAGAGGGGTGTGTTTAGTAATAAATACATATATTTTGAATATATACCTGGTGTGGTGCTCTTTCATTTGGTCACTCAAGAGATTATAGACTGGTAAAACAAGCTGCTTTACATTCCTTCAAGACTTAGCCTGAAGGCTGCTCTCCACAGCTACCACTAGGATAGCTTTCAATAAGGTTGTCTTTAACCTACCTACCATAAGAGTCGATTTGGACTGGTGCAAGGTGCCCACTATAATTAGTGGACAGCATATGCCAGGCCAACTTCTCACATTGGTGTGCAGCGTGTGGGATTCCAGCTTGCTATTGTTTTACCAGATAATCTCAATTGAATTGATCAACTGAAAACCACTAAAGGTACCTAAGGTACATATAATTTAAGCTTAGAATATCAGTAAGTTCTACTGAACTTAGAGTTGTGTGGAAGGGATAGCACAACCCTTTCTACAACTCAAGAGAGTTTAGTAGGCCACACTAGAGTAGGTAGTGCATACACCACACCACACTAGTGATGTCTTTAAAAGCAGGATCTAGAGATGCCCTGCAGGAAGCCATTGAGCTTCCCCCCTCCAAGTATGACACACTCCCATTCTTGGAACTGAGAGCTTTGTGTAACGTGAGGAAATTAAGGACAGGACAAAGTCCCACCACCCAACACCTCCAGGAGATGTTGGTGGCTTATGATCTTAGTAAGTCCTCAGAGACTGAAGGGGTAGGAGCAGAGGGTGGGCCAGCAGATGAGGAAGGGGCCAGGGGTACTACTACCCCCAGCCCCCCTCTGAAACTGACCAGGAGGGTGACAATGACCCTGACCTGGAAAACCCAATCCCTTCTGGGGAAGATGAAGATGAGGATCTGGAGAACCACACCTTTGTCCCCCCAGGAAGGATTATGAGTGTGCTCAGAAAGTCTAGGTCTCCTTCTCAGGAGTCTAACCACTCTGGCACCTCAATAGGGAGCTCTGTTTCTTCTCACAGGAGGGAATCCTCTCATGAGAGAAGAAAGAGACTGGTCCAGTATGAGGAAACTCAACTGGAGATCAGGAAGAAGCAATTGGCTTTAGATAGAGAATCCCTAGATCTCCTTAGGGAGAGAAGAAAGTTGGGACTAGAGTCCCATGGTGGCAGCAATATCCCTAGAGATAGGGACAGGTCTTATGACCATAGAAACCTAAACAAGATTGTCCCTCCCTACCAGAGTGGGGATGACATCCACAAATGGATAACTGCACTGGAGAGGGCCTGTAAAGTTCAGAAGGTCCCCCAGAGGCAGTGGGCAGCAATCTTGTGGCTCTCCTTTGCAGACAAAGGTAGAGACAAGCTCCTCACTGTAAGAGAAGAGGATGCTGACAATTACACAGTCTTGAAGAGTGCTCTGATAGATGGGTTTGGCCTAACCACTGAACAGTATAGGTTGAAGTTCAGAGACACCCAAAAAGCTCAGACTCAAGACTGGGTTGATTTTGTAGATTGTGCTACAAAGGCTCTGGAAGGTTGGATACATGGCAACAAAGTGCATGACTTTTTAGGATTGTACAATTTGATTATGAGGGAGCAGATCCTTAATAATTGTCAAAACCAGCTTTTGCACCAGTATCTGGTGGACTCTGATCTGACCTCTCCCCAAGAATTGGGAAAGAAGGCAGACAAATGGGTCAGAACCAGAGTAAAAACTAGAAATCAGGGTGGTGACCAGAAGAAAGATTCTACTAAGTCCCAAGAGAAAGGTGGGGATAAATCTAAGGATAAGTCCCCTACAGGGCCCCAAAATTCCTCTTCTGGGGGTGGGTCCCAAACTCCTTCCTCTCCTGAAAAGAAACCATATTGCCATGTCTGTAAAAAGCCTGGGCACTGGAAAACTGATCCCAGTTGCCCCAGGATTGGCAATAAAGAAAATGTTCCTCCCACAACTACTACCACCCCTCCTGGTACTACCAGTAGTAATCCTCCAGTTGGGAGTAGTGCACCCAAAAAGTTGGGTGCTTTTGCAAGAGGAACAGAGGTGGGCCCTAGTTTAGACAGGGACCCCTCAACAGACTCCTCTGACTCTGATGGTGGTATAGGATTTGCCACCTTTACCATGGGTCCCATAGCATTGGGCAGGTACAGACTGGAGCCAATGATTAATGGTCAGAAAGCTGTGGCATTTAGGGACACAGGGGCTAGTGTCACCATGGTGGCAGGGAAACTAGTCCCCCCTCACCAGCTTTTACCTGAGTTTAAATACCAGGTGACCAACATTGATGGTGTCAGAACAGATCACCCCATGGCCATAGTCAATCTCAGCTGGGAGGGGGTCACAGGCCCAAAAGAGTGGCAGTGTCCCCAACCCTACCTGTAGATTGCCTGATGGGCAATGATTTGGAAATTTCAGCCTGGGCTGAAGTTGAACACCAAACCCATCTTAGGATGTTGGGCGTCCCTGCAGAGGTTAGTGGGGCTGTGATGGCCACAGCCCCAGCCCAAGACTTTGGAGAGATGGAGCCTGAAAGAATGGCCCACTCTCCCCCAAAAGAGAGCAAAAGGGTTGAAGAAAAGTCTTCTTCCCCCAGACAGTAGGTAAGGGTCAGCCTCCTCAGGGAACTGACCCTACCCCTAGTGAAGGAACTGCCACAGAGGTAGTCAGGCCTGGCCTGGCCACACCCCTGATGGCAGAGGACCCTTCCACGGTGGTACCCAGTCTGGAGCAGGTAACCTGCCCCTCTCTACCCTGCCTCAGTCAGCCCAGGGCTGCAGAGGTCAGGGAGGTCAGTGGACCCCCCGGGCCCCCTGTCCAGAGGAAGCCCCCCATCAGCAGATTAGGGGCAGCCAGTCTAGTAGCCCTAGCCAGGTGAAAATTCCTCTACACACTGAGGGATCCCCCATACCTTTATGTAGGGACCTCCCCCAGAAGGACTCTGGTAGGCAAGGGCAAACCTGGGACCAGAAGGTTCCAAACCTGCCATGTCCCTCCAGTGTTCCATCCAAAGGGACCCAACCCCCAGCTGTAGGCAGCCAAAGGTTGACCCTTAGAGCAAAGTGCAACTCAGTCATGGAAAGACAGGCATACATGGTGACCAGTGATCTGAGGAAACTGAGGCCAACATTCCTAGGGCCTCACTTCCCTACTCAGACACCTCTCCAGCCTTGTACTTTACCTAAGCACACCAGAGGTAGTGATTCCCCATGGTGGAGACCCTCTCATACCCTTAGGGTGAGGGATTGCTTAGTGGACCATAACATAGGGGGCAACCATGCTAGTGCAGGTGCTTCCTTATATGGCCACTTAGTCAATATAGGCTCAACTGGCCAAGGTTAGCCTTATCTCCTTTCGTTTGGGGGGTTATGTAGGAAGGTGGAATCTGACTATATGGTTGCCCCCACTTTTTTTATGGTGTTTTGCTGGTTTATGACTTAGTTGGACTGGGATCCTGCTATTCAGGGCCCCAGTCTATCTGCTTTCTCTGTAAAATGGATTCCATGTGCCTTAGGCACATCTCTGATTGGGATCTGGAGTGCCCTTATAAGTCCCTAGTATATGGTATGCTATGTACCAAGGGCATAGGTACCTCAGAGGCCTGCCAGGGGCTGCAGCATGTATTATGCCACCCCTGGAAGGCCATCCAAACTGACACCACAGGTCTGCTACTGCAGCCTGGGTAAGGTGGTGCATGCACTCCTTACTGTGATATAGGTTACCTATATCACGAAATACATACACACCTAGAAACCCATAAGTCACTCCTAAGGCAGGCCTTATCAATCCTAAAGGCAGAGTGCATGGTTCTTATGTGAGAGGGTGCCCCTGCATGAGCAGGGCCCCTCTGCAGCGTTCGGAGACCATCTCTGATGCTGTTTGTAGTGCAGCCTGACCATATACTCTTAAACGCATTATATCCTCGCGGTAAAATGCTAACTATGGAATGGCTGCACCAAAACATGTCGTGTTTGGTGTCAAACATCTTGGAATACTACCCCCCGCCAATCCTGGCGGCGGGGGTAGCATTCCACCCTTCTAGAGGGAAAGGCATGTTAACTCTGACGAGTCCGGTAACTTCTTTCCAGAGCCCTGGCATCACAAAATGGATGCTGCTGCCACAGACACGAGTCTGGCCTCCTGCTGCTGGACGAAACTCCGGCAGGGGAGGCCTGGACAATAGGTTTCCTGTCCCAGGGAGGTGTGACCACCTCCCCAGACAGGACAATGTGTATTGGGGCTGGGCGGGAGCACTTTCGGGTGCTTTGAAGTCCTGCACTGGGGGCACATTTGGTGTCCCTGTGCATACCCCAGTTCAAACCGGATCAGGGGCTTGCAGCCCCTGCTTTGGCGCGAACTGGACAAAGGGAAAGGGGTGTAGCCACCCCTCTGCCCTGACCCACCCATAGGTGGGGCCACAGAGTAGTCCATCCCCTATTTTTGGAATAAAGGTAGGAACCCAGTCCTTAGGACTTTAGATTATACCTGGACGAAACTCTGAAACAGAATCCTGGACCTTCGACGCTCTACTCACGATTAGAGGACTGAAGAATCTCCCTTGGGGTCAAGGAGTGACTCCCATGCTTGGCAGGCACCAAAGAAGCATCTGTCCGGTTCGCATCACTGAAGCTCCGTCGGACGCCGAAGTCATCGCATCACCAGAGGTGGATTCTCAGACTTCCCCGAGGCTACCCTGAGTCCCCAGCAAAGCTGAGGCCCGTGGCTATCGTGGGTAACGTGAGACCGTGACCCCTGGACACCGAGCACACTTGCAAGTGCACCATCTTCTGGGTCTCCCAAGAAGTCGTGCTTTGGGCTCCGAGTAGCCCTAGCCTCCAGCACCACCTGCACCGAAGATCACTGGCCCCCACTCCACGAGTGTCCTGTAAGCCAGCTCCACGTGCGGCGTCACGAGGCTCCTTCGCGGTCGCTAGCCCGTTGGCTAGTAGCCCTTACCGAAGGCCAATCTTTTCTTTACTTGGCAGTCTGGTTGCTCCAGGCCTGCCCTCACTTACCCTTGCTGGGTGAGTTCCCCAGACCTTGCTGGTCTGCATCATCGACGATCTACATCTTACTCGAGACTTGCCGTTGCCAAGGCCTGTTGGGTCCAATCTGGTCGCCGACACCTCTGCACTCGACAGACATCGAGCAACAGCCCGAATCCTGCTCCTGGTCGCCGACAACGCCTCCCGGACCTCGTGGCTGAAGAGTCAAGACGACCGTCAACAAACTTGAAGCACTCGACATCGGTGGGCATCTGTCCATCGCCCTCCTGGTCACTGGCTAGTGACCCAGACTCTGTCCCCTCTGCTTTCAGGTTCTTCAGAACTCCGATCCACTCTTGGATCCACCCGGACACTTTTCTCCTGGTCGCCAGCAGCACTTTGCAGCAGATCGCCATAAGAAACGACGACGAAACCCGACCCCGAAAGGCACCTATGCACCCGGCTTCCCTGGGTGAGGTAACACGAGTACTCCGGTGCTCCCGTGGGTAGAGACTCTTCAAAGTCCTAGATCTCAAAGGGTTTTGTCCTAGTCCTCTTTTAAGTGTCCCTTTCCTCTATTTTCCCGATCCCGACTTTCTCCATAGAAGTTAACGGCGTATCGCGGTTGTGTATTTACACTGCACGCGTCTCCCGTGGGTCCCCTGTGTCACTACCTTGGGTGGTTCCTTGTGGTCCAAGCACTTCTAGAGGCTCTAGGCCTAGTGTCTAGTTCAGTCGTGGTTCGCATACCATTTTATTGGTATATGGTTTGGTACGCCCCTAGGGCTCAAACGTGTATTTGTGCTATTACTGTGATTTAAGATCTTATAACCTATGTACTTCGAACTCTAGCCTCATAAAGAGACTAGAGGGGTGTGTTTAGTAATAAATACATATATTTTGAATATATACCTGGTGTGGTGCTCTTTCATTTGGTCACTCAAGAGATTATAGACTGGTAAAACAAGCTGCTTTACATTCCTTCAAGACTTAGCCTGAAGGCTGCTCTCCACAGCTACCACTAGGATAGCTTTCAATAAGGTTGTCTTTAACCTACCTACCATAAGAGTCGATTTGGACTGGTGCAAGGTGCCCACTATAATTAGTGGACAGCATATGCCAGGCCAACTTCTCACACTGCCTGTCCAGGCCGCAGAGCCACCACAATTTGTGTGTCGTCTGCATACAATGTCAGGCTGAAGCCAAAGGAACCAATTAAAAAAGCTAGGGAAGATACATATACATTAAAAAGTGTGGGGCTAAGCGAAGACCCCTGTGGCACTCCGCAAGGCAAAGAAAAAGGTCTAGAATGGAATTCACCCAGTGCCACAGTCTGGGATCTGTCCTTCAATCAATCAATCAATCATGTCATTTATAAAGTGCACTACATACCCGCGAGGGTCTCAAGGCGCTGGGGAAAGGATTTCAGGAGCTTCCATGCTTTGCCTTGGACCCCACATGCCAACAAACGGTCCATCAATACATCATGATGGACCGTATCAAAGGCCGCAGATAAGTCCAACATAATTAGGACAGCCTTACCACTGTATGCAAAAATATTTAATTTAATAAGTGCCAGTGCCTAAGGTTTGATCAGCAACCTAGAGCTGGAGCTATTGAATGTGGGTGTGCTGAATACCGAGGCTGTATAGTCTTGAATCCAACTCATGCTTCTTTAACCATCACAAGACACACAATTGATGGACGGAATGCAGAACAAATCAAAACATTCACCCCCAGTCAAGAGTTCTGGGTTAAATCCATCATTCTTTTGCTCACCATGCCACCCCAGTTTAGACCTGGCCATATGCAAATCAGTCTTGACCCTGTGCCTCATGGGAACAGTCCAGCCCGAACTGCCAAGCCAGGTCCTCCCTGGACCGGGAAACAAGCATCCTAGGACCGGTTTCGGGGTTTCACCCCTCTTCAGCCAGGATAGCTTGATTCCAGTGGCACAGTGAGCCCAGGACCCACGTCTGGGCATACCTGGCGCACTTAGGGCGAGAAAGCAAAAGACACACAATTGATGGACGGAATGCAGAACAAATCAAAACATTCACCCCCAGTCAAGAGATCTGGGTTAAATCCATCATTCTTTTGCTCACCATGCCACCCCAGTTTAGACCTGGCCATATGCAAATCAGTCTTGACCCTGTGCCTCATGGGAACAGTCCAGCCCGAACTGCCAAGCCAGGTCCTCCCTGGACCGGAAACAAGCATCCTAGGACCGGTTTCGGGGTTTCACCCCTCTTCAGCCAGGATAGCTTGATTCCAGTGGCACAGTGAGCCCAGGACCCACGTCTGGGCATACCTGGCGCACTTAGGGCGAGAAAGCAAAAGACACACAATTGATGGACGGAATGCAGAACAAATCAAAACATTCACCCCCAGTCAAGAGATCTGGGTTAAATCCATCATTCTTTTGCTCACCATGCCACCCCAGTTTAGACCTGGCCATATGCAAATCAGTCTTGACCCTGTGCCTCATGGGAACAGTCCAGCCCGAACTGCCAAGCCAGGTCCTCCCTGGACCGGAAACAAGCATCCTAGGACCGGTTTCGGGGTTTCACCCCTCTTCAGCCAGGATAGCTTGATTCCAGTGGCACAGTGAGCCCAGGACCCACGTCTGGGCATACCTGGCGCACTTAGGGCGAGAAAGCAAAAGACACACAATTGATGGACGGAATGCAGAACAAATCAAAACATTCACCCCCAGTCAAGAGATCTGGGTTAAATCCATCATTCTTTTGCTCACCATGCCACCCCAGTTTAGACCTGGCCATATGCAAATCAGTCTTGACCCTGTGCCTCATGGGAACAGTCCAGCCCGAACTGCCAAGCCAGGTCCTCCCTGGACCGGAAACAAGCATCCTAGGACCGGTTTCGGGGTTTCACCCTCTTCAGCCAGGATAGCTTGATTCCAGTGGCACAGTGAGCCCAGGACCCACGTCTGGGCATACCTGGCGCACTTAGGGCGAGAAAGCAAAAGACACACAATTGATGGACGGAATGCAGAACAAATCAAAACATTCACCCCCAGTCAAGAGATCTGGGTTAAATCCATCATTCTTTTGCTCACCATGCCACCCCAGTTTAGACCTGGCCATATGCAAATCAGTCTTGACCCTGTGCCTCATGGGAACAGTCCAGCCCAAACTGCCAAGCCAGGTCCTCCCTGGACCGGAAACAAGCATCCTAGGACCGGTTTCGGGGTTTCAACCCTCTTCAGCCAGGATAGCTTGATTCCAGTGGCACAGTGAGCCCAGGACCCACGTCTGGGCATACCTGGCGCACTTAGGGCGAGAAAGCAAAAGACACACAATTGATGGACGGAATGCAGAACAAATCAAAACATTCACCCCCAGTCAAGAGATCTGGGTTAAATCCATCATTCTTTTGCTCACCATGCCACCCCAGTTTAGACCTGGCCATATGCAAATCAGTCTTGACCCTGTGCCTCATGGGAACAGTCCAGCCCGAACTGCCAAGCCAGGTCCTCCTGGACCGGAAACAAGCATCCTAGGACCGGTTTCGGGGTTTCACCCCTCTTCAGCCAGGATAGCTTGATTCCAGTGGCACAGTGAGCCCAGGACCCACGTCTGGGCATACCTGGCGCACTTAGGGCGAGAAAGCAAAAACACAATTGATGGACGGAATGCAGAACAAATCAAAACATTCACCCCCAGTCAAGAGATCTGGGATAAATCCATCATTCTTTTGCTCACCATGCCACCCCAGTTTAGACCTGGCCATATGCAAATCAGTCTTGACCCTGTGCCTCATGGGAACAGTCCAGCCCGAACTGCCAAGCCAGGTCCTCCCTGGACCGGAAACAAGCATCCTAGGACCGGTTTCGGGGTTTCACCCCTCTTCAGCCAGGATAGCTTGATTCCAGTGGCACAGTGAGCCCAGGACCCACGTCTGGGCATACCTGGCGCACTTAGGGCGAGAAAGCAAAAGACACACAATTGATGGACGGAATGCAGAACAAATCAAAACATTCACCCCCAGTCAAGAGATCTGGGTTAAATCCATCATTCTTTTGCTCACCATGCCACCCCAGTTTAGACCTGGCCATATGCAAATCAGTCTTGACCCTGTGCCTCATGGGAACAGTCCAGCCCAAACTGCCAAGCCAGGTCCTCCCTGGACCGGAAACAAGCATCCTAGGACCGGTTTCGGGGTTTCAACCCTCTTCAGCCAGGATAGCTTGATTCCAGTGGCACAGTGAGCCCAGGACCCACGTCTGGGCATACCTGGCGCACTTAGGACGAGAAAGCAAAAGACACACAATTGATGGACGGAATGCAGAACAAATCAAAACATTCACCCCCAGTCAAGAGATCTGGGTTAAATCCATCATTCTTTTGCTCACCATGCCACCCCAGTTTAGACCTGGCCATATGCAAATCAGTCTTGACCCTGTGCCTCATGGGAACAGTCCAGCCCGAACTGCCAAGCCAGGTCCTCCCTGGACCGGAAACAAGCATCCTAGGACCGGTTTCGGGGTTTCACCCTCTTCAGCCAGGATAGCTTGATTCCAGTGGCACAGTGAGCCCAGGACCCACGTCTGGGCATACCTGGCGCACTTAGGGCGAGAAAGCAAAAGACACACAATTGATGGACGGAATGCAGAACAAATCAAAACATTCACCCCCAGTCAAGAGATCTGGGTTAAATCCATCATTCTTTTGCTCACCATGCCACCCCAGTTTAGACCTGGCCATATGCAAATCAGTCTTGACCCTGTGCCTCATGGGAACAGTCCAGCCCGAACTGCCAAGTCAGGTCCTCCCTGGACCGGAAACAAGCATCCTAGGACCGGTTTCGGGTTTCACCCTCTTCAGCCAGGATAGCTTGATTCCAGTGGCACAGTGAGCCCAGGACCCACGTCTGGGCATACCTGGCGCACTTAGGCGAGAAAGCAAAAGACACACAATTGATGGACGGAATGCAGAACAAATCAAAACATTCACCCTCAGTCAAGAGATCTGGGTTAAATCCATCATTCTTTTGCTCACCATGCCACCCCAGTTTAGACCTGGCCATATGCAAATCAGTCTTGACCCTGTGCCTCATGGGAACAGTCCAGCCCGAACTGCCAAGCCAGGTCCTCCCTGGACCGGAAACAAGCATCCTAGGACCGGTTTTGGGGTTTCACCCCTCTTCAGCCAGGATAGCTTGATTCCAGTGGCACAGTGAGCCCAGGACCCACGTCTGGGCATACCTGGCGCACTTAGGGCGAGAAAGCAAAAGACACACAATTGATGGACGGAATGCAGAACAAATCAAAACATTCACCCCCAGTCAAGAGATCTGGGTTAAATCCATCATTCTTTTGCTCACCATGCCACCCCAGTTTAGACCTGGCCATATGCAAATCAGTGTTGACCCTGTGCCTCATGGGAACAGTCCAGCCCGAACTGCCAAGCCAGGTTCTCCCTGGACCAGAAACAAGCATCCTAGGACCGGTTTCGGGGTTTCACCCCTCTTCAACCAGGATAGCTTGATTCCAGTGGCACAGTGAGCCCAGGACCCACGTCTGGGCATACCTGGCGCTCTTAGGGCGAGAAAGCAAAAGACACACAATTGATGGACGGAATGCAGAACAAATGGCATGGTGAGCAAAGAAACGATGGATTTTGGCCCAGATCTCTGTACTGGGGTGAATGTATGACATTGTTCTGCATTCTGTCCATCAATTGTTGTTTTTGCATTTGTCACCCCGAGTGGGACGGGTATGCCCAGACGTGGGTCCCGTGCTCTCCATGCCACTGGAATCAAGCTATCCTGGCTGAAGAGGGGTGAAACCCCGAAACCGGTCCTAGGATGCTTGTTTCCAGTCCAGGAGGACCTGGCCTGGCAGTTCGGGCTGGACTGTTCCCATGGGGCACAGGGTCAAGACTGATTTGCATATGGCTGGGTTCAAACTGGAATGGCATGGTGAGCAAAAAACGATGGATTTTGGCCCAGATCTCTGTACTGGGGTGAATGTATGACATTGTTCTGCATTCTGTCCTTCAATTGTTGTTTTTGCATTTGTCACCCCGAGTGGGATGGGTATGCCCAGACGTGGGTCCCGTGCTCTCCATGCCACTGGAATCAAGCTATCCTGGCAGAAGAGGAGTGAAACCCCGAAACCGGTCCTATGATGCTTGTTTCCAGTCCAGGGAGGACCTGGCCTGGCAGTTCGGGCTGGACTGTTCCCATGGGGCACAGGGTCAAGACTGATTTGCATATGGCTGGGTTCAAACTGGAATGACATGGTGAGCAAAAAAACGATGGATTTTGGCCCAGATCTCTGTACTGGGGTGAATGTATGACATTGTTCTGCATTCTGTCCATCAATTGTTGTTTTTGCATTTGTCACCCCGAGTGGGACGGGTATGCCCAGACGTGGGTCCCGTGCTCTCCATGCCACTGGAATCAAGCTATCCTGGCTGAAGAGGGGTGAAACCCCGAAACCGGTCCTAGGATGCTTGTTTCCAGTCCAGGGAGGACCTGGCCTGGCAGTTCGGGCTGGACTGTTCCCATGGGGCACAGGGTCAAGACTGATTTGCATATGGCTGGGTTCAAACTGGAATGGCATGGTGAGCAAAAAAACGATGGATTTTGGCCTAGATCTCTGTACTGGGGTGAATGTATGACATTGTTCTGCATTCTGTCCATCAATTGTTGTTTTTGCATTTGTCACCCCGAGTGGGACGGGTATGCCCAGACGTGGGTCCCGTGCTCTCCATGCCACTGGAATCAAGCTATCCTGGCTGAAGAGGGGTGAAACCCCGAAACCGGTCCTAGGATGCTTGTTTCCAGTCCAGGGAGGGCCTGGCCTGGCAGTTCAGGCTGGACTGTTCCCATGGGGCACAGGGTCAAGACTGATTTGCATATGGCTGGGTTCAAACTGGAATGGCATGGTGAGCAAAAAAACGATGGATTTTGGCCCAGATCTCTGTACTGGGGTGAATGTATGACATTGTTCTGCATTCTGTCCATCAATTGTTGTTTTTGTCTTTAACCATCACAGACACTCCCTTCCTCTTTATCGTGCTCTTGCAGGTTTTCTTTCATACCTGCTTTCTCTGCCAGTCAATATTTTTCTATCTTTCTCCTCCTCCTCCTTTCCCCCTTGTGTGATTTTCTCTCTCTCTCTTACTATGGGTCAAACTCTGATGAGCAAAAATGAGTGTTGGTTCTAAAAAATCAGATCCGGTGGGCCCTACCTGCAACTACCAGACAAAATTCAGCACTACATGCAAATATTAATTCTAATTCAAACCCAGACTCTAATTCAATTCAGAGCGTCATTGTAAGATCCAGTGAATAAGTATCAAAAAAACATGCATTGTTTTTTTTTTAATTGTTAACTTCTCCGTCAGATGGTTTACAGTTGAGATCATAGCAAGAGCAATCATGCAGCTTGACAACAAGATGCTTTCTCTAGGTGTATATATGATGTTCATACAACTCAGGTTTAGGCAGCTGTGTAACAAAGGCGCAATGGGCCCACATGCAAGGAAGGATAATGGACCCCCGTCCGTGGTCTTCATTTAGGGTCACCAGGGGTCGCAGCTACAACCTTTGACTTGCATTTGAGAACCCAGGAACTACCTTTGCAGCTCTCGCCCCAGAGGGGGCAAACACAATGCCAAGAATAGAGGGGCACTCGCCCCTATGGGCTTTGGGCCTCCACACTCCTTGTATTCTGTCCTTCCTCTAGTAGTGAAAAGTGAAAAAGTCTATTATTCACTATTTGTGGAATTGTAAAAGGAGCATCAGGAGCTGGGACGTTTTCTTCGCTGGCAGTTGTAGTAAGAAAAATAAAATTATTTTAAATGCATGTTGTATGCATGTGTGCTGTGAGAGTGTGTTTTTGACAGACAGTGTATGTATGTGTGAGCATGTGTGTGTGAGTGAATGAGAATGAGTGAGACTGAGTGACATGTAGTGAATGGAAACGTGGAAAGTGTGCAGAACCTTATGGCAACTCAGATTTATTCATATTGAACATGATAAAACTTACACAAACATATGAGGGCAACAACACAATATTCTGAAAGCTAAAGATAAATTTATTCAAATCATTCATAAAATCTAAAGAATACAAAATGTGTTAAAAACTGATTCACATCCACACTCCAATCATATCTACATTCACACTCAGTTCAACCACATAATAAAAACAAGGTACACAAACAAGAACTTGAACAAATATGTAAAGTAAAGCACTAAAGTTTGTGCTTAATACTTGTAATACAATAATGTTCCATAAGGACTAATGATATTTAACAAATAGAATTATTTGATCAGAAAAACAGTCGGTGGCTTAACAATAGAATTTCTTTCGTCATCTACGTGTGTTTCGGCACTGGGTGGCTTCTTCAGGAAAACCACTAGGAACACTTGTATGGTACCTGTAATTATATAGAAAAATATTGTCCTTAAGGGGAATATTACACAAATTAGAAGAAAATGTACAATGTTTGTGTCTATAGGCCAACTAAGATGAAAAAAAGGAAAAGAAGATGAAAGGAAGATTAATAAAACAGTGCTTGATATGTTACCAGAGGTCGAAATGAGCGGGATTAGAGGTGTACGATGTGCCCATACTTTTTTAATTTATGAAAAAACGTTCCCTACTTTTTGTGAAAAGACAGCCCTCCCAAACTGGTAATTCAGATACATTCCAATAGTTTCAATACTATAGCTGAAGTGTCATTCAGGGAGTCTCCTGTGCTGTGAAACCGAGATGGAGCAGACAGCTAAACAAGCCTTCACACCGGTGCCTGCTACCTGAAAGAAATGCAAATGTGCAAAGCTTTTTTATCTGCAAACTTAAAGAGTGTTTGGGAGCAGTACTGGTTTTAATTGATGGAATCACTCGATGCTTTGTGATCGCAAAGATTTATTCTTTTTGAGTGGTAGTGCAAGGAAGTTACCAGCTGGGCTGTGAAGTGTGTGCTTCTAAGGGACAATTATAATTTAAAAATTGCATTACGTACAATCTGGCATTACAAAAATCTACATTTTGGCAGCACCATTTTATCTTAAAACTTTATGCACATTTTGTAGCAGTTTATCTTATACTGTGGGTAATGCTAGTTTAAAATAACGACTTACATATTCATAGTGCTTTCTGTCAAATACTAGGATCTTGTAGTATTAAAGGTACACAAGTCACTGTTCTCCACTGCACCAACAAAGATTTAATTCTGTGGCTCTCTGGTTACACACCGACCTCTGCAGTGGATTAACTAACAGAGGTTTCATAATGTACTATATTGCATTTCCCAGTGATTAACGTAACTTTAAAATTTATTTTTCATTTAAGCTGTGTGTTATTTTATATGTAGCTACCTGTAAGGTGTAGGGCCCTAGGCCCCCATGCCGATAGAATAATTACGCAAAAACAGTAGCATACTATCTGGACGTGGCCCAGGGCACGTTTGTCCGGTCCCTTTTATTAGCAGGGTCACCTGACCGGTGACACCGGTGACAGATGGGTGTGGGGTGAGTGTGGAAGCCAGCCCTCAAGGAGGGGCTGGTAGAAACACAGCATTTGTAGGAACACTAGACCGTGACCAGCCAGTCACTGCACTACCTAAAGATGAAAGACCAAAAAGAGTACAGAATATTTAGGTTTTTTAACCATACATTTGACCCCCCCCCCTATAGCAGCCGATCTCTACATCCCTCCCAAACTTTATTAGAAATGGTACAATGAGTCCAACCTGTGGAAGAAAACAAAATGACAAAACAAAAACTCCGCTGAGTCTATTCAGGTTGCTCAACCCTTGCAACGAATTCCTGAAATTTACTTGCGAATGCAGTAAAGACCAACTTCCCTTTATTGATCTTTTGAGCTACACAACAGAGGATGGTCTATGCTCAGAACTATACACCAAACCAATGGCAAAAAATTTGCTCCTTTCATATGCAAGTTACCATCCGAAATCCCTACGGGACAACTTACCGTTTGGCCAATTTCTGAGGATCCGGCGAAACCGCTCTGAAGTGGCTAATTATAAGAAACATGCCTCCACCCTGGCAGGCAACCTCCTGGACCGACAATACTCCCACTCCCTGGTCCAGAGATCACTGAAAAGAGTGCGCAACAACCATCGGCAAGCTCTCCTGGAGTCCCATCCTGTTAAGGAGAACACAGACAGACTGATCTGCGTGAGCACATTCAGCAGTAGATCCAGCCTCCTCCAAAAATCAACAAGAACTGGAATATCCTTAATAAAGGCAGCGGCAGTCTGACTAGGCCAATGTTTGCTTTTAAACGCAGCACCAACCTCAGGGACTAGTTAGTCCATACGAGACCACGAGCGAAACAGGTATCCCAACAAATCACACTTTGGAACCTTCACCAATTAAGGGTCACTTTCCCTATGGCAATTGCAGTATGTGTGGACAGACATCACACACAACCACAATAAATATTGGCACAGACCTTGAATGGGAGCTAAGACACCATACCAACTGCAGCTCTGAGGGCCTGATATATTTGATCACTTGCCCCTGTGACCTCAGGTACGTTGGTATGACGAAGAGAAAGGTAAAAACACGTATGCTAGAGCATAAGAGCACTATAAGATGCAGGAAGCAGATCAACAGGCTCACTGCACATTTCCTGGAGGCAGGACACAATGCCAATGACTTTAAGTGGGTGGTTCTGGACAAACCCAACATCACCCGTGCCATTCCCAACAAGACACAGGTCCTCTTCAGAAAAGAACAACGTTGGGTGTTCAGGCTGCATACTTACACCAACGGTTTAAATGATGACATTCCCTGGTCCAGCCTTAACTAGGAGAACAGTCTTTTTGGTTGATCCTTGGTCCTCACCACCTCTGGACCCTACCTTTGGGCATTATTTATGTCTCCCACAGTGGTTCTGTACCCTTTGGTCATATCTTTGACCACAGTGAGGGTCCCTACAGTGGTCCCATACCCTTTGTCACATCCCTGTCAATGGGTTCCTTCTACACCACTGTTTTGTTCAACCACAGTTGAACCCTCTAATATGGCCGCCCCGTTTCTCCCTTCGACAGGGCTGGCTCCATGTGTGCCGTCTTTTTGGCCCTTGGATACTTGATCTGCTAGACCCTTCCAAGATGGCCGCCGCTTCCTCCATCGGCAGGACTTACATTGAGTCTGCCGTTCTTTTTGAAACTCTGATCCCAGATATCCTCTGGCATGGCTGCTTTCCAGCCCCAGCGAGCTTCTTTACTTTGTTTCCGAGTGTCAGACCACCGTGGGTGAGATCTTTGCACTCTATTTCCGGCTGTTCTGATGGGTTCGCACCACTTCAAGATGGCCCCCATGTTTACCCCCGGCGGGACTCTTCGTAGTCCGCCATCTATTGTGTATGCCTTATGGTGAGGCGGAGCCATCGGACTTCATAAGACCTCCGATGGCGGATACCCAGGATCACCTTCATCCCGGCCGCACATGGAGACTGCACAGGATCTCTCGCCGAGGTAAGCGTCAGCGGCCTGCACCGCTGTTTGTATTGCTCCACGTAGCAGCGGCGGTTTGGCTATACACTTTTACGGCGCCCCACCTTCTCATTGTGGTTTTGAATTAATTTGGCTTGAATGTGAGGACGCTTCCTACCATATTCCATTAGGTTTGGACTCATTCTGTCTCCATCCCTCCTCCCCTAGAGTACCCCGACAACGGTACATACTCATTGTAGCCTCACCACAGGAGGTGCGACATTCATTCATTAGGCGCAGTTCCACCGACCCGGTGGCCCCCCTCCTCCCCTCCAATCCATCGAGGGAAACGTCTGTCTCACCTTGATGTCCCATATCATTGTGAGCACTTTCCAGTTTTTCTCCTTCCAGGTGTCTTCTTTTTATCTTGCCCCAGATACCAGCGGCATCGGGGTGCTTGTTGCTCTGCTTCTTTGATGCTCAGAAGGCACTGTCATTTATGACCTATCTGTGTTTGGACATTTATTGTTCACTGTGTTTTTTTACTATGGGACCATAAACTGCTTACCTTTTTACAGCTGCTTATTAGTACCAGGATGTATAAATGTTACACATTTCATTTTTCTACACATACTACTTAGAGTCAACTGTATAGATATTTTTGATGTACCTATGACTGTGAATCACAGCCACACTTGCCCCCCCCCTCCCCCTCTGACCTCTTTCAGGTTTTGGAACCCACCTCGAGTGCGCCGTGGATGAGTTGCCACTAGATCCCCCCACAAGTAGGGTAAGCTCTGGAACAGCTTTTCTATTATCACTGTAGCCATTACATTTCTATAAACCTTACTAACTGGCACAACATTTAAGGAGTGTTTTTGATATGTTGTTTATGCTTGGCATTAACTCATTTTTTGTTTATAGGGACGGCGCTGAACATCAGCCCACTACGACTGATGTACCTATTCATCAGTTGTCTGTATCCTTTTCACACCGAACGCAGTTGGTACAGGTGTTGAATTTCACACACTTTCTCTTTCATTTGGTCCTGAAGAAAGCCACGGCACCTCCACGGAGGGCACTTAGGCTGAAACATGTCGACCGTATGACCACACTGAACCATGCTAGGTTAAATTCTCCAGGCATGGCTTGCTCACTTATTTTAGTCCTGACCCCCGGATGTTCTATTAAAATTGTTCTTTAACATACTAAGGAGTTAGTTTTAACTTCACATCCACCACTTCTACACACTCCCTCCACACCCGGCTCATCCGAAGGTTTTAGTACACCTCTTGCTAACCACAACTAAAAACATCCCTGAGCTCCTCCCTCACAGTGAGGAGGTTGTAGCCCGCACTGCGACCAGGTTCGCAGTGCGAGGAGGTTCCCGATGATGAAGCATGCCACCCACGGGTGGGTGAGGAAATTCGTCTTATAAAAGGGAATCCCCCACACTCCGCTCCTTCTTTTCTTTGACCCAGGGTAGCTCGGTTAGTGCTGCTACATTCTATTCAGATTGCTGGCAGGACAGGAGGAGTGGACATATGTGGCTGGGAGCACTAGGCATCACGGCACGCCTCCGTTGTTTAAGCAGACTACTCTGGGCACAAATGGCTGTGTGGATGAACTCTGGATTTCGCACTTGCAGTCCAAGTTGCCACAGTACACCTGGGCACTGTGGGTCCTGTACCACCTGGTCTCATTGTGTGGAAATCTATTCACAAATTTTACTGCTAGGGTGCATTTGGAGCAATAGTGGAGTCTGCTGCTGGTAGGTCTTCAAAGGCGCCCTTGCTCCTGGATTGCCACGGGACTGCATGGGTTGTACAGGCCTCTCATAGGCCATGCCAAGGGGTCACTGACGAACTCCCAACAGGGCCATGTCCAAGCCTCATGTGCAATCCCAAGGGTGGATCTTACAATGGTCGAGGGTGCTCTAATCAGCAGGCCTCAGGTTCACTGGGGCACACAGATGGTTCCTGGGTGGTCAGCCTCCCACAACGCCAAAGATGGCTGATTGACCTCTGGGTATTTCATGGGCACAGGGCTCCACTCTAGATGTCCGATGCTCCTTGGATGTTCTTAGTGATGCACTTGATAATGATGACACTCACAGTTATCAGTCTGTAATTTGCGGTGTGACAGGTGTTTACTACACACCTTTCTTGTCTTCCTTTATCTTCTCCGCACTCTAGTGCTGTGGCCTCGTGCCACACTTTTCTTCTCCTTTTCCATCTTCTCCGCAACATGGCAATATACTCACTTACCGCAATCTTCACCTTTTTTCTCTTCCTCTTCCAGATGTAGCCTTCTTCCATCTTGTCAAACTCTAATTCCTTCTGACCAGGCCTCTCCATGTGACGTGCACTTCACTTGGACCTACCTGGTCACGTCCTACCACTAGGACTTACTCTCTTCTGCTCTCTCTTCCAACCAGGCCTCTCACTGTGGTCTTCTCCAGGGACTTCCCTGGTCGCGTCCCATCCTCTCTGAAGGACTCGACTCTTCTTGTGGACCTCTCACAGATCATCCTGCACTGGGGACGTATTGCAGGTCTCCTCTTCATGGACCTCCCATAGGTCCCTTCATTGTGAACCTCTCATAGGGCTCCTGGTCATGGAACTCTCACAGATCTCCTCTTTGTGGACCTCTCACAGGTCTCCTCTTCATGAACCTCTCATAGATCTTCGCTTCATTGGTCACTCACACGTCTTCTCTTCATGGACCTCTCACAGGTCTTCTCTTCATGGACCTTTCACAGTCTTCTCTTCATGGACCTCTCACAGGTGTCCTCTTCGTGTTCACTTGAGGATGCACTCCTTGCGCCTCAAGGCTACGCCGTCGTAGCGCTCGGTCCTGCCTCCACTCAGGCAGGCTAAGCAGGGTCTGTCGCACCCTGTGACGACATTGGTCCTCTTCCTCGGAGGGCTCTCACTCCCAGGCTCATGCCCGTAGTGTCCGATGTCCAGCTGCAGCCCTTGACACCTCTCTGACTTCATGCCCTTTCTTTCTCTTCATGGGTGCTCTACACTGGCGCCTTGCGCTTCCATGCTTTGCGTTAGTGTGTGTTCACCACTAGGGCCTGTCTCCTTTCACCGGGTACTTTCCTTGCCGATGGGTGAACTCTGCACTCTGACAAAATTCACACTGCGCAGCGGCTGGGGACAAACATCCATCTCTTGTTGCATTTACAGGGGTTACCACTCTCCTCTGCTGCCTTTGGTGTCACTCCCTTTTTCTTTCACCATACTCTTGGCAGCTTTCCTGTTGTGGGCTTCTTTGAGCCTCTCCCTCTACTGGGGCGTACAGTCTGTCCCCATTTTCTCTCCACACTCTGCAGCCCACAGGGGTCACACTGCCCTCTCAGCAGTCTCTTGTCTTGGTAGTTCTTGCCAGTTGGTCTGTCCACCATTGCCACAGCAGCTTTCCTAGTGCTGCAGGCACTTTGCTGTGCCACAGGTGTCCTTAACTGCTGCAGTGACTACCCATGGCCACTAGGCATCACAGCAGCCCTCCTCGTAGGGCCTGGCAGCCTTTCTCCTCATTTTATATATTTTGGTTTCTCTGCCTTGGAGCCTGGCAGTTCACAAACAGTCTCTTTGAGGGGAGCTAGTCTCGTCCAAATACGCCTGTATTAGCCCGTGCTGTTTCAGTCCTCTGGGTGCCTTCACTCTGAGCACGCACTCTTCCGGAAACCTCCCTGGGCCTCAATGTGATGCAGCTGCTGATGGCACGGTGGCCCTGCGGTCACCGTCCTCCAACGGTCACAGATGCCAGCTGCACCGACAGATGAATTTGCTATGCCATGCAGCTGCATTCTCAAAAGCACCGCGGCACCCTACGCTCCCTTCTTCCGTTGCTGGGCCTGGTTCGGGTCACTCTCCTAAGTGGTGCTGCGCTTTGTTGGCAGTAGCTGGGGATTTTTGACATGCCGCTGGCTGCAGGGCAGCTTGTCCTGAACATTTACCCGGTCGGGCCGCTATACTCCTCAGCTGCTACCTCCAGAGCATCATCTCCCTAGGCACAGTTACATCAGCATAAGAGGCGGACTGGCCTCCATGCCCTGTCAGCTGTGGCAGCAGGGATGCCTCACGAGGCGCGCTAGCCTCCACTGCAACTTATTTGGCCCCCGGTCCTTTTCCTCTCCTCCGGGGGAAACGAAAACAGTGCATGGGATGCTGGTGCTGGGCTTTACTCCCTTTTGGTACGGGCCCACGGCTCCTCTTAGCCGGAGCAGCTGGCAGCAGGCGAGGCAGCTTACAAGTGCCTGAACAGGTAAGGATGCATAGACATGCCTGCGGTGCTACTGCTGCTGTGCATTTACTCCTCACTCCTGCCCCTCAAGCTGGCAGCATTACTCTGGGGCTCCTTTACCATGCTACGGGGATATCCTTCATGCTGGGCGTGGCAGAGACATCACATCTGCGAACACGGTTTTCACACGCTGAGCTCGCCAGCCACCCGCAGGCACCTCACACATAGTGCAGGCAGCAACCCATACTCAATTTCTTTTCTTGCCTGCTGCGTACATTTATGACGGCGGACTCACCTCATGCCCAGTGGTCTGGTCCTGCCTTCCTGGGCGTCATAGCAGGCACGCGGCTACAGTACATAGGGGTTGGACACTGTCCCCTTTTCACACAGCCATGGTGCTGGCAGCAGGTACGGGGGTGCGTTAGATTACCAGACTACACATCTTCTCCACCAGGAACTGCGAGTGCTGCCAGTTTACACCCGGGGCAGGTCCCACTCGTCGCCATTGTAAGGTGTAGGGCCCTAGGCCCCCATACTGATAGAATAATCACACAAACACAGTGGCATACTATCTGGAACTGGCCCAGGGCAGGTGCGCCCAGCCCCTTTTATTAGCAGGATCACCTGACCGGTGACACCTGTGATGGATGGGTGTGGGGTGAGTGTGGAAACCAGCCCGTGGAAACACAGCATTTGTAGGAACACTAGACCGTGACCACCCAGTCACTACCTAAAGATGAAAGACCAAAAAGAGTTCAGAATATTTTGGTTTTTAGTCATACCTTTGAATCCGCCCCCATTGCATGCAGAATCACAGTTCCATACTTTTTTTTATGCTCTTTGACCGCTGTATGTTAAATGGCTTTAAATTAAACAGATTGCAGGTCTAGTGGTGCCTCTATTATAAAACGAAAATTATAAGTACTTCTAACATGAGAGAGAGTAGCGGGAAATGAATTGGAAATGGCAAGAAAAGCAGACGAGACACTGGGTTAGAAATAGAAAGGAAATGAATCAGACGCTTGAGAACGAAACATGAGAAACTATAGAGGAATAAACGGAAAACACAACTGAAGCAGAAGTGAAAGTAAAAACTGCAGCGAGTTAAACTGAAAACGGCGATGGGGCCTAACTAAAATATCTTACAAGTTTAAATGCTGCTCTGAAGTATAAAATGCTCGACCTGGCTTCTCCCGCCCCTTCCCCAGCCTCCAAATCCCCCTTCGGAAAATATTCAGAAATATGGGGCATATTAGCAAGACCCACGTTAAAATTATCGCTGTTTTAGCGGCAGGAAACTGCCGCTAAAACGGCGATAAGGGGCTTGCTAATATGCGTTATGGAATTCCAATAGAAGCCCAGGTTAGATGTCCTGCACATCTAACCTGGGCTTCTATTGGAATTCTATAACGCATATTAGCAAGACCATTATCGCCGTTTTAGCAGCAGTTTCCTGCCGCTAAAACAGCGATAATTTTAACGTGGGTCTTGCTAATATGCCCCTATGTTTCTTACAATTAATGTGTAAAATGTCAATTATTTCAGACGAGCTAAAACTGTATGGTGGCTCTGGTTGATGTGGAGCTAAACGTCGACAAAACTGAATATACGCATTTTAATTTCTCACAAGAAGAATGTGAATTGTGAAATGTGAAACTGGCCCTGTGAAATGAAAATCCTTTGAAGATTTCGAGAGACCCTTGCGAAGAGCCTGATGGAAATTTAAAAAGAAGACACCACTAAGCGCCCTTCCTAAGAGAAAGTCAAGAAGGCAGCAGGGGAACCGTAATGGTGTAAGCGGACACGGTAAAGGGAATGGAGCCACTTGAAAGTCAAAATGGCGCTGTAATACCCCTGGAAAACCGAGGCAACATCTGCAGTGCTAGGAGAGTGCAAGGAAGGTCATGAAAGTTAACAGCGCTTGAAACTCCAGTATGGTAGGCGCAGGGCTTTAAGTGGGCCGGGTCTGTCCGGGTCTGAGCACCGGCAGTTATTTTCAGGGGGCCTCGAAACGGGTCTCTATCGGGCTCTATTTTCGGGCCTCGCAGAGGTAGTCCGTTTTCTTTTTTTTTTCTTACACCAAACTTATTTTGCTCCTGAGGCCGCTGACCTATGTGCACGCTGTAGATCCGTTGATGGCATTAAGATTGCATAACTTATACATCCACCTGTACATCTCTTAAAGTCTCTTCTGCTGCATGCCAGGCGTGATTGAACATTCATACATGCATGCATGTTTATTTTTAATGCAGACTGCAGTATCGCCTCCGACGTTCACTGTTGCTTTGCAGAAACGGGTTAAAACGTTGCTTGACATCATGTAGGGCTCGAAACATATTCTGAATAGTATACTTTTATGCCCATGCTTACGTGACATGCACTTGGCGAAGACTATTTGTCGGCCGCTTTTACTGGGAAATAGACCCGTTCCCATTCAAGCGAAGGGTGGAGAGCGCTGTGACATCTCTTCCGGAGACATATAAGAATACGAAGCAGGAAGACATAGAGAAGAAATCTGGAGTTGTGAATTCTCCTGCTTACCTGCATTACAGTGGAGGAGGTTTTAAATGGAAGAAAAGTAAAAAACAAAAAAACTTTTTTTAGTTTCAAGAAATGAGGACTCCCTTGTAAAGCAGAAATGTTGGAATTCAAGGGGCATATCAGCAAGGGACGGCGATAATTATCGCAAAGCGCGCTTAGCGCTAGGATAATTATCGCCGTCTATCTCTGGAATTTATCGCCCTGGTAGCGCGTTATTAACAACGCGTTACTCCAGGGCGATAAGAATTCCAGAGATAGCGAGGTTATCGCCGTTTTGCAGGGAACATCGCTAGTTTTCCAGCGATGTTCCCTGCAAAACGGGGATAACCTTGCTGATACGACCCTGTGGTCGTATCAGCAGAATCCATCTCCCATGAAAAGTATGCTTAAGTCAGGAATTTAACAGACGTTAAATTCCTGAGTTAAGGCTGAGGTAGCGCGATTATTTTTATCGCTGCACCTCCTTGTTAATATCGCGAAGCTGCCTTCGCGATATTAACATGTGTTGTTTTCACAGCCACGCCTTCTTTGCATCTCATTAGCGATGCAAGGCGAGGCTGTGAAAAACGGGCTCTACATCAAGGAAACACGCGCTAGCGTGTCCTTGATGATATTGCGATATAATTATCGCCGCTTTTCGCCCGAAAACGGACGCTAAAGCGGCGATAATTATATCGCCAGCCCTTGATAATATGCCCCTTAGTCTTTCATTAACTGAAAACAGACCTTTTTTTAAAATATCAACCACACCTGATTGTCCTTTGTTTTAAAATGTTGTCACTTTAAAACTGAACAACTCAGCAATATATGAAATAAAGAAATGACTTTGAGGTAGATTGAAATACTGTTGAAAGCTCTTTTCACAATTCTATGTGTGATTATATCTCATTTATTAAGGACATTTTTATAGCACTCATATCAGGGCCGGTGCTAGGCATGGGCAGTGTGGGCAGCTGCCAGGGCCCCGCGGCTGTTTAACTAGGATGGGGCCCCCCACGAGTCCATCATGCTTTTGAAATGGTGCCATTGTACAAGTTACAGGTGAGGAGCCCCCCTCCCTTTGGATTCGTGGTCATGGTGAACCGTGAAAGAGACTCCTCTCCTGGGCCCGGCTGCCATGGGCTGAAACGGCAACATGACACCGCATCCCTTTGAGGTGCTGCAGACTGGGCAGGGCAGGGTTTGTGGCCGTGAATAGCTTTCTCTGCATCTCTTTCTCTTAGCCTAATCGCTGCATCTGCATGATTACAGCGGTTAGGCAGCTACTTGGACTGGCGTAAGGTGTGAAGTGAGCCCTGCCCCTGCATGAATGAAACGCAGAGTATCCTGCAGGGCTCACAACAAAAAAACAGAGTGAATTCACATCAGAATGGGCGCTGCTGCTCACTTCCAATGAAGGGAAAGGGAGAAGAGCAGAAAACGGAGAGAGAGGTTATTATTCTTTTTTTTTTACAATTCTGTTTTGTTTTATTTTCCAAACAAGCATGTGCATCCAAAAGTAAAATGAACAGAGTCAAACATAAATAGTAACTGCAGTCGAGTATAATCGCTTACTGTTTTTTAATTTCATGTAATTTACAAGAAACGAAGGAATATTGAACAATTGGGTCTGTAAAAGAATAGTGGAGATGATAACATTGAGTTGGTAGGAGGGAAGGAGGGGTGACCCCACATCCATCCATACCACCACGAGGTGAGTGCAAAGAACCGTCTAAGATACACCCAAGCTATTTAACCCGTCAAACCACACACCATTCCTTGTTTTGCACATCTGAAAAGGTAGCACTACTCCCCGGCATCATGTTTGATCACATCTGAAATCCCGAATTCCTGTGTTCCTGGGTACATCTAAGGAGGTATGGTGTTCTCTTTAGCTTTTAATAAAATGATTGAGGGAGAGGCACATCTAAAAGGGGTTAGAGAAACAAAAGAAAGTAAGAGGTGGGGGAGATGATAGAGTACAGCAGAGAGGGGAGAGCTGAACATAAGGGGCAAAACAGCTATATAGAACAAGACGCTTAAGGAAAGGGAGATGGGGAAGGAGTGATGTGTATGTCATGGCAGAATCAATGAAAGAAGGGAAGAATGTTGGTTAGGCAAAAAGAATGCAAAAGTCACACAATTGATGGACGGAATGCAGAACAAATCAAAACATTCACCCCCAGTCAAAAGATCTGGGTTAAATCCATCATTCTTTTGCTCACCATGCCACCCCAGTTTAGACCTGGCCATATGCAAATCAGTCTTGACCCTGTGCCTCATGGGAACAGTCCAGCCCGAACTGCCAAGCCAGGTCCTCCCTGGACCGGAAACAAGCATCCTAGGACCGGTTTCAGGGTTTCACCCCTCTTCAGCCAGGATAGCTTGATTCCAGTGGCACAGTGAGCCCAGGACCCACGTCTGGGCATACCTGGCGCACTTGGGGCGAGAAAGCAAAAGACACACAATTGATGGACGGAATGCAGAACAAATCAAAACATTCACCCCCAGTCAAAAGATCTGGGTTAAATCCATCATTCTTTTGCTCACCATGCCACCCCAGTTTAGACCTGGCCATATGCAAATCAGTCTTGACCCTGTGCCTCATGGGAACAGTCCAGCCCGAACTGCCAAGCCAGGTCCTCCCTGGACCGGAAACAAGCATCCTAGGACCGGTTTCAGGGTTTCACCCCTCTTCAGCCAGGATAGCTTGATTCCAGTGGCACAGTGAGCCCAGGACCCACGTCTGGGCATACCTGGCGCACTTGGGGCGAGAAAGCAAAAGACACACAATTGATGGACGGAATGCAGAACAAATCAAAACATTCACCCCCAGTCAAAAGATCTGGGTTAAATCCATCATTCTTTTGCTCACCATGCCACCCCAGTTTAGATCTGGCCATATGCAAATCAGTCTTGACCCTGTGCCTCATGGGAACAGTCCAGCCCGAACTGCCAAGCCAGGTCCTCCCTGGACCGGAAACAAGCATCCTAGGACCGGTTTCAGGGTTTCACCCTCTTCAGCCAGGATAGCTTGATTCCAGTGGCACAGTGAGCCCAGGACCCACGTCTGGGCATACCTGGCGCACTTGGGGCGAGAAAGCAAAAGACACACAATTGATGGACGGAATGCAGAACAAATCAAAACATTCACCCCCAGTCAAAAGATCTGGGTTAAATCCATCATTCTTTTGCTCACCATGCCACCCCAGTTTAGACCTGGCCATATGCAAATCAGTCTTGACCCTGTGCCTCATGGGAACAGTCCAGCCCGAACTGCCAAGCCAGGTCCTCCCTGGACCGGAAACAAGCATCCTAGGACCGGTTTCAGGGTTTCACCCTCTTCAGCCAGGATAGCTTGATTCCAGTGGCACAGTGAGCCCAGGACCCACGTCTGGGCATACCTGGCGCACTTGGGGCGAGAAAGCAAAAGACACACAATTGATGGACGGAATGCAGAACAAATCAAAACATTCACCCCCAGTCAAAAGATCTGGGTTAAATCCATAATTCTTTTGCTCACCATGCCACCCCAGTTTAGACCTGGCCATATGCAAATCAGTCTTGACCCTGTGCCTCATGGGAACAGTCCAGCCCGAACTGCCAAGCCAGGTCCTCCCTGGACCGGAAACAAGCATCCTAGGACCGGTTTCAGGGTTTCACCCCTCTTCAGCCAGGATAGCTTGATTCCAGTGGCACAGTGAGCCCAGGACCCACGTCTGGGCATACCTGGCGCACTTGGGGCGAGAAAGCAAAAGACACACAATTGATGGACGGAATGCAGAACAAATCAAAACATTCACCCCCAGTCAAAAGATCTGGGTTAAATCCATCATTCTTTTGCTCACCATGCCACCCCAGTTTAGACCTGGCCATATGCAAATCAGTCTTGACCCTGTGCCTCATGGGAACAGTCCAGCCCGAACTGCGAAGCCAGGTCCTCCCTGGACCGGAAACAAGCATCCTAGGACCGGTTTCAGGGTTTCACCCCTCTTCAGCCAGGATAGCTTGATTCCAGTGGCACAGTGAGCCCAGGACCCACGTCTGGGCATACCTGGCGCACTTGGGGCGAGAAAGCAAAAGACACACAATTCCCCTAAGTGGGAAGGGTATGCCCAGACGTGGGTCCCTTGCTCACTGTGCCACTGGATTCAAGCTAGCCTGGCTGAAGAAGGGTGACATACCCTGAAACCGGTCCCAGGATGCTTGTTTCCGGTCCAGGGAGGACCTGGCCTGGCAGTTCGGTCTGGACTGTTCCCATGGGGCACAGGGTCAAGACTGATTTGCATATGGCTGGGTCCAAACTGGGGTGGTGTAGTGGGCAAAAGAACAATGGATTTAACCCAGATGTTTTGACTGGGGGAGAATGTTTGCATTGTCAGCATTCCGTCCATCATTTGTTTGCTGTAACACTAGGCAAAAAGAATAGCATGCAAAAAAATCTAACAGGCTTGGGGAGAGTGAGAGGGTGGAAGAGGAGAGAATGTTGTAAGTTACATAAAAGCAGTGGTGTAACACAAAATGATGGGGTCTCTCTCTGCAGAATGTGATAATGGGCACCTGAGTCTCCCACATCTCACAGATATTCATTGGCCCTGGGCTGAATGGGAGCCCCCTGATGGGTTGGGGGCCCTCTGAATTGTTGTGGGCGCATCTGTGCTGCCGGGGCCTGTATTGCGTCCTGGCACAAGAGCTGAAGCAAGGTAAGAGGCCAGGGAGAAGAGTGGTGAATAGCAGCGCATGTAGGGGGAAGCGGAAGCTACAGGGGCAGAAACAGCAAATGGAGGTAAGAGGTGAGAGAGAGAGAGATAAAACATGAAGAGTTGAGCATGGAGGGGAGGGGTGGACATGAAGGGGGCAGAACCAGTGAATAAAGTTAAGGCTGGAGAGAAAGATGAAAGGTGAAAGGCAGTGCTTGGATAGGAGAGGTAGATATAAGAGAAGTGGAACCATTAGGATAACTTGAGTGTCATGGAGAGGGAATGGTGAGTGTTAAATGTAAGAGGCAAGACAACCAAGAGCAGGTACGAGGCTGGGAGAGAGAGGCAGGGGAGAGGTAGATTTCAGGGAGGTAGATCTAGAGAGAAGGTTAGAGACTGCAGAGAGATGAGAGGTGAAGGGTTTAGCAGGTAGGTAAGAGGTGGGTGTAATAGAGGCAGAATTAGTGAGAAAGCTAAGAGACCATAGTAGAGATAAAGTGAAGTGTAGAGCATGGAAGGGAGACGTGGATATAAGAGGCAGACACAGTGAGACAAGGTAAGAGGCAGGGGGCTCAAATAGGAGAGGTGGATTTAAAGGGGACAGAGCAGCAAAAAATGTTAGGAGGCTGGAGGAAGAAATGAGAGGTGAAGGGCAGTACATGTATGGGTATATAGATGTAAGAGAGGCTGAACAATCAAGAAACCTTACACAGAGAAGAGAGTGGGAATGGAGAGAGGTGGATGTAGAAGGCCAGAATTGGTGAGAAAAGTAAGAGGCAGGGGGAGAGATGAGACATACAGCATGGAGGAGAAAGGTGGATATAAGAGGGACATAACGAGAAAGAGAAGCGACGAAGATGGGGATAGGAGAGCAATTGATGTAAAAGGGGTGTTGTGAGAGGCTGGCTCAGTATATGGTGCTCACTTATGTAAGTGTAGCACCCTGCTGTGATACTACATCTTATGCAAATTAGAGGGGCCTCGCATGTTCCTATCCTGCCAGGGGCCCCACAAATCCTAGGACCGGCCCTGACTCATATAACCAAGAGACCACTCCAGAGGACTAAGGAAAACTGAACAACATGACCACAAACCACTGTGAGCCCCAGATGAAAAACTGCCCTTCTGCGAAACTCCCAAACTTCCCGAGGGTGTCACAAACACATGCACTCGGCGCGGGACACATCCAATTCTCTTAAACAGCTGAGATCGATATATAAAGGTTGATGCAGGGCTTTAAGTGGGCCGGATCTGTCCGGGTCTGAGCACCGGCAGTTATTTTCAGGGGGCCTCGAAACGGGTCTCTATCAGGCTCTATTTTCGGGCCTCGCAGAGGTAGTCCGTTTTCTTTCTTTTTTTCTTGCTCCAAACTTATTTTGCTCTAGCTGGAATTGCCAGGCTAGATCCTGAGGCCGCTGACCTATGTGCATGCTGTAGATCCTTTCATGCAGATTTTTATCATATGATACAGGACTGTGGGGGAGTATCAAAGTTTAAGACAGAAAGTCCTCTCTTTAATTAATGACTTTTCAGGCACCTATCTCCGAGTCATTCTGAGTAAAGCTTTGTTTGTTGGGTAAGTTACCTAGAACTAAGGATAATAAAAAATCTTGTAATTTCATAGATTTAGCGCCTTATTTTTGGTAAGCGTAAGATTGCGATCCTGCAACCAGCCTCCAAACACACACATCCGCACCCGAGTACTTCACAGGTCTTTAAAAGACCATTTGCTTGTTAATGGGGCTTTGTTGTTTTTCACCCCTTTGTAGAGCCCCTGCAGCTCCACTCTGCCTATTGCTTGAAGAATTAGCCCACCCCCGAAATGTTTTCTTAGCACCCCCTCGAAATTTGGCTCTACTTGCGCCTCTGGGGAGGGTGTATGGCGTTATCCATACATATCTTTATTTAGACCACGCCCCTACTTGGATAGGCCACACCCCTTTAAGAGGTTTGGCCCCGCCCCTTTTAGAGCACCCCCAGGTTTTTTTTCCCACTTAAAGCCCTGGGTAGGCGCAAAGAGGGTAAGAAAAAACAAGATTGCATCTAGAGCACCAGAACAGCCACTAAAGCACCCAGAGCTGAGCTAGCAGAGTGAAAATAAATTAAAGAAAGCTGAACTAGCATCTCGAAGGCAAGATAGTGAAAAACGAAGTGGAAAATCAGGATAATGGAAACAAAGCCATGAAATTAACAGAGTGCTTGGAACACTAACATGGTGTAAGGATGACCAGGAAAAACATCTGGAAAGACAAAAAACACTATTGCACACATACGGCCAGGATAGTGCAAAGAAAGTCATAAAAGCTACAATAGTACTTGGTAGGGCAGTATGGCGCAAGGAGAGTCATCAAAGCCAATATTACATCTGGTGAACCATGCTGGTGCAAGTAGGTAGGGCCGGACTGGGAGCCCAAAACAGCCCTGGCAAGTGTGAAGCACTGCTGCTTTTGTTACTGAGGGCCGATATTGCAGCACTACTGCAAAACTGGCCCCCAGTAACAAAACCGGCCCGGACCACTAGAAAACCGGCCTCCACCCTTCCACCCTCTCGTGGAAACGCCCGATGCCCGCTACGGCCAGTCCGGCTCTGCAAGTAGGATCACCATAGCAATAAGAGCACCTGAAGAGCCAAGATGGTATAAGAAAGTCAGGCAACTCAAATAGCACCTTGAGAGCTGGGAATGTCCTAAGAAAACCTTGAAAGCTAAACTAAGAGCTTGGAAGTTAATATGTTGTAATAAGAGTCGTAAAAAGGCAATGTTGTTCCTAATAGATCCCACCAACTTCAACCACTGAGGGCGTCCAAGAGCGATGAACAAGTAAAAGACACTTTCTTTGTTTTCGCATTACCTGTAGGGCATCATGGTATTGCGCTCTCTCCAGTGTATCAACAGAGTATGCAGTTCCTCAAGAGAAGCAGAAGAGAGAATATGAGGTCAGTCAATTGTCTAAGGGAATTGAGGTGGGTCCGCTCCTTTAGGAATTAAGGCCCTCACACACCCAGATGGGTGTCATCCTTCATCATAGGGATTGCTCCTCGTCAGGCTACTGCTGCAATGCCCGATAGGCACCCGCAAAGGGGCTCTTTATTCGAGATTTTTTATTCCAAAGCTGTTATGTGAAGTGGGGGTGTAGGGCTGTGAGGTGTAGATAGGTGTAGTGAAGTGTTAGTACGTAGGAATTGTGTTGTTAAAATAGGCTAAGTAGTTCTCTGAAGCAAGTTTTATTAGGTGAGTCTATTTGTCTGATTAAAAACAGTGGTGGCTAACACTAGAGACAATGATCTCTGGTAGCTCAAAAAAGTAAGAGGTCAACATGTTTCTTGCCTAGATTGTCAAAAGTAATCAAATGGCAATTTGTCAGGACCGAAAAAATTCTCATCTACACAGTGGTTGGTGTCAAGGATAATCCAATCACAAACAAATCTAAATGTGGTGTACCTTTAAAAAGTGATACTAAATTGCTGACCAAAGTAGGGTGGCTCTCAAGCCTCCTCGAGTAGGGGCAGAGTAAATGCTCATTTAGCGCCTTCGTAGTCATGATGGTAGCACAGGACGACCTATCCAATCTCTGCTGTCTGTTCCCTTAGACAACTGACCTACTGCATATTCTCTCTTCTGCTTCTCTTGAGGAACTGCATACTCTGTTGATACACTCAATATTTATTAGGGGTGTGTACGCTGGACCTATAAGCGCCCCTGGTCTCTCTTCCTTTTTGACATATTACGCTCTCTCTGTCTAATCCACCCACTTGCAAAGTGCCTATAAAAGACATGGACCCCGATAAGGAACTCCGGAGAGAGAAATTCCACACCATTATAAGAGGTCCCGTGTTCCTACATCCAGATTTACTGGGTGCGTGGACAACAAATCTGATTTTACTGGACATAAAATCTAGCAAAACTCTGGCAAAAGACTGCATTTAATCCCTGATCCCTTCCATAACGCCTGTGCAAACATGAGACAAGGCATGAGCGAAGCATTACTTGCTCCCTGTAGGAAATTGTGCTACTGGTTGAGGGGGTGGTAGCCTGCTCAAGCAGCAACCACAATTCTCTTCAGGTTAAAACGCAATCAAACCCCATCTTAATCTGTGCTCAACCCTCTGTTAGCTTGGTACAAAAGCAGTCAGGCTCAACTTAGAGGGAATGTGCAAAGTATTTATGCAGCACTTCAAACAGTAATAAAGTGAAAACACAAGAGAAGAAAAATCCCACCCCAATTTAGAAAAATAGAGTAAAACGTGTTACATTATTTGATACTGAAACAACAACAATCCAATCAGTAGAACCGGAGATATGCAATTTTGAGGGTTTAGGTAAAAATAGTGATTCAAAGCACAAAGCACCAACTATGGTTATCTGGTCATGCCGGACCGGGCTAATGTCACAAGTTCAGGCTGAGTGTGGTGGAGCACGGGCCTGATAGAGGGACCAAGTTAGTCCCACTGAGAAATGCATCTTATATCCTGGTTGTGGTGCGCAGCGGCGATCCTGAGGAGCGATGCAAGGTCCTGTGTCGAGGATGCGTCGGGCAGTGGCAGTTCCAATGAACAGCGAGGGCTCTGATGTGGACTTGCGTCGAGGCTGCATGCTGCGATGTGGACTTACGTCGAGGCTGCTTTAATAACAGGAAGGGGTGGGAGCACACTGCTGACCTCCCAGCACAGTTCGCCCCTTAGCATTCTGGTAAATGCAGTTTGTAGTGCATGCTTACTTGGTATTTTGCTGGAGTGTTCCACCAAAGTTGGTGCAGATTAGTGCTGTCATCTCTAAAGCCATTGAGCTGACGAGCTTGTGGAGATGCACCTGTGCGCCTGTGAGAGGTACTGAGACCTGTAAGAATTGTGGCAACCTGCTCAGCCACCCCAAATGAAAATCGTTTTTTGATCTCTACTGATGACGGATAACATCCAGAAACACATGTGTCTAGAGATGTACAGCACTAACCTGCACCAATTTTGGTGGAACACTCCAGAAAAATACCAAGTAAGCGTGCACTACAAACTGCATTTACCATAATGCTAAGGGGCGAACTGTGCTGGGAGGTCAGCAGTGTGCTCCCACCCCTTCCTGTTTGAAAAGGCTCCCTTGAGCCATTGAGCTGACGAGCTTGTGGAGATGCACCTGTGCGCCTGTGAGAGGTACTGAGACCTGTAAGAATTGTGGCAACCTGCTCAGCCACCCCAAATGAAAATCGTTTTTTGATCTCTACTGATGACGGATAACATCCAGAAACACATGTGTCTAGAGATGTACAGCACTAACCTGCACCAATTTTGGTGGAACACTCCAGAAAAATACCAAGTAAGCGTGCACTACAAACTGCATTTACCATAATGCTAAGGGGCGAACTGTGCTGGGAGGTCAGCAGTGTGCTCCCACCCCTTCCTGTTTGAAAAGGCTCCCTTGAGCCATTGAGCTGACGAGCTTGTGGAGATGCACCTGTGCGCCTGTGAGAGGTACTGAGACCTGTAAGAATTGTGGCAACCTGCTCAGCCACCCCAAATGAAAATCGTTTTTTGATCTCTACTGATGACGGATAACATCCAGAAACACATGTGTCTAGAGATGTACAGCACTAACCTGCACCAATTTTGGTGGAACACTCCAGAAAAATACCAAGTAAGCGTGCACTACAAACTGCATTTACCATAATGCTAAGGGGCGAACTGTGCTGGGAGGTCAGCAGTGTGCTCCCACCCCTTCCTGTTTGAAAAGGCTCCCTTGAGCCATTGAGCTGACGAGCTTGTGGAGATGCACCTGTGCGCCTGTGAGAGGTACTGAGACCTGTAAGAATTGTGGCAACCTGCTCAGCCACCCCAAATGAAAATCGTTTTTTGATCTCTACTGATGACGGATAACATCCAGAAACACATGTGTCTAGAGATGTACAGCACTAACCTGCACCAATTTTGGTGGAACACTCCAGAAAAATACCAAGTAAGCGTGCACTACAAACTGCATTTACCATAATGCTAAGGGGCGAACTGTGCTGGGAGGTCAGCAGTGTGCTCCCACCCCTTCCTGTTTGAAAAGGCTCCCTTGAGCCATTGAGCTGACGAGCTTGTGGAGATGCACCTGTGCGCCTGTGAGAGGTACTGAGACCTGTAAGAATTGTGGCAACCTGCTCAGCCACCCCAAATGAAAATCGTTTTTTGATCTCTACTGATGACGGATAACATCCAGAAACACATGTGTCTAGAGATGTACAGCACTAACCTGCACCAATTTTGGTGGAACACTCCAGAAAAATACCAAGTAAGCGTGCACTACAAACTGCATTTACCATAATGCTAAGGGGCGAACTGTGCTGGGAGGTCAGCAGTGTGCTCCCACCCCTTCCTGTTTGAAAAGGCTCCCTTGAGCCATTGAGCTGACGAGCTTGTGGAGATGCACCTGTGCGCCTGTGAGAGGTACTGAGACCTGTAAGAATTGTGGCAACCTGCTCAGCCACCCCAAATGAAAATCGTTTTTTGATCTCTACTGATGACGGATAACATCCAGAAACACATGTGTCTAGAGATGTACAGCACTAACCTGCACCAATTTTGGTGGAACACTCCAGAAAAATACCAAGTAAGCGTGCACTACAAACTGCATTTACCATAATGCTAAGGGGCGAACTGTGCTGGGAGGTCAGCAGTGTGCTCCCACCCCTTCCTGTTTGAAAAGGCTCCCTTGAGCCATTGAGCTGACGAGCTTGTGGAGATGCACCTGTGCGCCTGTGAGAGGTACTGAGACCTGTAAGAATTGTGGCAACCTGCTCAGCCACCCCAAATGAAAATCGTTTTTTGATCTCTACTGATGACGGATAACATCCAGAAACACATGTGTCTAGAGATGTACAGCACTAACCTGCACCAATTTTGGTGGAACACTCCAGAAAAATACCAAGTAAGCGTGCACTACAAACTGCATTTACCATAATGCTAAGGGGCGAACTGTGCTGGGAGGTCAGCAGTGTGCTCCCACCCCTTCCTGTTTGAAAAGGCTCCCTTGAGCCATTGAGCTGACGAGCTTGTGGAGATGCACCTGTGCGCCTGTGAGAGGTACTGAGACCTGTAAGAATTGTGGCAACCTGCTCAGCCACCCCAAATGAAAATCGTTTTTTGATCTCTACTGATGACGGATAACATCCAGAAACACATGTGTCTAGAGATGTACAGCACTAACCTGCACCAATTTTGGTGGAACACTCCAGAAAAATACCAAGTAAGCGTGCACTACAAACTGCATTTACCATAATGCTAAGGGGCGAACTGTGCTGGGAGGTCAGCAGTGTGCTCCCACCCCTTCCTGTTTGAAAAGGCTCCCTTGAGCCATTGAGCTGACGAGCTTGTGGAGATGCACCTGTGCGCCTGTGAGAGGTACTGAGACCTGTAAGAATTGTGGCAACCTGCTCAGCCACCCCAAATGAAAATCGTTTTTTGATCTCTACTGATGACGGATAACATCCAGAAACACATGTGTCTAGAGATGTACAGCACTAACCTGCACCAATTTTGGTGGAACACTCCAGAAAAATACCAAGTAAGCGTGCACTACAAACTGCATTTACCATAATGCTAAGGGGCGAACTGTGCTGGGAGGTCAGCAGTGTGCTCCCACCCCTTCCTGTTTGAAAAGGCTCCCTTGAGCCATTGAGCTGACGAGCTTGTGGAGATGCACCTGTGCGCCTGTGAGAGGTACTGAGACCTGTAAGAATTGTGGCAACCTGCTCAGCCACCCCAAATGAAAATCGTTTTTTGATCTCTACTGATGACGGATAACATCCAGAAACACATGTGTCTAGAGATGTACAGCACTAACCTGCACCAATTTTGGTGGAACACTCCAGAAAAATACCAAGTAAGCGTGCACTACAAACTGCATTTACCATAATGCTAAGGGGCGAACTGTGCTGGGAGGTCAGCAGTGTGCTCCCACCCCTTCCTGTTTGAAAAGGCTCCCTTGAGCCATTGAGCTGACGAGCTTGTGGAGATGCACCTGTGCGCCTGTGAGAGGTACTGAGACCTGTAAGAATTGTGGCAACCTGCTCAGCCACCCCAAATGAAAATCGTTTTTTGATCTCTACTGATGACGGATAACATCCAGAAACACATGTGTCTAGAGATGTACAGCACTAACCTGCACCAATTTTGGTGGAACACTCCAGAAAAATACCAAGTAAGCGTGCACTACAAACTGCATTTACCATAATGCTAAGGGGCGAACTGTGCTGGGAGGTCAGCAGTGTGCTCCCACCCCTTCCTGTTTGAAAAGGCTCCCTTGAGCCATTGAGCTGACGAGCTTGTGGAGATGCACCTGTGCGCCTGTGAGAGGTACTGAGACCTGTAAGAATTGTGGCAACCTGCTCAGCCACCCCAAATGAAAATCGTTTTTTGATCTCTACTGATGACGGATAACATCCAGAAACACATGTGTCTAGAGATGTACAGCACTAACCTGCACCAATTTTGGTGGAACACTCCAGAAAAATACCAAGTAAGCGTGCACTACAAACTGCATTTACCATAATGCTAAGGGGCGAACTGTGCTGGGAGGTCAGCAGTGTGCTCCCACCCCTTCCTGTTTGAAAAGGCTCCCTTGAGCCATTGAGCTGACGAGCTTGTGGAGATGCACCTGTGCGCCTGTGAGAGGTACTGAGACCTGTAAGAATTGTGGCAACCTGCTCAGCCACCCCAAATGAAAATCGTTTTTTGATCTCTACTGATGACGGATAACATCCAGAAACACATGTGTCTAGAGATGTACAGCACTAACCTGCACCAATTTTGGTGGAACACTCCAGAAAAATACCAAGTAAGCGTGCACTACAAACTGCATTTACCATAATGCTAAGGGGCGAACTGTGCTGGGAGGTCAGCAGTGTGCTCCCACCCCTTCCTGTTTGAAAAGGCTCCCTTGAGCCATTGAGCTGACGAGCTTGTGGAGATGCACCTGTGCGCCTGTGAGAGGTACTGAGACCTGTAAGAATTGTGGCAACCTGCTCAGCCACCCCAAATGAAAATCGTTTTTTGATCTCTACTGATGACGGATAACATCCAGAAACACATGTGTCTAGAGATGTACAGCACTAACCTGCACCAATTTTGGTGGAACACTCCAGAAAAATACCAAGTAAGCGTGCACTACAAACTGCATTTACCATAATGCTAAGGGGCGAACTGTGCTGGGAGGTCAGCAGTGTGCTCCCACCCCTTCCTGTTTGAAAAGGCTCCCTTGAGCCATTGAGCTGACGAGCTTGTGGAGATGCACCTGTGCGCCTGTGAGAGGTACTGAGACCTGTAAGAATTGTGGCAACCTGCTCAGCCACCCCAAATGAAAATCGTTTTTTGATCTCTACTGATGACGGATAACATCCAGAAACACATGTGTCTAGAGATGTACAGCACTAACCTGCACCAATTTTGGTGGAACACTCCAGAAAAATACCAAGTAAGCGTGCACTACAAACTGCATTTACCATAATGCTAAGGGGCGAACTGTGCTGGGAGGTCAGCAGTGTGCTCCCACCCCTTCCTGTTTGAAAAGGCTCCCTTGAGCCATTGAGCTGACGAGCTTGTGGAGATGCACCTGTGCGCCTGTGAGAGGTACTGAGACCTGTAAGAATTGTGGCAACCTGCTCAGCCACCCCAAATGAAAATCGTTTTTTGATCTCTACTGATGACGGATAACATCCAGAAACACATGTGTCTAGAGATGTACAGCACTAACCTGCACCAATTTTGGTGGAACACTCCAGAAAAATACCAAGTAAGCGTGCACTACAAACTGCATTTACCATAATGCTAAGGGGCGAACTGTGCTGGGAGGTCAGCAGTGTGCTCCCACCCCTTCCTGTTTGAAAAGGCTCCCTTGAGCCATTGAGCTGACGAGCTTGTGGAGATGCACCTGTGCGCCTGTGAGAGGTACTGAGACCTGTAAGAATTGTGGCAACCTGCTCAGCCACCCCAAATGAAAATCGTTTTTTGATCTCTACTGATGACGGATAACATCCAGAAACACATGTGTCTAGAGATGTACAGCACTAACCTGCACCAATTTTGGTGGAACACTCCAGAAAAATACCAAGTAAGCGTGCACTACAAACTGCATTTACCATAATGCTAAGGGGCGAACTGTGCTGGGAGGTCAGCAGTGTGCTCCCACCCCTTCCTGTTTGAAAAGGCTCCCTTGAGCCATTGAGCTGACGAGCTTGTGGAGATGCACCTGTGCGCCTGTGAGAGGTACTGAGACCTGTAAGAATTGTGGCAACCTGCTCAGCCACCCCAAATGAAAATCGTTTTTTGATCTCTACTGATGACGGATAACATCCAGAAACACATGTGTCTAGAGATGTACAGCACTAACCTGCACCAATTTTGGTGGAACACTCCAGAAAAATACCAAGTAAGCGTGCACTACAAACTGCATTTACCATAATGCTAAGGGGCGAACTGTGCTGGGAGGTCAGCAGTGTGCTCCCACCCCTTCCTGTTTGAAAAGGCTCCCTTGAGCCATTGAGCTGACGAGCTTGTGGAGATGCACCTGTGCGCCTGTGAGAGGTACTGAGACCTGTAAGAATTGTGGCAACCTGCTCAGCCACCCCAAATGAAAATCGTTTTTTGATCTCTACTGATGACGGATAACATCCAGAAACACATGTGTCTAGAGATGTACAGCACTAACCTGCACCAATTTTGGTGGAACACTCCAGAAAAATACCAAGTAAGCGTGCACTACAAACTGCATTTACCATAATGCTAAGGGGCGAACTGTGCTGGGAGGTCAGCAGTGTGCTCCCACCCCTTCCTGTTTGAAAAGGCTCCCTTGAGCCATTGAGCTGACGAGCTTGTGGAGATGCACCTGTGCGCCTGTGAGAGGTACTGAGACCTGTAAGAATTGTGGCAACCTGCTCAGCCACCCCAAATGAAAATCGTTTTTTGATCTCTACTGATGACGGATAACATCCAGAAACACATGTGTCTAGAGATGTACAGCACTAACCTGCACCAATTTTGGTGGAACACTCCAGAAAAATACCAAGTAAGCGTGCACTACAAACTGCATTTACCATAATGCTAAGGGGCGAACTGTGCTGGGAGGTCAGCAGTGTGCTCCCACCCCTTCCTGTTTGAAAAGGCTCCCTTGAGCCATTGAGCTGACGAGCTTGTGGAGATGCACCTGTGCGCCTGTGAGAGGTACTGAGACCTGTAAGAATTGTGGCAACCTGCTCAGCCACCCCAAATGAAAATCGTTTTTTGATCTCTACTGATGACGGATAACATCCAGAAACACATGTGTCTAGAGATGTACAGCACTAACCTGCACCAATTTTGGTGGAACACTCCAGAAAAATACCAAGTAAGCGTGCACTACAAACTGCATTTACCATAATGCTAAGGGGCGAACTGTGCTGGGAGGTCAGCAGTGTGCTCCCACCCCTTCCTGTTTGAAAAGGCTCCCTTGAGCCATTGAGCTGACGAGCTTGTGGAGATGCACCTGTGCGCCTGTGAGAGGTACTGAGACCTGTAAGAATTGTGGCAACCTGCTCAGCCACCCCAAATGAAAATCGTTTTTTGATCTCTACTGATGACGGATAACATCCAGAAACACATGTGTCTAGAGATGTACAGCACTAACCTGCACCAATTTTGGTGGAACACTCCAGAAAAATACCAAGTAAGCGTGCACTACAAACTGCATTTACCATAATGCTAAGGGGCGAACTGTGCTGGGAGGTCAGCAGTGTGCTCCCACCCCTTCCTGTTTGAAAAGGCTCCCTTGAGCCATTGAGCTGACGAGCTTGTGGAGATGCACCTGTGCGCCTGTGAGAGGTACTGAGACCTGTAAGAATTGTGGCAACCTGCTCAGCCACCCCAAATGAAAATCGTTTTTTGATCTCTACTGATGACGGATAACATCCAGAAACACATGTGTCTAGAGATGTACAGCACTAACCTGCACCAATTTTGGTGGAACACTCCAGAAAAATACCAAGTAAGCGTGCACTACAAACTGCATTTACCATAATGCTAAGGGGCGAACTGTGCTGGGAGGTCAGCAGTGTGCTCCCACCCCTTCCTGTTTGAAAAGGCTCCCTTGAGCCATTGAGCTGACGAGCTTGTGGAGATGCACCTGTGCGCCTGTGAGAGGTACTGAGACCTGTAAGAATTGTGGCAACCTGCTCAGCCACCCCAAATGAAAATCGTTTTTTGATCTCTACTGATGACGGATAACATCCAGAAACACATGTGTCTAGAGATGTACAGCACTAACCTGCACCAATTTTGGTGGAACACTCCAGAAAAATACCAAGTAAGCGTGCACTACAAACTGCATTTACCATAATGCTAAGGGGCGAACTGTGCTGGGAGGTCAGCAGTGTGCTCCCACCCCTTCCTGTTTGAAAAGGCTCCCTTGAGCCATTGAGCTGACGAGCTTGTGGAGATGCACCTGTGCGCCTGTGAGAGGTACTGAGACCTGTAAGAATTGTGGCAACCTGCTCAGCCACCCCAAATGAAAATCGTTTTTTGATCTCTACTGATGACGGATAACATCCAGAAACACATGTGTCTAGAGATGTACAGCACTAACCTGCACCAATTTTGGTGGAACACTCCAGAAAAATACCAAGTAAGCGTGCACTACAAACTGCATTTACCATAATGCTAAGGGGCGAACTGTGCTGGGAGGTCAGCAGTGTGCTCCCACCCCTTCCTGTTTGAAAAGGCTCCCTTGAGCCATTGAGCTGACGAGCTTGTGGAGATGCACCTGTGCGCCTGTGAGAGGTACTGAGACCTGTAAGAATTGTGGCAACCTGCTCAGCCACCCCAAATGAAAATCGTTTTTTGATCTCTACTGATGACGGATAACATCCAGAAACACATGTGTCTAGAGATGTACAGCACTAACCTGCACCAATTTTGGTGGAACACTCCAGAAAAATACCAAGTAAGCGTGCACTACAAACTGCATTTACCATAATGCTAAGGGGCGAACTGTGCTGGGAGGTCAGCAGTGTGCTCCCACCCCTTCCTGTTTGAAAAGGCTCCCTTGAGCCATTGAGCTGACGAGCTTGTGGAGATGCACCTGTGCGCCTGTGAGAGGTACTGAGACCTGTAAGAATTGTGGCAACCTGCTCAGCCACCCCAAATGAAAATCGTTTTTTGATCTCTACTGATGACGGATAACATCCAGAAACACATGTGTCTAGAGATGTACAGCACTAACCTGCACCAATTTTGGTGGAACACTCCAGAAAAATACCAAGTAAGCGTGCACTACAAACTGCATTTACCATAATGCTAAGGGGCGAACTGTGCTGGGAGGTCAGCAGTGTGCTCCCACCCCTTCCTGTTTGAAAAGGCTCCCTTGAGCCATTGAGCTGACGAGCTTGTGGAGATGCACCTGTGCGCCTGTGAGAGGTACTGAGACCTGTAAGAATTGTGGCAACCTGCTCAGCCACCCCAAATGAAAATCGTTTTTTGATCTCTACTGATGACGGATAACATCCAGAAACACATGTGTCTAGAGATGTACAGCACTAACCTGCACCAATTTTGGTGGAACACTCCAGAAAAATACCAAGTAAGCGTGCACTACAAACTGCATTTACCATAATGCTAAGGGGCGAACTGTGCTGGGAGGTCAGCAGTGTGCTCCCACCCCTTCCTGTTTGAAAAGGCTCCCTTGAGCCATTGAGCTGACGAGCTTGTGGAGATGCACCTGTGCGCCTGTGAGAGGTACTGAGACCTGTAAGAATTGTGGCAACCTGCTCAGCCACCCCAAATGAAAATCGTTTTTTGATCTCTACTGATGACGGATAACATCCAGAAACACATGTGTCTAGAGATGTACAGCACTAACCTGCACCAATTTTGGTGGAACACTCCAGAAAAATACCAAGTAAGCGTGCACTACAAACTGCATTTACCATAATGCTAAGGGGCGAACTGTGCTGGGAGGTCAGCAGTGTGCTCCCACCCCTTCCTGTTTGAAAAGGCTCCCTTGAGCCATTGAGCTGACGAGCTTGTGGAGATGCACCTGTGCGCCTGTGAGAGGTACTGAGACCTGTAAGAATTGTGGCAACCTGCTCAGCCACCCCAAATGAAAATCGTTTTTTGATCTCTACTGATGACGGATAACATCCAGAAACACATGTGTCTAGAGATGTACAGCACTAACCTGCACCAATTTTGGTGGAACACTCCAGAAAAATACCAAGTAAGCGTGCACTACAAACTGCATTTACCATAATGCTAAGGGGCGAACTGTGCTGGGAGGTCAGCAGTGTGCTCCCACCCCTTCCTGTTTGAAAAGGCTCCCTTGAGCCATTGAGCTGACGAGCTTGTGGAGATGCACCTGTGCGCCTGTGAGAGGTACTGAGACCTGTAAGAATTGTGGCAACCTGCTCAGCCACCCCAAATGAAAATCGTTTTTTGATCTCTACTGATGACGGATAACATCCAGAAACACATGTGTCTAGAGATGTACAGCACTAACCTGCACCAATTTTGGTGGAACACTCCAGAAAAATACCAAGTAAGCGTGCACTACAAACTGCATTTACCATAATGCTAAGGGGCGAACTGTGCTGGGAGGTCAGCAGTGTGCTCCCACCCCTTCCTGTTTGAAAAGGCTCCCTTGAGCCATTGAGCTGACGAGCTTGTGGAGATGCACCTGTGCGCCTGTGAGAGGTACTGAGACCTGTAAGAATTGTGGCAACCTGCTCAGCCACCCCAAATGAAAATCGTTTTTTGATCTCTACTGATGACGGATAACATCCAGAAACACATGTGTCTAGAGATGTACAGCACTAACCTGCACCAATTTTGGTGGAACACTCCAGAAAAATACCAAGTAAGCGTGCACTACAAACTGCATTTACCATAATGCTAAGGGGCGAACTGTGCTGGGAGGTCAGCAGTGTGCTCCCACCCCTTCCTGTTTGAAAAGGCTCCCTTGAGCCATTGAGCTGACGAGCTTGTGGAGATGCACCTGTGCGCCTGTGAGAGGTACTGAGACCTGTAAGAATTGTGGCAACCTGCTCAGCCACCCCAAATGAAAATCGTTTTTTGATCTCTACTGATGACGGATAACATCCAGAAACACATGTGTCTAGAGATGTACAGCACTAACCTGCACCAATTTTGGTGGAACACTCCAGAAAAATACCAAGTAAGCGTGCACTACAAACTGCATTTACCATAATGCTAAGGGGCGAACTGTGCTGGGAGGTCAGCAGTGTGCTCCCACCCCTTCCTGTTTGAAAAGGCTCCCTTGAGCCATTGAGCTGACGAGCTTGTGGAGATGCACCTGTGCGCCTGTGAGAGGTACTGAGACCTGTAAGAATTGTGGCAACCTGCTCAGCCACCCCAAATGAAAATCGTTTTTTGATCTCTACTGATGACGGATAACATCCAGAAACACATGTGTCTAGAGATGTACAGCACTAACCTGCACCAATTTTGGTGGAACACTCCAGAAAAATACCAAGTAAGCGTGCACTACAAACTGCATTTACCATAATGCTAAGGGGCGAACTGTGCTGGGAGGTCAGCAGTGTGCTCCCACCCTTTCCTGTTACGTCGAGGCTGCGTCACACTGCATCAGTTCCAATGTGGAGCTGCGAGGTCCGTGTCGAGGATTCGTTGTGCAGCGGTGACTCAGATTAGTAGCGAGGGCAGTGATGTAGGCTTGCGGCCAGACTTTGTCATGTTGCATTGGTCTTTATGAGGTGCTGTGAGTACCTGCATCGGTTTGCGTTGCGCTGAGTTGGCTCTGGTATAGACCAAAGCTGGGCTGACAGACCAAACTTGGTCCCACTTCCAAGGGTCCAGGACTGGCGGGGCACCACTTTGGGGGTTAAAACTCACAGTGGGCAGAGTCCATGATCAGAGGTCAAGAAAGTTGAGACCTTTTCCGTTCTTGATACTCTGATAAGGAGGTCAGCCAACTAGACCTTGCAATCACTGTGGAGGTCCTGGGTTCAAGATGCAGGGCAAGTTCTTCTCACTCAGGCACCACGCCAGCAGAGTAGCAGGTCAGAAGGGCATTCCTTATGGCAGCAGAGCAGCACATCAGTCCTTCTGAGTCTTTCACAGGTCCAGAAATGTAATGAAGAGTTGGGTCTAAGGGTCCACTATTTATACCTGGTGATAACATTGAAGTGGGGGAAGATTATACAGTCCTCCCCCTACAGAGGTGTCTGGTATTTCCTGCCTCCTTGTCCTGGCCCTAGCCTGTCTGGGGGCACAAAAGACTAGTGTGAAACCCTTTTGTGAGTGTGCTGAGGTAGAGCCTTTGTGATATGCATCTGTGATAGGGGACAGTTCCACCTCACTATCAAGTCAGAGATGGCCCATTCTGCCAGCACCTATTCCCCCTTTGTCTCACTGTCTGGGAGCAATACACAAAGACCAACAGCCAGCTACACCTAGCCATGTGACCCAGGATACAGGCTGCAAGCACCAAATGGTTAGGACAAGAAAATGCAGACTTTCTAAAAGTGACATTTTCAGAATTGTGACATACAATCAAGCTTTACCATTATAGAGGGTTTTAAATTACAATTCTTTAGGGACCAAATTCGACATTCCTACCTGTTCCCATTTGAAAGTTATCACTTATCAAATGAATAAGTTAAACCAATGCTATCCTTTGGGAGAGGCAGGCATTCCAGTTGTGAAAAACGAGTTGAACAGTTTTTCACTTCAAGGACATATAAAATTTAAAAGTGCATGTCCAACAGTTTTAAATACACTGTACCCTGTACTATGGGATGTTTAGGGCCTACCCTAGGAGTCACTTCCATGTATGAGAAAGAAAGGTTTAGACCTGGCAAAATGTTTATTTTGCCACGTCGAAATGACAGTTTAAAACTGCAAAGACAGGCTGCAATGGCAGGCCTGAGATGTTTAAAAAGGCTACTTATGTGGGCGGCACAAAAAGTGCTACAGGCCCACTAGTAGTGTTTTATTCATAGGTCCTGGGTACATGTAGTACCACTTTACTATGGACTTACAAGCACATTAAATGTGACAATTGAGTGTAGGCCAATTTCACCATGTTTAAGGGAGAGTGCACAAGCACTTTAGCACTAGTTAGCAGTGGTAAAGCCAACCAAAACTGGTTCAGAAAACAGGAGGGTTAAGGCAAAAAGTCTGGGGAGGACCTTGCAGAGAAGGCCAAATCCAACACGACCCCCTCCAGCCAAAAGCCAGGGTAGATTAATCAATACCATGATGGGCTTTCCTGCTTATGCGATAGAACGTGGGCGAAGACCCTCTAAAGCAGTGGCACTTATCAGTTCTATGCTCCTCTGAACTCAGTTGGTTCCCGCTGTCTACACTTTCCTGAGCCACTGAACTGACCCATGGGGAACCCTTCTCTTCATCTGTGGACCCCATCTGTGCAGCACCTAACCTTAACTTGCTCACAGATGCATCCCAGTAGGCAAACAGTAGTAGTAGTAGTAGTAGTAGTCTTTATTCGGTTTTAAAACAAAACCATAAAAGCACATTTAAAAATACAGTTTAAAAATATAACAAAATTGCCCTTACGAGTACTTAAGTGTATAAACTGTCAGCATAATACATTGAACCCAATACGGCTGTACATAAATTCATCTAAAAACATGTCAAAATACAGTACATCCTAATCAATCAATAATAAAGTGCTTGATGTGCATTAGCTTCCTATAATTACATCCAAACAAGCATTAAGGAACATCAAATTAAACTGGCCAAAAATATTAAAAGCACATACTTTGAATTAGGCTAAAATGCTACTACTTATGCATTATAAGAAGTGCAATATTGCGTGGGACAACAGGTACTCCTATACTATCAGGTTGTATATTCTTAAACCTCTGCCACTATGCATGCAACAGATATCTAGACAGGGCAAAGATGAGCCATCCTGTGGTGTCACTATGAAGAATCCTAGTTATAGGCCACATTTGTCTAGTTGATAAAATACGACAAATTGGAATTAGCCACGTTTTGCCTGATGTTGATGTAAGGTGCACAGAGGCATAAAAATGCTCTTCTGTTTTGGGACTTGCAAGGCAAGATGGGCAATTTGATAAAATAGTACAACCCTTATATTTGCTGCAAAAGTAATTTACTGGTAAAATACCATACCTAAATTGTAAATATAGAGATTTTGCTTGCGGGAGTTCAATCTGGGTCAAGGATTCCTTGCTGTGCATGTCATCTTTAAAACTTAAAATCCTTCTTGTTGACTCCCCAGCCATGCTAAGATTCAACCAAAGACCATGAATGTGGTGCCAGTATATTTTTTTAGGCAGGTCAGGGTGTCTTTACTGATGCTACCTGGATTGGACCACAGTTCATTCATGCCAAGTTTGTGCACCCATGTATTGACATATTGAAGCTAGGGTATACGCCTAGTAATGTCAAGAGGGATTACTTCAGAAAAGGATTGTCTCATAAGGAGCGGGGAGTTGTTTACCCATACTCGGATCCAATAGGCCAGGGGACTGAATGCCGCCATATACAATATCTTTTTAAGCCCAAGAACCAATCGACTGCAGTTTAAGGGCAAGTTCCGGGGTAATTAGAGAATCAATCTCACGAAGGTGTTTTCAGTCCTTTCTATAGACCCTATGTTGTGCAGACCACAGATCTCGGCTCCATACAGCGTTTCTCCTACTGCCTTGATACGATACATTTCAATTGCCGGTGTAACTGGCCTACAAGTAGAGGATTTCAATTTTTTTAACCGGGGCTGAGCTAACATGCTGCAGGGATAGCTGACTCCTGAAAATTTGAGGAGCCCATGATAATGAATTTGCTAACCTAAACCCTAAGAATCAAATTGCTTGACTTGCTCCAAAAAAGAATCACCCAGTTTACCCTTGCCCCTGAAAGACTCATGAGGATTAAATGCCATAAATTTAGTCTTGTCAACATTAACCTCAAGTCCTAGTTCCTCGCATGAAATGAAAACTGATCCAAAACATTTTGCAACCCCAGTGGGGTCTGGGAAATAAGAAGAATGTCGTCTGCAAATAATAGGGACGTGACTGTGTGGCCAGCTATATTGGGGGGATCACCACTGCAGTTGGCTAAGGGGTTTATCAGCCTGTTAATGTATAGGGTAAACAGGGTTGGTGCCAATACACATTCTTGCCGCACCCCTCTGTTCACCCTTATATGCTGAGTTAATTCACCGTTACGGCCCTTGGACAAAATTATCCTTATGGAGTCTAATAATTATTTGCAATAGGTAATTCGGAATGCCTAGCTGCTCTTGGACTGCCCACATTTTCTCTCTTGGTACCCAGGTCGAATGCGGCCCTTAAATCCACAACCACGACGTATATGTGTTCTCTTCTGATATTTTTACATATTTCCCTAAAATTAATAAAAACCTGAATAGTTGGTCGGTAGTGCTTGTGTTTTCCCTGAAGCCTGCCTGGAGAGGTGACAGAGTCTGACTCTCCCTTATCCAATCCTAGAGCCTCTCCAATAAGTGCCTATAGAACAATGTTTGTGAAATATTGATTAGGCTGATTGGCCTATAATTAGCAGGTTGGTTATTGTCCCCCTTCTTGTATACCAGGACTACCTCTGCCCCCGCCAGTAGTTTGGTATCTCTGCCCCTTTTAATATGGCATTAAAACTGTGATTTTAAAATAGGGCACCAAACAGCAGGTTATGAAAGGAAGAGATCACCTTGAATTTTATCTAGACCTGGTGCATTATTCCTTTGCAACGTGGTAAGGGCTAGATAAGTTTCCTTCAAACTAAAAGTAGTCTGATCTACTTCTCATGGTACCCTTTCAATGCCTAAACAGGCTTGGTCAGAGCCCTCCAGCCTCTTATCAATGTTATTGACTGCCCCTGCATAGAGAGAACTAAAATGAGATACCCAGACCTCAGGTTGGAAATGTGAATCTTCTTCTACTACTTGTTTACAAGTCCTTTTAACTAGAATGTGCCAAAACAATCTACTGTCCTTGGTTTTAGCTACAGTAAGCAAGTCTCTCCAAAGCCCCTCCTCCCAGTTGCGTTTAGCTTTGTTTTGAACCATTATATAGTGTTTCCTTTTTTGAGCCACAGCATCTCTACAGCCATTTTTTATTGCACTCATGAGCTCCTTTCGAGCATCTTTACACTGGTCCTTGTACCATTAATTTTTATGATTACTTATGGTGGTACGCTTCACCGTCTTATAAAAATATCTTATGATTCTCCCTGTTAAATCATAAAAGATGTTTGTGGTTAGGGCCTCATCCTGGCAATGTTGAGTGACCTCGAATTGTGTGTGTACTACGATGATGTATATCTGGGCAAGGGTATCCGCATTTCCCTCTATCGCTGACCACTTGACCCTCCTGCGGTTATTGCTACGCATAATTAGGTTAGTCAGATTTCTCTCAGGTTGAGTCATCTGGGGGAAGAGCAAATGATCCAGTTCTAAACTCAGAGCATTCTGGTCGCTATTGAATCTCTATATTACCCGCATATTGATCAAATGAGACCATAGTAATAGGTTTAATAGGATGTAATCTATTCTAGTATGGCAGTTAATCCTTTTAAAGGTATGACATGGTACTTTATCAGAATTTGGGCGCCCATTGCATGCCCAAAGCCTATACTTCAATGTAAGTGACTCTAATTGGAACACTACTTTAGTATTTCTGGGACAGCCAACGTGACCTATACTGGGTATTTTCCATTCCTCGTCCTCCTCCTCAGTAATGTTTGCCATCACTTCGAGGGGTTCGAAGGTGGAATTAATATCCCCTACTAGCATTAGGTAGCTCCTACCTTCAGCCTCTTCCAATAATTCGTCAAAGGCGATTTCAGTAGGGGGTCCCTGATTCTGCGTGGAGAATCTATAATATATGTTGACCAAAAGTCAGTTCAAATTTGTTTTAGTGCTTTTAAGAGGTACGGCCAGTGTATCCTTGGACTTAGTATTCGATTTTATAAGGGTACAGTGCAAGTGAGTATTAATCCAAATTATGAGCCCCCCTACTGGGCGTCCCATGGTCGAGGGAGAGGCCTCTATACTAAAATTAGTGAAGCCCACTCTGTGGACCACATCTGTGGCCCACGTCTCCTGCAGGAAGCATATGTCAAATTTGTTGATGAAGTTCCCCCATTCCTCTGAGTTAAGTTTGGATTTGATTCCAGCAATATTCAATGACAGTATTGTCAAATTAGAATGCTTCCCTGGTTACTTTAGCTGAGAATTTCCTAGGGATTGCCTCCCCCTTCTACCAGCCTCGGTCAGGCTGGTGGGGGTTCCTTTTTTATACATTTATAAGAGCACCCATCTCCCCCTTCCATACTAAGCTTATTACTTGGGAGTGGCAATCCCTCGTTCCATCATGTGCTCCCATCTAATATCTCCCAATTGCGTATTCTCTTCTTAGAGACAGTTTGTGCATTGGTGCCAGTGCCCCCTAAGTCAGGTCCTTCCCTACGGTCTGGTAGGAAGTACTTGAATTGGAACTTAGAGCCGTGCGGGGGTGAAGTGTGTTAATCCAGATTTACAAGGCCATGTCCAAGCTCCCCATTAACCAGCTTTGGAGTAATACAAACAAGCTTATCGTCGAAGTGGCAGTCTCTAGTCACTACTATGTCAGATCTAATTAATGAGCGACACTGTCTGACCTGCCTTATCTAGTGGGCAACCTTGTTAGAGTCTCACTGTTTTCTTTTTGTTGAGCTTGTTAATTTAGGTACATTTATCATGTATTTTGTGTTTCTGTTCCCTTCCTGGTAGAGCTTAGTGCCTGTTTGGGGACTCCCTGGCAGGCAGTTGGGGTGCTCCGGTGGGTTCAATGCTGTCCTCCCTCCCGGTGCCCCTAGGGAAAAGAAAAAATTTATCAATATCCAACATCCACTCTGAAGATTACCCAAGTCAGGGATTAGGCGATGAAGCAAGGAGCATTGTATCATAGAGACATCTTGGATTTCCCTAGATAAAGCATCAATGGGTAATGACTGTATGTGCCTGGTACATAATGAATGTGATGGCTGGTTCAGACCTGTATTAAGACCCCACACCTGATTCAGCTGTGAAAAAATTGAGAACCAGTGCACCTTGTGTTCGTCCTAACCATGACCTTTCATGTTCTTGAGGCCTAAAAGTCTCTTTACCAGTTGCAAATGAAATTAGTGTATCAAACTTAACAGTAAGTGACCCCAAATTTGCTCTTAAAAGGGAGACTTAATTTGTTAGTTTCCCAATTCTTTCTTAGAGCTGCCTGACTTTGCTCTATCATGCACAATTAAGACACTCTTGAATGTCTCCAACCTTTCCATTAACTCCCCCTCCCACAGGTTCAACAATACATGGAGCAGCAACATTGTTCTCAGAGTCACCATTCAGATGAGGTAGGGGAGAAAGTGGTTTGCAGAAGGAATATCCAGGGGCACAACTAAGGTCGAGGTAGTACGACCTGGAACATTAGCTGATGTGTCAGTGGATAACGTTGTATGGGAAATTCCAGCAGCTCCTATGCCACCTTCTGTGGTTGCAGACCCTTTGTTGTCAACTTCGGTAACTTGAGGCATTGGGGACACTTTCCCACCTGAACATGAAATAACAAGTTCTTTCTTTTTAAAGATATCTTGGATTTTCTGTCCCGTGGTACTAGATTTAGAAGAGCATCAATCATTAAGTAGTGACTCCGCCTCTTGGATTAAATCCCCAATGTCGTTGACCACGCAGTTCTTAGCTGCCTTTGGACCTGATAGTTTAGCCATCTTGGTAGTCCACTGGGGACTCCCTTTCGCTTTCCTTTTGCCCATGCTTGCAAGGGAACCAGCCCAAGACTCGGATGGCTGGGAGTTTCACAAGAACATCCAACCGCCCTGCTTCGTTCAAAGCCTTCCAAAACCGATTTAAACCCAACTCCTTACTATGGCTATATGGAATGATTTGTGTCCCAGTTGCTCAGGCAAAAATACAAAAGTTCTGTAGTTATGTTACCAAAGTGACTCAGGGGTTGGGCTGTTCCAGGAGGGGAAACCTCTAAGAGAACAAGAGGGATTCATAAAATACACAAGCACAGTACCTGAATTCTTCCTCCTTTAGATCACTAAGTGGTCACTCATAAACGGCATATATCCAGGAGGAAAGGGGGGTGGCCCAACCCAGCCTCCAATGGGCGCTGACAGGCATGGATGGGCCCGCCATTGACCTGGGTGTGGCCCACGCAGCAAGACTGCAGCTCTCCTAAGTAGCACCTAAGTGGCCTCAGGTGTTGAGGAGGGGGTTGGGGGACATGGAGTCCCCAGCGGCTGCACCAGTGGGGGCCCACTTCCATGTGTGCAGCTGAGCCCTGGGAGGCCCTAATAAAAGTAATACTGCAATATCTAGGCAAATCTTTATTGGTATAACTTATTCCTGCTTTCTATAGACTTCACTTAGACCCTGATTCAAAGTAGTGTTTTAAATTTGAATCCATGTGCAAATGGATATTTGCGAACAGATCAGTACACCGCACTCCTACTAGAGAGAATTCTTTTAACACTGTGATTTGAATCTGATTTATGCGCTTTGCACATATTGTTTCGGCTGATTTTGCACTTGTTAAAATTGCTGCTGTTTTTAAAACTATATTCGGTGTTGGTGATTGAATATTTTTATAACACTCTGGGGAAATGTTTTAATTTGCAATTTTTTACTCTGACCTGAGGAAATCGAATGGGGGCATTAGGTTAAACAAATTCCAGTTGGGGTCAGCGTTTAGGTAGTGGTAGGGAGAAACCACATCACACCTGGAAGGCTTCTCTTTCAGCCACCATTTTGTGCAGTTAGACGTCTAGCACTCATGTGTAGTGGCCATAAAAACGAGGGAGATGTAAGTCTGCGCCACTGGTACGCCTAAGGCAAGTCCATCTGCATCCGTCTGTGCCCAAACGGGGCCAGGGGCCAGAGACCCTGCTGGATCCAACCCAGATAAACAGATAATTACCTATTCCCGCGCTATCCTCGTGGATCTAGGTAAACTATCCATTAATAATACTTCCCAGTGTGGAAGAGGCCTGCCCAGTAAAACAGAGGGACCTTTTGCATGTTTGCACTGTAAATGGAATAGTGGGCAGTGAGTGCGCATGACACAGACACACAAAAGACTGGGACAGATTCCACATTACACTGCCTAAAAGTTAACACCAGGTCTCTGCCAAAACACTGCCTAGAGATCTGGGATATGATTTTGGAGGTCAAACCAGATTTGGTATTCATTACTGAAACTTGACTTAAGGCATCTACTCTACCTGAAATCTCAGCAGCTACACCGGTATGCTACAAAATGTTAAGCTGTGATAGAGAGGCCCGAACTGGGGGAGGGTGGGGGATGAGGGAGTTTTCAGCTATTATATTTAAAGAAAGTTTCACTTGCACTATGGAACGCAAGTCCAAGTCTAAGGAGGGTGAGATTTTAGCTTTCCAACTCACCCACAGGAAATGAAAGCTACTCGGATGTATGGTCCTTTATAGACCTCTGGGTCAAGATACGGTGTGGATTCATAATCTTTTTGCCCACTTGGTGGAGCTAAGTATGACACACGAACAGTACCTTAACATTGGCAATTTCAATGTGCATTTTGATAATTCTGAGAATGGACTAGGCAGACAATTAGGGAAGCATATGGGTATGTTACAATTCAAACAATGTATTACAGGCCCAACCCACAAAGCAGGCCATACATTAGATCTATTGTTTTCTAATATTGCGTCTACACAAATATTAGACATTGTCCCCCTTATGTGGACAGATCATTTTCTAATTACTTTCTCGCTCACGCTCCCTGATGTTAAAATAAACTCTGATGATGCCTCTTCTATCCCCAATAGATCCTGGAGAAGCATAACAGAGCAAACCTTTGCTAACCATTTTAATGCCCCGAAGAAGGATGCTAACCTGCCCCTATCCAATCAAATTAATTCCCTTAATGGGGCTATTCTAGACTTTCTAGATAACTGTGCTCCATGGAAAATTAATAAATCCACCAGAAACTCATTTTCAGAAAAATGGTATTCAGTGGAACTAAGAACTTTGAAAAGAAAGAGTAAAAATCTCAAATAAAAGTGGAGATCGTCTAGAATTATAATAGTTCACTCTAAATTTAAAGAAGAACAAAAACATATTATAAGGCGTTAAGGAGAGCTAAGAAATGTACTTTATTCACAGATTACAAGAGAAAAGTAGCTGCTCAAAAGAACTTTTAAATATTGTGAAGGAGCCGATCTAACCAAGTGCCTCTCGCAGTCAATCCTCCAGACACAGAGCTTCTGTGAGGAAATTGGGGATTATTTTATAGAGAGAATTGAAAAAATCTATTTGTCTTTTGAGAACCAACCATCGTCTTATGTCAATGTATAGACATTTTTAGATCCCCACCCATATACTAACATACATCTGGGAGCCTTTGCAGAATTTTCAGAAATTCAGGTACTCCAGCTGATGTTAAAGCTCAAATCCGACTCCCCATTTGACCCCATCCCTAATTTCATATATTCTCTTTTAGCTCATATATTAAGACCCATTTTACTAAAATGTTTAACAAATCTCCTGAGGAGGCAACCTACCCAAGGATTTGGAAGGAAGCAGTGCCACTACCCCAGGCAAATAAAACTGGTATAGAAATGTTCATTCTTTCCAATTATCGGCCAATATCACTTCTTCCCTTCATGTCTAAGATTTTAGAAAAATCGGTGAAAAGCCAGCTGACTGATTTTTTAGAAATAACAAGTTATTGGATCCTTCTCAGACGGGCTTTCGGGCAAACAACAGCACAGAGTCCATGTTGCTAGCAGTATATGATGATATCAGGTCAGTAGTTGATCAGGGCAAGGGCGCGGCCCTGATCCTACTTGACCTGTCTGCAGTTTGCTGATTAACAGACTCCATGAGTTGGGTCTACATTCACATGCTCACAAGTGGCTGAGCTCTTTTGTAAAAAATAGAACTCAGAGAGTACAACTAGAGACTTGTAGATCCGGCCCTCGTATCACAAACTGTGGAGTTCCCCAGGGCTCCTCCTTGAGCCCTACTTTATTTAATATATACATCTCTCCACTTGCAAAGGTCATCAGAAAATGAGGCTTTGAGGTCGCGGACTACGCGGATGACACCCAGTTGATTATCTCACTGGGTGAGAATCCTGACGAGACTGAAGGCAAACTTCACGAGTGCCTCACCGAAGTAGCAGGCTGGATGACAAATCATTGCTTAAAACTAGATGCAGAAAAAAATGAGATCCTGTTATTCGGTGGAGTGCAGCTGATCTGGGATGCCTCTTGGTGGCTGGCATCTTTGGGGGACATGCCCTCCCCAAGAAATTGGCAAAAAATTTGGGGGTCATCTTTGACGATTGCATTTCTATGCAGGAGCATGTCAGAGTTGTCTGTGCCAAATGCTTTGGCATCCTCAAGCTTTTGAGAAGACTGTTCATTTGGATTCCAATAGATTGGCGCAAAACAATAGTCCAGGTTCTTATAAAGAACAGACTGGACTATAGTAATGCCCTTTTTGTAGGCATGGCGGACTACCTGTTTACGAGATTACAGGTAATCCAAAACGCTGCTGCCAAATTGATCTGTAACATGGACAGATTTAGCTCTGCTTCAGCCTGTTTAGTAGCCTTACATTGGCTACCTATAAGTCAAAGAGCTAATTTTAAACTTTCATGCTATGCACATAAAGCCCTTTATAACTCAGAACCTGAGATTCTATAAAATAGAGTAGAATTCTATATTTCTACTCGCAACCTGAGATGGCGGAACTCAGCCCATGCAAAAACTAAATGTATAAGGAGAATTTGAACGGGTGGCCGTTCTTTTGGTTATTTGGCTGCTGCCCAGAAAAATCCGGCTTATTGATAACCACAGCAGATTTAGGAAAAAACGAAAATCCTGGCTTTTCCCGAGTTAATATATTCTCCATAGTGGAGTTCACTCGTTGGATAGGAGTGGTAACTACCTAGCGCCGTGACATCCCCTAGGAGTTAAGTGCTGCGCATTAGAAATAAATAAATAAATAAATATTCTTAGTTGTGCACCAATACTACTCCTGACAAATTTCACCAGAAAAAGCCTGAGAAAATCTTTCAGTATAAAATGCTAAGATATAAATGCAAAACATGGAGTAGTTAGGGTGGTAAACACCAACTCCACTTTATTCTGAGGGAGCAAATTCAGGAGAAGTTGATTGCATTACCGATTAAATACCCTACAGTGGGGTAGCGGCCATTATCGTGGGCACTAATTATCAACAAAATTCCGCATAACTTGGAATCATGGCCTTAGTCTCCCAAAAAGTCTTTGTGCTTCAATCATGATTTTATATCCACACAGGTACGTTGCTTACAACATGTTAGTCTCAGTTTGCCCATTTTTCTACCTGCTGTAGCTGTACCTCATAGTGTCTAATACATCTTCACCTCTGTTTTTGCCCTGTCAATAAAATTACATATTATAAATGAATGAGGTAGGAGAGTGGAGTTGGGTGTGGAGTGTGGGCTGTGGATCTTTGAGTCTCGATGGGTGTGTTTTTTGTGTGTGTGTATGCACGTGCATGCATGCGTGTGTTTGTGGGTGTGTGCGCACGGAGGGGAAAGTGATGGAACGCATCTGTTCTTTCCATCGTCCTACAGTCACCAACTCTGTCTTTGCTCTTGTACTACATGATAGAGGATAGCTTAATAGATAAGATAGACATATAAATTGATGATACTCAAAGACCACCAGACATACCTGATATGTAAAATGCCCTTCCTACTATAATCTTGTAGACCATGCTAAGGATGAAATATAGAACGTTCTGGACTGTTGACCAATCTGCTGTGGGGATAAGCCACTGGCCACCACACTCATGTAGAGTAGTGTCTGCCCTATCTAGAGATTCCCATCTGCCTGGCTGAGATTTCTCTGCTGCGAGGGCAGATGCCACAGTGGCAGCATTTCAAAGCACTCTGGGCTTGCTTAGAGGGAATCATTTTTAAAACACCCAGTCAGCCAACTTCTTTGCATTGAGAATATAAACAAAACAAACACAGATTGCCTGACACACAGAAAGCTTTCTTCCTGCGTGTGGGGACCATTTTACATTTTCCCTGTCTGTATATAGGATGCCATGGCTCTATTATCATTGAGTTGGGTAGCAATAAACATCTGTTATTCAGCGCCTTGAGACCCATGGGTGATAAGTGCGCTTTACAAATACACGTGTTATGTTATGTTACGATATTAAGCTCCTGTTCTTGTGGTGATTCCTCTATTTGGAATGCACACTGTCTTGGCCTGAGCAAAATATAGGACCATTCTATGTTTAGGAAGGCTCTTAAAATGTATCTATTTTATTGATTATCTTCATGTCTTTTTGAGCGCTCTTAGTCAGTTCAGTGCCAAGATGTCTTAGGGCATTCATTGCACTTCACTTTATAAGAAACAACTCAAAACATGTCATGCATGTATAGGTTTTCATCATATTTAGTTTGTTCCCTCAGGTACTAAAGGCAGGGCCGGTGGTAATTTTAGAAGAAATTGAGCAGAAATGAATGGTAGTGGCATGTCCTTTGGTGATGGAGGATTGTCACCTGAGGGATAGCTCAGGTATCTAACCCCTGGTCTATGGGTAAACTGAGAGAAAGCACATCTATGTGATGCCTGCATATACAAGGTATGCCTAACCAGAGACACACCTATGCTGCCTAAAGCAAATGTCTCTATGATCGGTTTCTCAGAGTGCATTGTAAGACAGATCGAGAATTAGCTCTAACGTACAGCTTGTGTGTTTACTTTTTCTCCAGGACAGTGTCACTGCAGAGGTTCTGTACCACCAATTCCTCTTGTGTCGGAATTGCACCGCTGTGTCCTGCATTTTCTAACTACTGTAGTTTGGCAGCAAAATGCTTGTGAAATATTATTCTGCTGTCAAATTAAGCTTGAGTCTGTCAAAAGCAGCATAACTTGATATTGGGTTTAATAGGTTACCAATGCAAAAGAATTACACAATGAAAATACTACTTTGTGCATTCTAGTCTTACAGTGACAAACTGGTAACCATTTTGTCTGCCTAGTTTGTTTCTTGTGCCCCATTCAAGGGTGACCCAAGCCTGGCTAATTGCTATAATTAGTATACACATTTAGGAACAACCATTATACAGAATATGATCATTTTCTCAAAGGAATTTTGGAGATATTCATAATATATTTAGCATTTTATAATGCACTTTGGCCCTGCAGAATTTAAAAACACCATCAATATTTTAGTAGATTTGACACTTTTTGAAAGTGTTGTTACTTTAACAGAAGCTATTAGGAGGCACAATTTCTATTTCTGTTGGAGCCACCTGTTTGCCGGACACTGCCCACCACCCACACATTCTATATGTTCTGGAGTTTGACGAAATACTTGTATCCTTCCCATGCAAGAACACCATTCATTGCAAATTTATTTCAGGTCAACAAACTTTTTGGCAGTCCTTCAGGCCTGGTGGCATCCTGCATGAAGGTAACTCTCGTATGATTCTGCTCATTGTGTGGTCAAAAATTAGAAATTTATTGAAGCTGCTTTTAAGTTGTGAAATCACTCATTTTCCTTTTCCGAGATCTCTGTTAGTAGCATATATATATTATCAAATCCAATTAAGCAAGTTTATTGTAATCATATCAGGTTTGATCAGTTTGTTTGAAATAAACAATTTTCCTCTCTACTTTCTTGTTGTGGCTCTAAGGTTTCCTCCACTACATTCTTGGAAGTGTTAGTCCTGCCTGTATTGGTTGACCTTTTGGACCCCACCCTGACCAATTGTCGGGTCTAATTGCACCCCTGGTAGTCAATGTGTAGGTAGAGCTAGGATTGTGCAAGAAAAACTATGACAGTGGGACACAAAATGATAATCACTAAGGCATCATAGCAAGGAGTTAACTGAAAGGTCACATCTTTCCTTCCATGGCAGCGTCAATCATGGCTGTGACTCAGGTCAACACCCAGTCTATCCATTCCCCTTATTTTTGGCTAGAAAAAGGGATTTGTTTAAGCGCGCAAGAAAGCAGTATTTAAATGGCTTAGATTTGGGCCTACCTGCAAGGTGAACCAGGACCAGCCTGTCTGTATCCAAGGAGATTCTGTTCTTCAGAAGCAGCTCACTGACCCCCTGGCCATCAGCCAGGGCCTTCCTGATTGGCCCTCTAGCTCCCAAGCAACCCTGATCCCGCCCGCCCACCTGCAGTATCCCTTAAGGTGTGTGCTGGGCACCCCAAGACAGCCACCTTCATCTTGTAGCCGCAGCCTCTCCGTGCCATACAGAACCCAGTTAACAATGGAAAGAGAAGGTGGTAAGAACCAGACTTGTGCTGTGTTTTAGAATCTTTAAAACTGCTGTTTTTTCTACCCGTGACTGTTTGAATTTAATCTCTTGTCCTATGTGCAATTGGTACTGTTAAAATCTGTGTTTATGTGTTTTTTGGGCTCGTGACTGTTTGAATTGAACTCTTGATTTCAGTGAATTGGGTACTGTTTAAACTTCTGTTTTTCTAACCGTGACTGTTTGAAAATCTGTCCTAGTTTCCCCTGCACTGTGCTTAGGCATGATGGGGCAACCCCCCAGCTCCCCTCCTTTTGGGTCTTTGAAAAATTTAAAAGGAAACTACACCCTCAGAGGCTAAGCAGAGTGTGTTTTATGAGACTGCTGAATCTGCTTTAAGGCTTAAAACTGTGTTTGGAAAGTGTATGTAACCCTCATTTTTGGCTAGAAAAAGGGATTTGTTGAAGTACGCAAAAAGCAGTATTTAAGTGGTTTAGATATGGGCATACGTGCAGGGTGTACCAGGACCAGCAAAGTGTGGATTGAGCCTGTCTGTATCCAAGGAGATTTTGTTCTTCAGGAGCAGCTCACTGCCCCGCTGGCCATCAACCTGTGCTTAAGGTCACACGCTCCTTATATAATTTGCCATTGGACATTACATCTGGTCTCTGGCCTTCTTTAGCTGGTGTTTCTATTGAGCTTAGGGTTAGGTTTCTGATTGACTGATAGGTCTGGGGTTCTGATTGGTCCCTGGGGTAGTGATTCTATTGAACTTAGGGCTTAGGGTTAGGGTTGTGATTGGTGGATAGGTCAAGGGTTTTGATTGGTTCCTGGGGCTAGGGTTTCTATTGGGCCTAGGCTTAGGATTTGGTCTCCGATTGGCTGCTAGGACTAGAGCTGTAATTGGCTTTAAGGGTGTCATCTCCTATTGGTCCTAGAGCTTAAGGCTGGTGTTCTAATTGGTTAGGGTTAGGCCTCTGGCTTCCATTGGACACAGATCACCTGTCTTAGGGCTATTTAAGCCTAGGGCTTGGAGCGTCTCAGCCCGGGCATTGAGGCTAAGGGTGGAGAGGACAAGGGCAGTTGCCTGTTTGGGCCTGGTCGGGATAGATTAGGCCTAGGGTCAGAAAAGCTGCCCTTTTTTCCATTCATCAGCACCCACCTTAACCCATCCACATCCACAAACATACTAACACTCTCACAACAAATGCACTCCTCTCACAACCACCAAAAAACACCACAAACCACACTTATTCACCCTTCTATCCAAACTACCACGCAATGGCACCTTCACTCACACACAAAACACCACTGTATCCTATTCCGCTAACAAATCAACACATCCCCAACACAACACAAGTCCACAATATATGTAACTATATCCTATCCAGATACACACTCCCTGCGCATACAAAGCACTACATACATACTACACACATACTCCTAACAGACCCCTTTCCGTCACCACCAAACCTATACTTAGCCTTCCATCATTTCATCCACCAACACCCTCCTTCTCTTTTACCAAAGAACACAACACAACCCTTACATTTCACTCTACAATACATATTACCTCTTCCAGCAATCAAATCTGACACAAACACTCTTAATTCTTGTCCATCCCCTCTCACACACCTCATACACTCTTTTCCAAAACACATCACCACCCCTTTACCTTTCAGCTTCCACTCACCAACAATACTTTACATACAAATTCTTCTCAGAAAACAACTACATCATCTCCTGTCACTACTCCTCAAAATCAAAACATAACACACACACCAGCACAACAAAATCTCACACACACACTACCTCATA